>RCWM02000411.1:600000-945000 GCA_003667255.2 Euschistus heros | reverse complement strand
TAAGTTCCTGAGAGACCAGTCTACAGGTCTTTTTCACCTTCTTCATGGACAGAAGATAGCGACTAACAGTATCTTTCGACACACCACACTCCCTGGCAAGTTCGCGAGTACTTGTGGACGGATTTGACTCAAAACATTCCTTCAGAACCTCATCAATATCCATTAATGGCCGCCCGGAGCCCTTCTTCCTTTCCTACGTCGTATCTCCACTTCTAAATTTTTCAAACCAAGCCACGCAGTGCGCTCTTCAAGGACACCTTCTCCTTCATATTTAATAATTTCCCGAGTTGCTTCAGCGGCTGTGATTTTTTTTTCTTCTAGTAATGTCTTAAAATTACGAGAATTTCGTAGGACAATGTCATGTTTCTCCTTCGAAATAAATAACTGAACTGAGGCTGGAAGAAGTCCAGTGTTAGTAAACAAGCTTAGAGAATTCTCTAAAGGGATTATTAAGTATTGGCAAATAATAAATAGCATTAAGACTTTTACAGACTTTTGAACTCTGGAATTTGATAAAACGGTCATTTTTTTTATACGCCCTATTAATTTCATATGAGTTGCAATACCCAGAAAACTAATTTCTATAAAATCTGTAAATACCAGTGCAATTACGGATATGATTCTGAAAATCACTGCGTACATATTGCTGCTCATATAGCAGTAATGTCTGCTAGCAAGCTATATCTCCATTAAAGCCCTAAACGACAAAGTGAGACCTTAAAAAGTCCTCCATTCTGTTTCTAGGTCAGGACCTATTCCTCTAACGTTTATCCTTTGGTTTACCACCCATCACTCTAGAACCTCGAATTTAAGAAATGTTGTTTTTATAGTATATATTATAAACTTAGTATTATTTAAGGAGTAAATAAATTCATGGTCTTAATTTGTTATTATGTATCTGAGAAAATGTAAGTTTTTTTTTGCAGAAACAATTAATCAGTTTTTTTATAAAACTAAAATATAATTTGGAAATTTTTTTTTTTTTTTTTTCTACACGGAACGGACTCGGAGACCTTAATTTCTTTTTCTAAAATCAACCCTATCGAAACAGTCTTCCTCTGTTATTTTCAGTCTCTCTAGATGATTAGATGACTCTATTCCGAGGAAAAGCTAGGAATAGAGGAACTAAAACGAAACCCTCTAACTAACTAGCTTAGCTGTATTCTGTCAGGGAAATCTGACCCAATAAAACAAATATACAATATCATGAAAGGAGCGACGAAACCGACTCCACACGAAAACGACTCCCCTGAAGACAAAGTCGGGCGATCGGATTCCATGGGGCCCGACAGTGAGAAGCGGAGAGTTGGTGAATCGGAGCACTACAAGGACCAAAAAATAAGTTTCGAATCGAAACAAAAATAATTAAGAGTTAAGAAAAAAAAATATAATAAAAAAAAAATCATGTTCAGAAAAAAATATGAAGTACTTCCTAAATGTTTTGGAATCGTTTTTTGAGTATAATTTAAAGAAAATGTAAAATAATTAGATTATTATGAAAAAATAATTTAAAATACGATAATACCATAACATAAATATATAATTAATAATTTTATTATTTAATCAAACATCTTATTACAAAAGAGGGATAGATTGGGTCATGTATTATTGAAAGGCCGCTATTGAAACTGATAATTAGGTATTAATATTTGAGTGATCAAGTTTCTCTGCTGATATCTCGACTGTTAGCGCTCGGGGTCAGTCCAAGGGCACCATGTCAATACATTATAAGTTTTGAAGAATTAGTAATTATTGTATAACAATTGACTTTGAGAATAGTTTTATTAATATCTGATCATTTATAATAAACATTCGCCTGCATGATCAAAAAAGATCAAATGAAAGAAACTTCTTTCCTCACCTAATCTCAAATCCCAAGGATAGACCATTCATTAGATTCTAGTTTTTCTGGTATAATACTTTTATTCTAAAGATGTTTATTTCAACATTTAAATCAATTTTCTCTAAGCATATAATTAAAAAATTCAAACTTTTTATTATTTCCATATGCCTCATTTTTTAATATTACCTCTAAGGATTAGTGGTTTCACTTCAAATTGAGCTTTGAAGACAAAGTTAACTTGTTCGCGGTAATTTAACTTACCAATGTCTTCAAGACATACACTAATTTAATAAAATTCTTGACTAGTGAGACCCATATAATTATATGTTTTCTATTAATTATATAAAACATCGCGGATTTACAATATAATCAGAAATATGTCATTGTTAACAATTATATTTGTATAAACATTATTATATCAACAATTATAAACATGACATTTGGAAAAAACTGTAAGTAGAAGTCGAAACTGAAGATGGAAAACAAAGCTGTCCGTGTCATCCACAAAACTGTAATTGGAAGTGGGTCGAATATCCATAGAAATATGAACTGAAAATAGGATATAGAAGTTACTTCACTTGGACTTACAAGGGGAGGACACACTCAGTCTCTCACGGATCTTCTGTTGGCAATTTTTTTGGAGGTACCTGGTCAAAAAATATTAGACACGTATTTTGCCGTTCCGAACAATGGGTCCTAGAAGCCGAGAAAAAAAAAAATAAAATAGCATTAAATTAATTTATTTTATATCCTGAGTTTACAAAATGATATCGACATGATTCTTGCACCAAGATGTTTAGTTTTGTTTGCGGATTTAAGGAAAAATACAGCTACTCCATAGATTTTATCAAATATCACAATCATATTTTAACATGTTCAACTGCAAAATAAAACAAAAATTGTAAATACCAAACAATCAAATCTAATATGTGGTTCTGTATGTATATCATATAAATATTAATTTGTAATAAATTATTATTACAATAAATAATAAATAATTATTATTACTTTAATATTTATTACTAGCTGACAGTACCATGCTCCGCTACGGTTTAATATCATTAGCATTTAGAACAACTTAAATTAGTAAAAGTTAAGCTTAACGTTGACAATTATTATTACTTCAATAATCCTAAAGAATTACATTCTTGGAATAATTTCAATACGTAAATTTGACAATTTGCAAAAGTTAATTTTATATTATTATGATAGTCCTTCAGTGAAGCTTTGAGGCAGCACTACCATCTTACCCAGATCTGATACCAGACTATCAGCTTTTCTTATGGCATACTTTAAGTGAATATAGTCTCAACTTTTTTGAAATACAACTTGGGCCTGGTTGAGAAAAGCCGGTTTGAAAAGGGCCAATTATAGTTCAGAACAATTATCTTGCGACTGGAAAACTGAAGGAAGAGTAGTTGGGGTGAAAGAGTAGTGATGAGTTCACAGAAAGTACCATACAATAGGATTTCGACATCGATCGTATTTTTGTTTGTTGACAACTATAAGGAACTTAATTTGTGGTCAAAGTGTGCGACTTAAGCATCTAACCTATTTTTTAACTTAGCTTATCTCCAAATACCATATGACTATTAATCTATTATCATTTTTCACCCAATTAAAATTGTAATCGCATTTTTCGCGAATTAGCCGTGATCCAGGCCGATTTTTTAAAATTCCTTTCTTAGCGAGCACCTAGGGCCCTAGAGGAAGCTACATATCGAATTTCATTCCAATCCGTTCGGTGGGTTCTGAGATTTCGTGTTAAATGAGTGAGTGGTATTTGACAAATATATAGTAGATTAATGTAATAAATTATTTCTCCTAAATAGTATATATATATACAGGGTGTTCGGAAGATCGTTGGCCAAAAAATTATCTCGGGTAGGGAGGTTCATTTTGAACCTATTTAAGGTCACTTACCTATATACAAAGTCTTACGGTTTTATTTTAATGAATGTTTTTGTAAAAATGGCCAAATCCAAACATCTATGCCTTATGAATCCGTTGTTTACTGATATATCAACGCCATTTTTTTTCCCTGTAATTACTAATACATTGTCCATGTAAAATAAAAAAGATATGGTGCAAAAAACAAATACCAAAAAAGCGGGAGATTGTGAAATCTTGTCAAAGGCATAAATAAAAATTATGAACTTCAAGTTTAGGTTCAATAAAAAAAAAAGTAGGCGCAACAGCCAAATCCAAATTGTTTTAAAAACTTCTCTATTTAATACTCTTCAAAAAATACCATTTGCAGGCACGCAGCACATCTAGTTTTTTTTATTTTTTATAAAGTAACAAAAGGGTGCCACCAGCGCACACTGACAATAATAATGAATCGACTCAAATTTTTATGCAAAACGTAACAAATTGTTGTGTTTCTTTATAGCATAGGTTAAACTGCATATTTTCTCTTTCTTTCTCGGAATTATGATTTTATCAGAGTAAACTTTATCTACATTTTTGTAAACAATAATCAGGGAACAAAATTAAACTAATTTTAAATTATTCATAAATTTAATTTGTAGAGTATCACAGGTATTGCTCAAAATGATCTCCACTATTTCTAATACAAGCACGATATCTTTTTCTTATTTCTGTGGTGGTTGTTCTTAAAACAAATTCTTCCTTCATTTTGGTAAATGCGTCATTGATTTTTTGAATAAGTTGTCTTGAAAACAATTCTTCATTATAAACCAAATCTTTGACACGGTCCCAGGCGTAATAATCGAGCGGCGTGAGGTCTGGAGACCGTGCTGGCCACTCAATTGGACCCCGTCTTCCTATCCAGGATTGTGGGAAACAATTGTTTAGACATTCTCTTACAGGTAAGTTGTAGTGGGCTTTTACAAAACAAGAACTTATTTAAAAAAATCAATGTCGCGTTTACCATAATGAAGGAAGAATTTATTTTTAGAACAACTACCACAGAAATAAGAAAAAGATATCGTGCTTGTATTAGAAATAGTGGAGATCATTTTGAGCAATACCTGTGATACTCTACAAATTAAATCTATGAATAATTTAAAATTAGTTTAATTTTGTTCCCTGATTTTTGTATACAAAAATGTAGATAAAGTTTACTCTGATAAAATCGAAATTCCGACAAAGAAATAGAAAATATGCAGTTTAATCTATGCTATAAAGAAACACAACTATTTGTTACGTTTTGCATAAGAAATATGATTAGATTCATTGTTATTGTCAGTGTGCGCTGGTGGCACCCTTTTGCTACTTTATAAAAAATAAAAATAAAAACTAGATGTGCTGCGTGCCTGCAAATGGTATTTTTTTAAAGATTATTAAATAGAGAGGTTTTTAAAACAATTTGGATTTGGCTGTTACTTTTTTTTTTATTAACCTAAACTTGAAGTTCATAATTTTTATTTTTGCCTTTGACAAGATCTCCCATTTTTTTGGTATTTGTTTTTTGCACCATATCTTTTTTATTTTACATGGACAGTGTATTAGTAATAACAGGAAAAAAATGGCGTTGATATATCAGTAAACAACGGAGTTATAAGGCATAAATGTTTGGATTTAGCCATTTTTACAAAAACATTCATTAAAAAAAACCGTAAGACTTCGTATATAGGTAAGTGACCTTAAATAGGTTCAAAGTGAACCTCCCTACCCGAGATAATTTTTTGGCCAACGATCTTCCGAACACCCTGTATATATAATTTTTTTTTATTTCTTTTTTTTATATCTATATATACATACGTTTCCTAAGTTTTGAGAGTGGTGAAATAGAATTCTAGGGCCAAAACAATTTTCTATCACATTTTACAGAGTAAAAGCTAAAATGTTTCAAGTGAAGTGTATTCAATATATTTTTATCCAAAGAACCGACATCGGATTCAAATTCAGCATTCCAAAGAACCCTTAAATACGAAATTTCATCCAAATAGAAAAATAAAAATTCGTAAGCTTCAAAATTTACCTGACCAAATAGTAGGGAACTTTTGTTTAAATTGACAAAAACATGAATTACGTTTAGACGGTTAAACTTATCAACTTTATTTTTTTACACGAAATACAGGGTGGTAATACGCTTGAAATGTGTTTAGTTTCATCATCCTATCTGGTATCAAACTCAAGCTCATTATAATCATTTTTTTAGAATTTAATTAATCTAAACCAAAATCTATGGAGTAGCTGAATTTTTCCTTGAATCCGCAAACAAAACTAAACATCTTGGTGCATGAATCATGTCGATATCATTTTTTAAACTCGAGATATAAAATTAATTAGTTTAATGCTATTTTATTTTTTTTCTCGGCTTCTAGGGCCCATTGGTCGGAGCGGCAAAATACGTGTCTAATATTTTTTGACCAGGAACCTCCAAAAAAAATTGCCAACAAGATCCGTGAAAGACTGGAGTGTGTCCTCCCCTTGTTAGTTTACCTAGAGGAATACCAGCTTATATTTATATATATATATATATATATATATATATATATATATATATATATATATATATATATATATATATATATAACAGAGTAAAAAATATTTGAGGTAGTTAGGAAGAAGTAATGATTTGGCTGATGTGGGTAGGCTTTATTTTTTACCGCTGACCTCTTGTCGAACACTGCTTAAAGTCTTTATATATTTCGGAAAAAAAAATTATTTTAATGATTAAATGAGATATTAGGATATCATCTGATTAAATTTACTCAGCATTAAAATTAGTATTCATATGCTAACATAAAATAATATACATCATGTTCTTAAAAAATCAAATGAGTTTGGTTAGACCAGAAATATTCAACATAAGAGAAAAACTAGCTTCGTCTAAATTTCGGCTATAGATTGTAAATCTAATTGAATGTTACATGTAAATTAAGTAGATGTTCATAAATAATCTAGATAGGGAGTAGGCTAATGAATTAATATATATATATATAATTTATATATAGTTTATAGTGAAATAATATTTGATAAAAATATTTTTTTAATTTTTTAAATGACTTTATTAGTAATAAAGGTGACGATGAGTTCAATATAGAAAACTGAGGAACATACTGATTACGGTTTATAATTTTACAATAAGAAAATTTAATAAAGGAAAATAGTTGGTTTCAACAATGTGGTAAGTAATAATAAACATGAGAAAGCTCTTGATAAGATGTTTCACCTTATAGGACGGGGACACCTTGTTCAAAGCTGAACTCGCTGGGAACTGCTGAGAAATCTCTCAAGGGAATATTGGCTGAGAACAAACTCATCCTTCTATTGACTCACAAGTCCTTTGCAGGAATGGTGTTGAGTCGGTGTATCAGCAAAATATTTATAGCTGTATTGAAAAAAGGCGCTTATTCGAAGAACACTGGTAGAGCTTTGCTGGTAGAAATTGGAAATGTTTATTCTTTATTTCAAAAGTCCTCTTTCGGACTCAAAGTAACTTTTTTATTTAGCGTTGTCTTTTACCATTATTATTATTATTATTTTTTTTTTTATTACAAGATCGATTCAATTTTACGTTTTCATTATAACTCTTTCAATCCGATATAACTCTCTTTTCATACACGATATAACGTTTTTTTCACATACATCTTGATCCACTCTAGCTCTGAAGGTGTTGTGCGCATTAAAAGTTTGACGAAGATACCTGATCAGAAATTGTATAGAAAATATTTTTTGTTATATAACATTTGTCCCAAGAACCTACTATTTACAAGGTATACTGGTTAAAATGAAAAAAAAAAACACTTTTGAAACCACTATTTGTTTGTTTCGAATAATCATTGATTGCTAATTTAATTTTATTATTAATTTATGTAATTTGATCCTTTTATTTATTTATTTTGCATGCATCTACCCTAAAAGGTCATTAGCAATAACAAATGTATTTTTTTGTTAACATTCAGTAAATTCAAATAACATGGTTTCTGATATTTTAAAGTAAACATAATTATAAAAAGTTATAAAGGTTTGATGTTTTCAAAAATTTAAATAAACTTTGAACATTAGTTTCACTGTCACCAAGAGCGATGTCCATCCGGTTGGCCATTCTGTAATCTTTCCTTGCATCCTTGTGTTCCTCGCAGTCCATTAAGATGTGCTCCACGGTCAGGGGTACATTGCAGGTCCTGCAGGTCGGTGGGTAGAGTTCCTTTTGAAGATACGTGTGCGTTATGGCTGTGTGTCCCATCCGTATCCTTGCCAAGACTGCTTCTCCGCGGCGATTTCTCCTTTCTGATATTCTCCATACGTCAGGACTACTTTTAATTTTGCCTAATTTTTCAGCTGTTTTGATCCACTCGGTAATCCATGATTCATATATTCTTTTTTTCATATGAATACGCCAATCTGATGCAGTCGTTTTATTGATGTATATGACGTCCGAATTGAGTTTCAATCTTGCAGCATTTGCAGCTTGATCTGCTTCTTCGTTTCTTCCGATGCCCAGATGAGAAGGAACCCAAAGAAATCTTACCACTTTGCCTGAGACATTCCTTCTCAAGAAGTTGGATTTTCATCACCAAAACGTCTTTTGAGTTCCTGTTTTCCAATGATTTCAGTGAGCTTAACGAATTGGAGACAATGAAGTGATATTTGCATTGACTATTCATTAAGAATATTAGCGATTTCCAGATTGAATAGAGCTCACCGGTGTAAACACTATCCGATTCTGGTAGAAGACATTTGTAACAAACAGAGCCCGTAATAGTGGCACATCCAACTTCAGAGCTGGATTTTGAAGCATCGGTAAACCAAAAACAGTAGTTGAAGTACACTTCTTTTCGTTCATTAAACATTTTTTGATAAATGTGATGAGGAGTCGTGGGTTTTGAAAAAAATGACAGACTGTAATCAATCGGGCTTTCTGTTTGTATCCAGTTAGTTATTGGATTGTCTGGGATTTTAAAATATTTAGGGAAAGATAATTTTAAATCATTTGACCATATTTTGCATCTACAATGGAAACATCGCCTATGCTCTTCATTCAAAATCGTATCTGCTGTAGGATCGTAAGCGAGGAGGTGTTTTCTTGACATAATTTGGCCGAAGTATGCGAAACTCAGGTATCTTCTCCTTAATTCAAAAGATGGCTCTCCACTCTCTATGTACAAACTTTGGGCGGGTGTGGCTCTAAATGCACCAATACAAGGGCGAAGTCCCTGATTATGTATAGTATCTAGTGATTTCAGTGTTGAAACACTAGCAGAACTGTAGGCAACAGCCCCATAATCAACGATAGGCCTGATGAGAGTACGGTGCATCATTAATAAAGTTCGTCGATCTGATCCCCACTGAGTACTCGATAGAACTTAATAAATTTTGCCCTTTCTGGCATTTTAGTTTTATTTGACGAATATGTTTAGACCATGTTACCTGTTTATCGAAGTAGATTCCTAGGAATTTGATTACTTCTTCATACTTAACAGGTTGTTGAAACAGACTTAATGACGGGTGCGTTTGGCATTTTCTCCTTTCACAAAAATGGATGGCTACCGTTTTGGAACTTGAAAAGTTGAAACCAGTATCTCTAGACCATAATGCAAGATTCCTTAGAGTTGTTCTTAATTTCTACTCGATATATTCTATTGACTTGCTTCTTATATAAATAGCAAAGTCGTCAGCAAACAAAGAACAATTTACTTCTGCAGGCGTTATATTTACAATGCTATTTATGGCTATTAAAAATAATGTTACGCTTAGCGGAGATCCTCGGGGCGTTCCGTTCTCCCGATGGAATGATTGAGAAAGATTAGGTCCAACCTTAACTTGGAATGACCTATCTTTAAGAAAATTGTTAATAAATGTCAATAGCTGCCCTGAGAGACCGAGCTTATATAGCGTGCTGACAACATTATAACGCCACATCATGTCGTATGCTTTTGTGATATCTATGAAGACAGCTACCCTAATGTTCTTTGTTTGAAAAATCCATTTGAATTTCGTTTTCAAGCTTCGTGATTTGATCGATAGCAGAGCAGTGTTTCCTGAATCCACACTGGGAAGTTGAAATGAAGTTTTTTGAGTCCAAGAAATAAAATTAATCCATTGCTAACCATCTTTTCGAAAAGTTTAGAAACACAAGAAAGTAGTGAAATAGGCCTATAGTTATCGATGTTTATATCTTTGGTAGTTTTCCTGATTGGAATAACGATGGCTTTCCTCCAGGCTTCGGGGAACATCCCTGTCGTCCAGATTTCATTATAAATTGAAAGGAGAAATGATTGTGCAATTGACGGTAATTTCTTCAGAAAAATATATGGGATCTGATCGGGGCCTGCAGTGGATTTTATCTTTGCATGTATTTAAGATAAAATTCATTTCAGCTAGAGTAAATACCTGATTAAAAAATTCTGAGCCATGTGTATGAAATTCAATCGAGTTTTTTTCTTTTTTCACATTTATGCTGCAGAAAATCCATGTTATAATTATCAGTTTTCGACATAGAAGAAAAGTGATTTCCAAAATACTCAACTATTTTATTAGGGTCAGTTATGATTTGATTATTTACTGAAATCGAAGAAACAGAGTCAAGTTTTTTGGATCCTTGGATGGCATTAACATTTTTCCATACTTCTGTTGTGGTAGTATTATTGTTAATTGAATTGACGTAAGTCATCCATGAATTTCTTTTGCTTGCCCTCAATATCTTGTTAGCAATTGATCTCATTTTTTTAAATTCAATTAAATCTTCCAGCGATCTTGTTTTTTTGTATCTGTTCAGTGTTCTTTTTTTTATTCATTATTGCGATCCGGCAGTCTTCATTCCACCAAGGAACTAGACGTCTGTCATTATAAATTACTTTGTGTGGAATATTCTTTTTTGATGACTCTATGACACTTTGGTTAAGGAAAGTGATTTTGACTTCCAGATTGACATATGATTCTTTTTTCATTTTCATTTCTGTTTCTATTAACAATGAAAACTTTTCCCAATTCGCTCTTTTAATTGACCATCTCGGAACTCTATGTGATGTGGCATTTGAAATATCATAAAATTTAACAGTCACAGGAAAATGATCACTTCCACACAAGGTGTCCTTTACGCTCCAGTAAACTTTATGTAAAAGTTTAACGTCTACGAATGATAAGTCGATTGCGGAAAAGGATCCATTGGCACAAAAATGAGTTGGGGAACCATCATTAAGTATAATTAAAAAACTATTGAGATCTAAAAATTTTTCTATTTCTCTTCCTCTATTCTTTTAGTCTGATAAAGTTGAACTCCACAATTTATTGTGACCATCCATATCTCCGACCATGATTAGAGGTCTTGGGAGTTGGTCAACTAGAGCTTTGAGATCATTGGCAGTGAAGTCTCGGTTTGGAGGTATATAGATAAAGATAAGTCTATCTTAATCCTTTCCGAGTATACTTCATTTTTAACCATAACTGCTACTCCTCCCCAGGCAGATTTGCAATCATTTCTGTCTTTTCTATAGATGTTATAATTTTTTTAATTAACAGTTTGAGATTTTAAAAAATGTGTCTCTTGTAGACAGCAGCATATTGGATCTTTTTCAGTTAAAAATAATTTGAAGTGTTCGTAATGTTTGTAAAACCCATTGCAATTCCACTGTAATATGAATGAGTTTTTTGTTTGTCATTTTATTTAAGTATATTAAAGTAATGAAAAGTTGTTAGTCACTTCCTAGTTGTCGGTGCTGTTTTCTGTATTTAAAGTATTTTCTGTAGAGTCCCACTTTCTTTTTAATATCTTTGATATCCTTAATTTGGATCGTCTGTCAGTTATGTGTTTCTTCGCTTCGGCAAGCATGTCCTCAATTCTTTGTTGTTCGTAAACTCGTAAACTAGTTCGCTTAAGTTTTTGGTTTCAGAAGACATTTGAATGAATTTTACCATTTCTTCAAAAGAAATGGGGTATTTATGTAAATTATCTTCTATTAACTGTCTGGCACTTTCGAATTTAATTTCAGTATTTATATTGGTCTTTTTTAGTTTTTTTGACTTATTCCGAGAAGGTTGAGGTGTTGGTATTGGTGGGAAAACCTGTAAATTAATGGTATTTTCAAACTCATCCGGAGAATCTAGAGATAAACTTAATTCTATATTGCATAAAGTAGAAGCAGGAGGACTTGAGTAACATCGTTTAGTGCCAGAAACCGCCACGGGTAAAGCTGCTAAATTATTGCTCGAATTAGCAGCTGATTCGGCAGTGGAAAAACTATTTACACTGATTTAGTCGTTGTTTGACTCGTCACCATGGCTACGTGATACTTGGTTTAAAGGCTCTAATCCGTTGCTGTCTTCTTTTGACTCTATTTGCAAAGGGTCCCCATGACAACCTACTATGGTCTTTGGAACGTTATTAACCATATGATTTGGTGTGTCTAATATTGAAGAATTGGTAATTGTTTCACAATTATTTTTAATATCTTGGTCAAAATGAATTAATAAATTTTCTTTCCCATTAGGTTCCAGCTGAATATTGTTTCCATTATCGCACTTAGGGCAATCTGTAGATATATGACCCGGTTGTTTACGAATAAAACAAGTGACGATGTCTTCACTGAAAAATATTCGGTATGATACATTGTCATGTCTTATAAGTAAAGACGTTGGAAGTTTATTCAAATCTTCGGGCGGAATGCACACTTGCCGTCTAAAACGTGCGCCAGCTTTGGGTCTTGATAACCAGCTCTTAGAAAATGCATGGGAGAGACTAATTTTATACCTAAGCTTTTGAGTTCATTTTCTATTGCTTCGTGTGGTATAGACGGGCAAGCATTAGAAATTATTATACGTTTGGCTGGGTTAATTAGACGTTTTATAACAATTGGTTTGTTGTCGATGGTTATTGATTAGTGTTTTTTAAGGAGGTTATCGATTGCTTCCTTATTGCTAAAATGGATACAAAATCTTGAATTGGATATTCTAGAGGTGTATCTTATGAATTTTGGGTCTATTAATTCTGCGATTTTGAGAACATATTCTTTTTTTGTTTTATGCCTGGTAATGTATGTAAAATGATAGCATTCATTTAAAGCGGTGGCTTTAGCAATGTGGCTGTGCTTTCAGTTGCGTTGAGGTAAGAATGGGTTTTCGAGTAATTATTTCTTTGGATTAGTTCCCTGTCTTTCTGGTTATGATTTGTTGGTTTCAAAACATTGGAAGTCATTTTTGAGGTATTAAGAGCTTTTGCCATATTGTTCCAGAGCCAAAGCTCTGTACGCCTGTAAAAGGCGTTAAATAAATTGACTGACTATATATATCACTTTTTTTTTAATAATGGTACACGCGCACTAATATTGTTCAAAATGCACAAAATAAGTCAACAAATGCGTAAATAACACTCGAAATATATAAATCTTTGGGACTGACCTGAAACGTGTATTCTTCACATGCAACCCAAACAGCTGATCTTGATCCTTTTAATTCTCAAATGAAAATTGATAAAATCAGTAGAATATAGATAGATAGTTTTTTTTCGTCATTAAATTTATTTTACGATATCATGATAACTATTTGAAACTAAATCTACCATTTTCAATTGAAGACTGCTATAGAAACGCTTTGCCAAGACAAAACGTAAAAAACTTCCTTATTTCTTCCTTAACGTATAAACTGTTCCTTATTGAAATATACCTCAGTTTACGCATACCATGCCACATTCATGGATCGTATTAAAAGACAAAGAACATTTATAAAACATTTGAATAAAAATTATTAATACTTATAATGAACTTCTTACGTTTTTCACCAAACTTTACACACTGACTTAATTATTCAAAATGAAAAATCACATTCGCTTTAATTTTAATTTTTTTTTTTTAAATATAAACAATAACATTAAGACATGAACAAACAATATGGCGACCGATATTTTGGCATAATAATCAAGAGAGGTTGTATCCCCTTTGTCTTAGGATATTTATTAACTGAAAATGAGGGTGTTACAACCGTTTGCAACCATATTCCCATACATTCATACAGCTTATTTCCTTGTTTTTTTTAAAGGTTTTCCAGGTTAGATTTTGTTATAAATTCTATCATCACTGATATTAATTCTCTTCTCCAATCTACTTATCTGCTTAAAAAAAATTCAGAGTAAATAACTATGTTAAAAAAGATGTATATTTAAATTAATCTTACTGAAATTTCATGAAAAATTTTCCCTTTAATAAACTTGTTAAATATTTCCAACAAATTCTGAATGCATTAATGGATGAAAATAAGTTTGCTATTTACTTTAAATGATGACATGTAATATGTCATAGAACTATTATATATATATATATATATATATATATATATATATATATATATATTAATTTGAAAAAAACCAATATTGACATAATAAAGTAACATATATATACACAAAACAAAACATCAATTATAATAGAGTATCCAACCCTGAGCACCATGCTATGAAGTTGTAAGTGTTTAGATTCATTGATTAATAATTACTAATTCATGATCTGGATAAAGAGGAAGATGTAAATAACATTAATGTAGCCATTAGTCAACATAGTGCAGATGAAGGAAGATAGGTAAATATTTTAAAAAAATAGGATAAATGTTCTATGAGAAGAACTGTGAGACATTCTAGGCAAACCCAGATGTGCGTGATAAGTAATGTATTATTTTGACTAAAAAAACTAAAGTTGGCTTTCATTCATTTGGTAGTGAATCTAATGTTCTTGAAATGTATTGATTTTAATATACTGTGTTAGGGTATATACTTTCCGTAAAACAGTATAATCCCACCCATAAGGGACCAATGGTTAGGGTGGAACGGTCGAAACGTCGGATTAACTGGAGATTTCAATGAAGAACATGTTTTCCATTGTTAAAAGTAGGTATATTATAATTACATGAGCTTTGAGAACCAAACTAAATTTAACACAATTGTCCAGAAAATAAGCCCTGTAGCTTAAATGGATATTAAGATATAGGCTCTCAAATTTTCAGAATTCTCTCAATATGTGGCAGAAATTGTTTTGTTTTTTAACGGTTTTTTCACTATAGGTCCTGAGCACCGATTTTGGAGCATAGTTGAGTGTGAACGATTTTAAACATGAGTTAATTTGCAATGAATCAAAAACAATACAATGTTATGGCCAATTCTTCTATACATAAATAGCTGGCTGAAAAATTTGCAAGCTAGCATATTAGTCTATTGGTGTTTTTATTTTATTTATTTATTTATTATCTAATTATGTTTTTATTTCCTTTATTCAAAATATTAATATATAACTTTTAATGAGGCGTTGAGAACTATTGTAGACTATCCCACATTTTTTGAAAATTTACTTTGAAACGTTAAATTATATTGTGCCATGATTTGACGCTTTCAAGTCAATTTTTTGAAAATTTTGAGAGCCTATATCTTAATATCCATTTAAGCTACAGAGCTTATTTTGTGATCAATTGTGTTAAATTTAGTCAATAGTATAACAAGCTTTTCTTTAGTACCAATCCTGCAACAAATATTTTGGGGAACGCAAACATTTCGAAATATTTAACGCTTCGACGCTACCTATTAGCGATCGATATCGCTTCAATATCCAATTTTGGATTTTCGTACACCAACATAATACATATCAACATATCAAAAAATTCAAAACTACCAGAACTATTGCATACCAAAATGTACTATTTTAATAGAGTGATAGGGATTCCAAAAATATTGCTCCCCCCACCCTCTGGTCTTCGCTGGAGGGTCGGATTACCTGGAGTGGGTCTAGCGGAAGTAAGATAAGTGAGGTTATACTGTATAACTAGAAAGGAATATTTCTGTATTTAAAGGTTACAAACGTCTGGGGGTGATATCAGTGTGAGTGAGTACACCGTTCACCGGAGGTTAAAAAAACATAAACACAAAGATGATCATGGATGGATTACATATTTTATGAAGATGTGAGATTTTTGTCAAAGAAACCTCCAGAACAAATGTTCCAGAACTATCAGAGGATCTCGCTGTCGCTGATCATCTACGTAAAAGGTAAAAAAACCGGAATCGCATTCATAAACTGACCACCAGGCTTTGCGACATGTTTGAACATGTTTCGAAAATGTTTCATGGTTATGAAACTTTGCCTTCTCCACCCTACACTCCAGACCTCTCGCCATAATACTTTCCTATCATAATAAACTTGATACTCATCCAAATCCACTTGCCTCACAACTTACTTCCCATTCCAATTCTATCAATCCTCGAGGTGTCTGAAAAGAAGATGGTCTCGGAATCTTCTTCTATTACAGATATTTCATTAGAGTACTACCAATGGGTAATTCTCTAAAAGTGTTTGTCGTCACTATTTTGCATTGTATACCATATATTTACTTGATGTATTTTTGTAATACAGTTGTAAATTTCTGTTGATAAAAAAAAAAAAAAAAAAAAAAAAAAAAAAAAAGGATGAAAGGAACTTTTTAAACTTTTTTGAAAGGATTCAGAGAAAGCTAATAGATCTATACGATGAAGGGCTGTTGTGAGGTTAACCTGGTATCAGGAGGAGGATAACAGAGGAATGTTTCTAAATTTCAAATTAACATTGCAGCCACTATTAACTCTATCTTTAGTAAATAAAACCTTCTTAAATAACTGTACTTTCGTAACAATCGGTTGTTGGCTGTGCACCACCTGTGGGTACTTATAGACTTTAAAAATCTCTAGAGCATATTATATTTTCCTCCTCTATTAACTGTGATGGAAAGATGATTCGACAAAAATATGGCTTTAATCAAGATTTATTAAATAGTAATAGTATAAATAATTTTGATATAAATGTAACATTACCAATTCATTTCAACAGTAGAATTCTTAGAAATACTGCAATTTCATATAGATATAATTTAGATAGTCATGTTACTAAATCAACCAACTTCCAACCATCCTCTATTTGCTGATAAAATATTGAAACTAATGTTACTACGTCTTTATGATTTATATGGAAAACACAACGTCTTAAATATACAGACTCTGTGGTAGAGAAAACAAGAGTGGTTGGAAAGGGTAGGTTATAGGAGTCAAGATTGAAGGTTGCGATTAATGCAGCTGTTAGCTGTACAGCAATAAAAAGGGCACACTAAAATTATTATCTGCGTTCAATAGCAGTAGGAATCAGGGCTAAGGTTCCTAGCTATAAATTATAAACCTTATAACAGGTCCATATGGATAGAAAATTTATTTTTTCTGATTTTGTAGAATGAATACGAGGTATTAGTGCAGGTTTCATAACAATTTATGTTTTTTTTTTTTTTTTTTTTTAAACAAATATACGAAATTAATGTTTGACGAATATAGTCAGGTTTACAGTAAGGTTTATAAACAACACATCCAATATTAAAAAAAAAACTTTAAATAGAGTGCTGAGGTTTCGATTCTCCAGGGCTAAAAGAACTAGACGTGTAAGCAAAATAATAATACCAAAATAAGCAGAGTAAATGAATACAACAATCATTCAACTAATAATTTAATTACATATGGAATGGTTCAACTAGATCTTTATACTATTCCATATTCTTATTGTATTAACATTTTATTGCTTTCATTAAATTAATTACGTAATTTAAAACTTCGATATATTTGCTAGTGAATTCATATATTTTGTTTGATAATTATTGTGACATTTTGGTCACTTCCAGTATTTTGTTATTTTTAATCCTAAAGAAAACCTGCAAGGCAGTTCGAAACGTCGGCTCTCCTATATAATATTTTTAAAAACTTGGATGTGTTGTTTATAAACCTGATCATATTCTTCAACCATTAAATCATACAATCAACTTTACTATTTATATAACACGTAATTAATATTTTATATTATTAACCCAAATTTTGCCCTCTAACTATAATGAAGTAATAAAAAAGCAAATACCTTATTATTTCGTTTTCCTACTTGCAATGTATTTTAGAAACAGTCAAATTGAAGATTACACAAGGGGGGGGGGGGGGGCAGGCAGTGAGAGACAAGGCAGAAAAAGAACCGACCGGATCTTATTGAGGTGAATCGTGGCGAAATGAGTTCCGGTGGGAGATATATTGCTGAGGCGTGGCCTATTATTACGTCACCTCCAGCCTACCAATTACAGGCCTTAGAATGAGCGACGGATAGCCCGGAAATAATAACGTCCCCGCCCTCAGATCACTATAATACCCTCTCCATCATTCCATAGATTTTGTAGCTAAGCACCTCAGCCTATCACTGGCTATCTAAAACTAGGGAACGACTTGCAATTCTTTGTTCACATCTTCGCCAGTTTTAATTACACCCTAATCAACATTTTTGATGATTTTAATATATATACAAAACATCTCTTATATCATAACTTAGATCTATTTTTTATTAACTTGCAATGTAAACTTTAAATAAAAGTGATAGACTTGAAAATATAGATAGGTTTTCCTCCTTTAGAAAATGAATTAAAATGTTTTAATTTATAAAAGGACATTCTAACATTCCACTGATCCCTGTTGAAGATATCCACTATTTAGGACTTCAACTAGACAAACGTTCAACTGGGAATCCACTTCAACATTTACTTGACAAACGTTCAAACCTTCCAATTAATTACAAAAGGCTCATTTACATGAGTTATCAGACCTATTTGTTCATATGAAGACTAAACCGTCTAGTTCATCTCGTATCCAATCCGTATTTGCAATCCAAAATCCTTTTAAAAATCTTTAATGCTCCTTACTTTGCTACAAATGAACTAATTCCTAATTATGTTTCAATGTTGCTGATTTGGCTCCAACCAGATACCTATCCTTTTATAGTAAACTCCATACAAGTTCGAATCCACTAGTCTACCAAAATGCCTCATGCTCCATTCCCGATCATCCTCCGAAGCGTCTGAAAAGAAGATGGCTGAGAGACCTCCAAATGCAAAATTTTTATTGAAGTGGTAAATATGAGTGGTTCTTTAAATTTTATTGATATTAATATTATCACTAATATAATGCAATACACTGAAGCTGTGTTTTATAAAATCACATTACTTCTGTGTCATTCATTATTTCACTATTTTTACAATCGGGTAAAAAAGAACATTAAAACAACAACAAAAAAGAAAATATTTAGTTCTTTATAACTAATTTTAATTTGGCTAATAATAATAAGTAAACACATTTAAATATTTAAAAAAAAAGAATTAATCCTTATGTGTTACTGTTTGGGAAATTGTGAGGCTTGTAAATCTTTTACATTTAATAAGTAGTTGAGCTCAAATATGTCAAAGTACCATTAGGTAATGAAAGTCTGTAGATGAAGATAACAGTTATATAACCCGGTTAGGAAGATGGCATCGACACGCGTACCTCTTGGAATCCAGATAATGTCTTTAATTAGGGCATATCTTAGTTACATTTTCTATTTTGAAAAAAAATACAAGTTTATTTCATTGGAACAATCTTATATTTTTTGAAAACAAGTGCTATTTTTTTATTAAAAATTTATTGATTTATTTAATGGATTAAAGCATTATAAAGTTGAATGAATTCTACTATCAGCTGCACTCCAGCTAGAGATAGCGTATACCAGCATCACTATGGACCCGCATGAAAACTTAAGATTTAGTCGATTAAAGATAAAATGGCTAAATACTTTATTAATTGTTCAGGACTTTTTGATACCAGGGGTTCATAAAATGAAATATAAAAATAACGATACTATATGTATTTGGAGAAATATAATTAACCGTCTGAAACCATACAAACAATTAGGTAATGCAGACAGGAAATAAAAAATTCAATTACATATTTCCGTTGAAACTATCATGAACAGTTCTGAATTCATCTCTGTTAAGTTATAACCATTCTTATGTAAGTGACAAGTCCCTTTCTACAAGTATACACACAATCAGGATTTATAGGAACTTTAAGATATTTGGTGCGGCTAGACTCTTCTTGATGGGGCAAAAAGAATTGGGAAATGTGAAATATCTGAAAATGGATTTCAGGAGATATAAATCAATTCTTATTTAATTACTAATTACAATGGAGACCTGAGAATAAAAAAAACTCAAAGAAAATGTCGGCACGATAATTTATCTAATATTGTTAGGTTTTTAAGACCGGCACCACAGACTTCATTTCCTCAATTTTATGTCGGTCGTCCGATTTATTATAAAAAAATAAATAAAAAAAATAACTAAATCAATCACACAATTTTATTGAAATTTACCTTGCTCATTATTACTTTTTTTGAGAGTGTTATCTTTTACTTTTTTCCGATAAAAACTGAGATATATTCAGCTTTTCCATCTATTTTAAAACCGTTAGGTAGAAAACAGATGACCAAATATTATCTAACTAATAATTTGAAATGATCATCCATTATATACAACCTACCCAGGAGTTTTTAGAAATTTGGAATATTTTCGAAATTTTGGGTCTAGTGGAATCCCTAGTGGAATCTAGACCCAGAGGGCAACGAAGAAAATAATTTCATATGTACTATCAATTTATTGATAAATTGTTTGCAACAAGAATTTATTAATTGATAGATTTTTATAAAATATTTATTAATAAATACATTATAAAAAATAATAAAATATTGTAATAAAATCAATGTTGTCCATTGAAACCTTGATCTATCGTTGATAGATAGAAATTGCGTGTTTTGATATTACTGCACGATAATATCAAAACACGCAATTTCTTGATATGTAAAATCATCATCAATCGATTGTCCTTTTAATAATTTGAATTTATTAATAACTTTTAATGCAATAAAACGAAAATAAAAAAGATGCAATGCCACGAAAATAATGTTTTTAGTGATGATGCTCCGATCAACATGGTTGGCCTTTAAACTATTTGCATTTTTTATATTTTGGAAGAACTTTAAGCCAATGAAGAAGAACATTAATCTCCTAAATATGCGTTACCCCCATGTGTAGGTACATATGTACATATCGATTATGGGCAAGAAAAGTGACACAACTCAAAAAAATTCATTTTACGTTTTATTTCAGAATAATGATCGTTTTTGGTTTGCCTTGCAACAGGAAAAGTTTCATAAATTTATCTTTTTTTTTTTTTTTTTTTTTGTTCCTAGCCCCTGTGGAATTAATAAACAAGGATGTGTTGGTAAGGGGGGCAGAAAGATAATAAGTTGGCCTTTTACTGTATTGAGAAATACATTCTAAGGCCGAACTTGAATTGGTGAGTCCTGGAAGTGTTTTGATTGTCATAATAGTTATTAATAATATGGGTGTTGGGGCACACCCAATTCTTGAGTTTAATGAGAAAAACTAAAATCTAAAAACTAAAACTAACACTAAATAAAAAAAACTTGAGATGTCTATAGTCACATCACTGACTTTACTGGCTGGAAGCACATCACTGACCTGATTGGGTGTTTTGGTGTCTTCATTACGGTCCGTCCGTTCTGAGCTGAGTTCACTTTTGTCAAGTGAATGTTTTCTGCGGGAGGTGGCGCTGGAGTAATGGTACTGAAGAGGGGATTGGTCAGGAACTGCAGCGAGTCCAGGAACTTGATATGGCGTCTTCGGATGAGCTCAGGGATCGTCGGGAGGTCGAAGAAGTCATGCAGAGCCGGGGGCTTTGTTTTCTTCAGAGAGGTTGTTCTGACGATCTTCCTGAGCATCGAGTCCTGGAATCGCTGAAGAAGCCTGGTGGTTCCATCTGAAATGCCTGTAAGTAGAGGTGCGCCGTATAGGAGAGCCGGTCTCAAGATGCTTTTATATATACACATCTTGAGCCGGAGGGAAAGGGCGGGAAGGGAAGGAGGTGATGGAGGCGTCGGGCTCTTGTTCTCACCTTGCGGTGTGTCCTGTAGCAGTGTGCGGAAAATTTCAGTCCTCTGTCCAGGGTGATGCCCAGATAGACTATTGAGTTTGAGGGGGCAATGGTGGTGTTTGCCACCCTGAGTGACTTTGGTAATGTCGCCCTCTTTTTGCTGACTTGTGCGAACACTACGCAGTCCGTTTTTGCTGGACTCACTTGGATGTTGATTGAATCCAGCCGTTGAATTATCTCTTCGCAGACAGATTCGGCCTGACGTAGTGCTCGCGTGGGATTTATACTACTGCTGGTGATGGCTATATCGTCGGCGAAAGCTGCGATGGACGCCTTGTGGTAGTTATTGCCAACAAAATCAGCAGTATAAATGTTGAAAAGGACTGGCGATAGCACCGCACCTTGGAGCACACCGCAAGTGAGGGGAATTGTGGATGAAATTTCTGCACGGACCTGTACTGCGAGACTTCTCCCGCTGATGTTAGTGAAGGTCTCGATGTAGTTGTCCACTTCCTCCACAGAGTGCAGGGTCGGCACCAAAGACAGCCTATGGTAGACCTCTATTTTGTATTTCGCCCAATAGTTGCTCGGGGCATTCAAGATCTTCTAGTTTCCGGCATAGGATTCCATGTGAGACGGAATCGAATGCCTTTGTGCAATCTATGGAGATCAGCGCTGTTGCAGTGTTCCTGTTGAAGTTGGTGCACGCCTCAGTTTGGAGCTTCATAAGGTGGTGTTCGGTACTGAGACGTGCCTGGAATCCTGTTTGTTCAAAAGGAATCACTGAATGTTCCTCGCAAAAGTCTCGTAGATAATTGTGAACAATTTTCTCGTAGACTTTTCCGAGGTGGGGCAACAGGCTGATTGGCCGGTAATGTTCTGGCTTGTCTCCATTCTTGGGCGGCTTGAGAAGAGGATATAAGATGGCGTGTTTCCACGTCTCTGGGAAATATCTCAGCCGCAGGCAGGCGTTGTACAGGCCCGTGAGGTGAGCTATTCCTTTACGGGGGAGCTGCTTTAGCAATACGGTTTGTATCCCGTCATGACCAGGTGCTCGGTTACCCTTTGTTCGCCTGAGAATGGCCTTTAGTTGTTTGGGGCTGACAACACATAAAGTTGTTATCTTTGGTCATGGCCGGGTGGGGTTCTGTGTCGACAGTCCGGTTGGTGATGTCCTGCCGATAGTAGTTTGCTAGCAGCTCCGCCTGTTCTTTGGGTGTCAGGAGCTTGTCCCCATCGTGTAGGCGGATCGCGGAGCTCTTCTTCACAGGAGATCTGGTCAGTTTCCAAAATTTCCGGTAGTCGCCGTGAGTTGCCCTCAGCTTGTCCTGCCAAATGGAGGTTTTCCATTGGCGGAGCAGGTTCTTGATTTGCGTAGTGAGGGCGTTGAGGGCTCGCTTGATGTCCGGATCTTTGGTTCTGTACCATCTGTTCTTCAGGTTCCGCCTACTCGAGATGAGGGACATGATGTGAGGAGGAGGTTTACGGAGGGATGGAGGAGAAGGACGGAAAGTTGGTATGGAAGAACGGGCAGCCTCTGTGATGATGTTAGTGAAGGTCTCGATGTAGTTGTCCACTTCCTCCACAGAGTGCAGGGTCGGCACCAAAGACAGCCTATGGTAGACCTCTATTTTGTATTTCGCCCAATCCGCTTCTTGGTATAGAAATTTCTCAGGCATTGGGTCGTCTCTCTCCCCTCGATGTTGTAGATCACTGGGCGGTGATCTGAGGTGATAAGATCGTTTACTGTGCACCCAGTGATTCTGTGAGGCTGTCTCGTGAGGAGGAGATCCAGTGTAGAGGTAGCCCCGTTGATAGTGCTTCTGAATGTGTGTGCATTTGGGTGCACTACACAGAAGTTAGTTTTCACAAGGATTCTACCAGCGGGGTTTACCTGGTTGTTGTACCATAGGCTGTGTTTGGCGTTAAAATCCCCTACCAGCCAATGGTTGGATTTGGCCGCACACGCATCCAGGAGGGTACGCAGGTCGACAAGGGATGCTCGCGGCCTGCGATAGACTCCCGTTATGAGAGTTGGTTGTCTCATAAGGACCTGGATGGTGAGGTGGCCTAAGAGAGTGCAGGTGGTGGTCGCCGGTGCTGGCATTTTCTTCCAAGGTATGCCGTGGCAAATGGCGATGAGAACTCCACCCCCATGGAGTTCGGCTGAGTTGTCAGTCACCACGGAATCCTTGGAAGTACGGCGGGCGGCCCAGCAACCTAGTGTCAGTGATGACAGCAACAGTTGGCTGGACCAAGGCCAATAGCATTTCGACCTCATGGATTCTGGGGCAGAGCCCATCAATGTTGAAATTCAGAATGGAGAAGCCTCTCATGGTCGGTTGGCCTGCACCATCATTTGTTCTGCCAGCACCGCAAGCTGCTGCACAACTCCTTGTAGAGCCAGGGCGAAACTCCTAGCAAAGTCCCTGGAGAAGGTCACTTGAGGATGATGGTCTTCTTCTTCAGGAGGTAGGTTTATCTGCTGAGGCTTCGATTGAGAATGAGCTTTTTTTTTTTTTTTTTTTTTTTTTTTTTTTTTTTTTTTTTTTTTTTTTTTTTTTTTTTTTTTTACCAAGCCCCTATTTGGATGAAAATGAAGTTGGATAGGATTTCATGGATGTTTGGCCTTTTTCTGCACTGTGTGCACTGTAAGGCCAACAGGAAGTTATTGAAATCTTGGGGTGTGGGTTTCAGAAAGCTTATATTTCGTGCAGTCTATGGAGATCAGCGCTGTTGCAGTATTCCTATTGAAGTTTGAGCACGCCTCAGTTTGCAGCTTCATCAGGTGGTGTTCAGTGCTGAGACGTGCTTGGAAACCCGTTTGTTCAAACGGAATGACTGAATTCTCCTCGCAAAAGTCTCGTAGGTAATTGAGAACAATTTTCTCGTAGACTTTTCCGAGGTGAGGCAACAGGCTGATTGGCCGGTAGTGTTCTGGCTTGTCTCCTGTCTTAGCCGGCTTGAGGAGTGGAAACAGTATTGCATGCTTCCACTGAACGGGGAAGTATCTTAACCTCAGGCAGGAGTTGTACAGGTTCGTGAGGTGCATTATTCCTTTTCTAGGGAGCTGCTTGAGAAGGACTGTCTGAATCCCGTCATGTCCAGGAGCTCTGTTCCCTTTCGTTCTTCTTAAGATGGCTTTCAGCTGTTTAGGGCTGATGAACATGAAGTTGTTCTCCTGGTCCATGGACGGGAGAGGTTCAACATCGGTGGTCCTGTTGGTGATGTCCTCTCTGTAGTGCTCAGCAAGCAGCTCCGCTTGGTCGGAAGGGGAGAGGAGTCGGTCCCCATCGTGCAGGCGGATCGTGGAAGTTTTCTTTACCGCAGATCTGGTTAATTTCCAGAATTTGCGGTAATCATCGTGTGTTGCCCTCAGCGTGAACACTATGACGGGTGAACATGAACTCTTTTCTCAAACTGAGAATGAGAGAATGAGCTGCAGATGGGGCTGGTAGGGGTTGACCCTGTCAAGGAGGTGGAGGGGGAAGTACTACCGGTGGAGGGGGTTGAGATCTCGGTAGTGGGGGAAAGTCCATGGGCGTGGATTGTTGCGTTGGTCTTGTGGGGCGTGGCTTGGTTGTGGAGGTAGAGGGGGCACTCGTCCCTGTTCGGCCTTCACCGGTCGGACTCGTCTTTTCTCGGCTACCTTTGGTTTGGCGAGGCCTCTCATTGGTCCGGTGTGTGGACTCTGATTCTGATTGGGTTTTGGCTTTTCTCTCAGCCACTTTTTTCTCTAGGGCTAGCCTGTGAGGGCACTTTCGAAAAGAAGCTACGTGCTCCTTTAGACAGTTTCTACATTTGGGTTGCCCCTCCCTGGGACATTGGGAGATGTGGTGGTTTTCACCGCACCGCACACATGCATGCTGATGTCCACAATAAGCCTGCGTATGCCCAAATTGCTGGCATTTGAAGCATTGAGGTGGTAAGGGATCCTTGCGTGGGCGGTAAGCTTCTATTGTGTATCGGCATTTGCCGATGTATCTCACCTTTTCTTTAATCTCTTTTAAGGCCACGTTTGCTGGGACCGTAATCAGTATGGGTAGAATGGGGATTTTCTTCCTATCAGGCATTATTTTTTGTAAACGTCTTATATCGTTTACTGGGATCGGTGTGAGGTCTTCTGCAACCTCGTCTAGAGTTATCCCCAGGTCTATATTTTTGATAATATATCTTGAGGGCTTAGGGGTGGATTGCTTGATAGCAAAGGTGTGATGTGGGAGGTCTGTGCTCCCAAGGCATTTAAGGACGTGGGGCCGGTCGTTAATGTTAACGAGGTATATCATCCATCCCTGTCTTAATTTTTTCAGGCTGTAATCATGGACCTTAATTTTAGTTTAAAATGCCCGTATTTCAGTAATGGGGCGTGCCTCCGTTATAATAATTGGTGGAATGTGTATTGACTTACTTGGGGTTTTTTCTGGTGCTGCTGGCTCTTGAAGTTGGTCCAAAGGCTGGAATTTGTTCTTCGTTTCGGTAGTGGGTGTAGTTGCTTTCTTCCTGGTACTGCGTGTCGTCCTCCTGGATGTTGGTTGGATAAATTTATCTCATTGCGTTATTTGTCATTTATCCAAAGTTACGATGGCGAACGGTGGAAGCAGGAACAGTAACACATTTCAGTTATGTCTTGACCTTCACAAAGGTAACTAGTGCGGGGAGTTAAGGACAGTATCATATTTTGAGTTGGGACGGTTTTCTTGCCCATGAGCGATACTATTATAATAACTTCTAAAACTTCTTTTGACTCTCCTGAAAAATTTGATGTTTTTGAGTTGTGTCACTTTTCTTGCCCATGAGCGATATGCCTATAAAATATTTAGACATATACAAATATAAAAAGTCTTATCTGTAGCTACAACAGAATTCTTCCACAGATAGTTTTATATTATTTGAAATTTTAAACGATACTTACTTTTCAAGAGGAAAAAATTGTGCCTAAATATATATTTTCCAATAATCCCTGTTGAACAGATGGGACCGTAATCAGTATGGGTAGAATGGGGATTTTCTTCCCATCAGGCATTGTTTTTTACGGCACTCCATTCCGACAAACATCTATACTTGGAATCGACATAATAGATTTAAACGACAAGAAACCACGTCGTTATAGACTACTACAACATTAACGAGACATACGTAATAAAAAACAAAGGATTCATTCCCCTGACGGTAATTAGAACTATTTAGACAACGTAGTTAAGCCTCGGGGCTCCACTAAACTTTTGCATTCTTCTCGCATTCATTCCTTAAAATACAAAATCCTCATGCCCCTTATTATGTCACAGACCAACTTATTCATGCCGATCTTAATGCCCAATTTTTTTTTCAAAGCCCCTATTAGATATAATACATGGATTTATGGAATGGGATGTTTGGCCTTTTTCTGTACTGTGTACATTGTTATACCAGCAGGAAATTAATGTTGTCAAGTGTGGATTTCAGAGAACGAGTATATTTAGGTAGTGAGGCTCACCTAAATCTTGTGAGGAAAACTTAAAACTACAACTATTTACACTTAATTAATTTAATTTTTAATTTACACTTACAACTAAAATGAGAAATGTCCTTATGGTTTCATATTTCACATTTCTGACCAGTGGTCAGTGGGCTCTGATTGGCCCGTTTGTACGTCTTGGTTACGGTCCGGTTGTTAGTTGCCAGCGGACCGGAGGTGGCGCTGGTGTTATCGAGCGAGTCAGCAGCAGCACAGTTCAGCCTGAGCATTCATCGGGTACACATCGCTTCAAGAACTTCGGTCCTTTCAGAGTTCTAGCTTGCACTTCCTAGACTCTAAATTTTTGGTCGTGGCCTGGACCCCCCCTTCTCTCACCTCACTTTTCAGGTCCCCCCCTATACTGAGGACATACGAAGGGCGTAGCGCTCCGGCCAACCAGATGGCGTCCTCCAATATGGAGTACAACGAGGCCACGGGACTACCAGCGGACCAATTAGGAGCCACCTGTGACAAGCGCTCTCTCTCGGAAGGATTTGAGCCTGCACCGAAGAAACACACCTTTTTTTTTTTTTTTTTTTTCTTCATAGCCCCTGTATAAAGAAAGACATTGTGTGTGCTCTTTACATCGAAGATGTAAAGAGTTAGAAAGGTAAATGCCTTTTGCTGTAACTGAGTTACATTTTAAGGCCTGTATGAGTGGGTGTGAGCTTGAGGTAGCGGGCGCTATGTCTGCAGAGGTGTTGGGGCACACCTTTTGTTGAAGTCCTTCTGAAAAAAAAACACTAAATCAAAAATAGTTTTATGAATAAAAGTTCTGAAATGAAGACAGTCAGACTGTCTTTTGCCATCGTACAGGGGGTGGTGCCGGAGTTAGACTATTGAATAGAGGGTTGTTGAGGTGCTGGAGGGAATCAAAAAATTTAATATGCCTCCGCTTTATGTATTCCGGGATAGTAGGGAGTTCAAAGATTTCGTGCAGCTCCGGGGGCTTCTTCTTCCGCAGCGTCGTCGTTCTCACAATTCTTCGAAGGATGGTGTCTTGAAATCCCTGAAGATATCGTCGCGTTCCATCGGAGAGATGCGTGAACAGCGGTGCGCCGTAGAGGAGTGCTGGGCGTAATATTGATTTATATATGGCTAGTTTTAGCCTGAGATAGAGTGCCGGGGAGGTGAGGAGGTGATGGAGTCTATAGGATTTTCTCCTAACTGTTCTGGCTTTTTTTGATAAATGTGGGCAGAAAATTTGAGATGGCGGTCCAGTTGAACACCTAAATAAAGAATTTTGTTGGAGGGAGCTAGTTCCATGCCAGCCACGTGGAGCGCTCTCGGCAGTGTTGTTCTCTTCTTTGATTGGTGCTAAAACACTACGCAGTCCGTTTTGGCGGGATTTACTTTAATATTAAGTAAGTCCAGCCGTTGAACAATCTCTGCACAAGTTTGTTCGGCCTGACGTAGTGCTTTCGTAGCATTGAGACTACTGCTGTAGATGGCGATGTCATCGGCATAGGCAGCTACAGCAGACTTGAAGTAGTTTTTGCCGACTATATCGGCAGTATATATAGAGAATAAGACTGGCGATAGAACTGCTCCCTGCGGGACACCACAGCTGAGGGGGATGGTGCTAGAAAGTTCCCCACGAACCTTCACAGTGAGTTCTCTGCCACTCAGGAATGAGACTATGATACTATGGAGCTGTTCTGGGCAGTCGAGGTCCATGAGCTGACGACATAGAATGCCGTGAGACACAGAATCGAAAGCCTTTGTACAGTCTATGGAAATCATAGCCGTTGCCGTATTTCTGTTGAAGTTTCGGTTTACCTCAGTTTGAAGCTTCAGTAGATGGTGTTCTGTGCTGAGGTGGGGTTGAAATCCAGCTTGCTCATACGGTATCACTGAGTGTTCTTCGCAAAAGTCTCTGAGATAATTGAGAATAATTTTCTCATAGACCTTTGCGAGGTGAGGCAGTAGGCTGATGGGTCTGTAATGTTCAGGTTTCTCACCGTTGCGACTCGGCTTGAGGAGTGGAAACAAGATGGCACGTTTCCATTGGTCCGGAAAGATTCTCAGTCTCAAGCACGAGTTGTAGAGGTTCGTGAGGTGGGCGCGATGCCTCTTCGAGGCAGCTGCTTGAGCAAGATGGTCTGTATCCCGTCGTGGCCAGGAGCCCGGTTTCCATTGGATCGCCTCAGGATGGCTTTGAGACGTCTCGGGCTGACAAACATGAAATTGTTGTCCCTGGCCATGGCTGGATACGGAGGTGCATCGGTAGTGCGGGATACAATTTCTTCTTGGTAATACTCCACTAGCAGCTGGGCCTGTTCCGAGGGCATCAGCAATCTGTCACCATCGTGCAGGCGGACACTGGAGCTCTTCTTAGTTGCTGACTTGGTCAGCTTCCAAAATTTTCTGTAGTCAGAATGAGTGGCCTGAAGTCGTTCATGCCAGGTCGCCGTCTTCCACTGCCGCATGAGGTTCCTTATCTGGGTGGTGACCGAGTTCAGGGCCATCTTCACTGCTGGATCTCTGGTTCTGGAATGACGGTTCTTTTTTTTTTTTTTTTTTTTCTTTATAGCCCCTGTATAAAGAAAGACATTGTGTGTGCTCTTTACATCGAAGATGTAAAGAGTTAGAAAGGTAAATGCCTTTTGCTGTAACTGAGTTACATTTTAAGGCCTGTATGAGTGGGTGTGAGCTTGAGGTAGCGGGCGCTATGTCTGCAGAGGTGTTGGGGCACACCTTTTGTTGAAGTCCTTCTGAAAAAAACACTAAATCAAAAATAGTATTATGAATAAAAGTTCTGAAATGAAGACAGTCAGACTGTCTTTTGCCATCGTACAGGGGGTGGTGCCGGAGTTAGACTATTGAATAGAGGGTTGTTGAGGTGCTGGAGGGAATCAAAAAATTTAATATGCCTCCGCTTTATGTATTCCGGGATAGTAGGGAGTTCAAAGATTTCGTGCAGCTCCGGGGGCTTCTTCTTCCGCAGCGTCGTCGTTCTCACAATTCTTCGAAGGATGGTGTCTTGAAATCCCTGAAGATATCGTCGCGTTCCATCGGAGAGATGCGTGAACAGCGGTGCGCCGTAGAGGAGTGCTGGGCGTAATATTGATTTATATATGGCTAGTTTTAGCCTGAGAGAGAGTGCCGGGGAGGTGAGGAGGTGATGGAGTCTATAGGATTTTCTCCTAACTGTTCTGGCTTTTTGATAAATGTGGGCAGAAAATTTGAGATGGCGGTCCAGTTGAACACCTAAATAAAGAATTTTGTTGGAGGGAGCTAGTTCCATGCCAGCCACGTGGAGCGCTCTCGGCAGTGTTGTTCTCTTCTTTGATTGGTGCGAAAACACTACGCAGTCCGTTTTGGCGGGATTTACTTTAATATTAAGTAAGTCCAGCCGTTGAACAATCTCTGCACAAGTTTGTTCGGCCTGACGTAGTGCTTTCGTAGCATTGAGACTACTGCTGTAGATGGCGATGTCATCGGCATAGGCAGCTACAGCAGACTTGATGTAGTTTTTTGCCGACTATATCGGCAGTATATATAGAGAATAAGACTGGCGATAGAACTGCTCCCTGCGGGACACCACAGCTGAGGGGGATGGTGCTAGAAAGTTCCCCACGAACCTTCACAGTGAGTTCTCTGCCACTCAGGAATGAGACTATGATACTATAGAGCTGTTCTGGGCAGTCGAGGTCCATTAGCTGACGACATAGAATGCCGTGAGACACAGAATCGAAAGCCTTTGTACAGTCTATGGAAATCATAGCCGTTGCCGTATTTCTGTTGAAGTTTCGGTTTACCTCAGTTTGAAGCTTCAGTAGATGGTGTTCTGTGCTGAGGTGGGGTTGAAATCCAGCTTGCTCATACGGTATCACTGAGTGTTCTTCGCAAAAGTCTCTGAGATAATTGAGAATAATTTTCTCATAGACCTTTGCGAGGTGAGGCAGTAGGCTGATGGGTCTGTAATGTTCAGGTTTCTCACCGTTGCGACTCGGCTTGAGGAGTGGAAACAAGATGGCACGTTTCCATTGGTCCGGAAAGATTCTCAGTCTCAAGCACGAGTTGTAGAGGTTCGTGAGGTGGGCGATGCCTCTTCGAGGCAGCTGCTTGAGCAAGATGGTCTGTATCCCGTCGTGGCCAGGAGCCCGGTTTCCATTGGATCGCCTCAGGATGGCTTTGAGACGTCTCGGGCTGACAAACATGAAATTGTTGTCCCTGGCCATGGCTGGATACGGAGGTGCATCGGTAGTGCGGGATACAATTTCTTCTTGGTAATACTCCACTAGCAGCTGGGCCTGTTCCGAGGGCATCAGCAATCTGTCACCATCGTGCAGGCGGACACTGGAGCTCTTCTTAGTTGCTGACTTGGTCAGCTTCCAAAATTTTCTGTAGTCAGAATGAGTGGCCTGAAGTCGTTCATGCCAGGTCGCCGTCTTCCACTGCCGCATGAGGTTCCTTATCTGGGTGGTGACCGAGTTCAGGGCCATCTTCACTGCTGGATCTCTGGTTCTGGAATGACAGTTCTTTTTTTTTTTTTTTTTTTTTTTTTTTTTTTTTTTTTCTTTAGCCCCTGTATAAAGAAAGACATTGTGTGTGCTCTTTACATCGAAGATGTAAAGAGTTAGAAAGGTAAATGCCTTTTGCTGTAACTGAGTTACATTTTAAGGCCTGTATGAGTGGGTGTGAGCTTGAGGTAGCGGGCGCTATGTCTGCAGAGGTGTTGGGGCACACCTTTTGTTGAAGTCCTTCTGAAAAAAACACTAAATCAAAAATAGTATTATGAATAAAAGTTCTGAAATGAAGACAGTCAGACTGTCTTTTGCCATCGTACAGGGGGTGGTGCCGGAGTTAGACTATTGAATAGAGGGTTGTTGAGGTGCTGGAGGGAATCAAAAAATTTAATATGCCTCCGCTTTATGTATTCCGGGATAGTAGGGAGTTCAAAGATTTCGTGCAGCTCCGGGGGCTTCTTCTTCCGCAGCGTCGTCGTTCTCACAATTCTTCGAAGGATGGTGTCTTGAAATCCCTGAAGATATCGTCGCGTTCCATCGGAGAGATGCGTGAACAGCGGTGCGCCGTAGAGGAGTGCTGGGCGTAATATTGATTTATATATGGCTAGTTTTAGCCTGAGAGAGAGTGCCGGGGAGGTGAGGAGGTGATGGAGTCTATAGGATTTTCTCCTAACTGTTCTGGCTTTTTGATAAATGTGGGCAGAAAATTTGAGATGGCGGTCCAGTTGAACACCTAAATAAAGAATTTTGTTGGAGGGAGCTAGTTCCATGCCAGCCACGTGGAGCGCTCTCGGCAGTGTTGTTCTCTTCTTTGATTGGTGCGAAAACACTACGCAGTCCGTTTTGGCGGGATTTACTTTAATATTAAGTAAGTCCAGCCGTTGAACAATCTCTGCACAAGTTTGTTCGGCCTGACGTAGTGCTTTCGTAGCATTGAGACTACTGCTGTAGATGGCGATGTCATCGGCATAGGCAGCTACAGCAGACTTGATGTAGTTTTTGCCGACTATATCGGCAGTATATATAGAGAATAAGACTGGCGATAGAACTGCTCCCTGCGGGACACCACAGCTGAGGGGGATGGTGCTAGAAAGTTCCCCACGAACCTTCACAGTGAGTTCTCTGCCACTCAGGAATGAGACTATGATACTATAGAGCTGTTCTGGGCAGTCGAGGTCCATTAGCTGACGACATAGAATGCCGTGAGACACAGAATCGAAAGCCTTTGTACAGTCTATGGAAATCATAGCCGTTGCCGTATTTCTGTTGAAGTTTCGGTTTACCTCAGTTTGAAGCTTCAGTAGATGGTGTTCTGTGCTGAGGTGGGGTTGAAATCCAGCTTGCTCATACGGTATCACTGAGTGTTCTTCGCAAAAGTCTCTGAGATAATTGAGAATAATTTTCTCATAGACCTTTGCGAGGTGAGGCAGTAGGCTGATGGGTCTGTAATGTTCAGGTTTCTCACCGTTGCGACTCGGCTTGAGGAGTGGAAACAAGATGGCACGTTTCCATTGGTCCGGAAAGATTCTCAGTCTCAAGCACGAGTTGTAGAGGTTCGTGAGGTGGGCGATGCCTCTTCGAAAGTTCATGTTTAGTTGTCAAAGTGTTCACGTCAGTTTTCAGTGCCGTTATCACTTTATCAGTTCTTTGTTCACAAGTCCTTTGTGTTCACAATCCTTTGTGTTCACAAGTCCTTTGTGTACAAAGTCCTTTGTTCTCGGGCCTTTGTTTCCGGGGACGCGTTCAGTTTTTCGCGATCAGTGTTGTTAGTGTAGTGTTAATTAAACAATGGTTAACACGAGAAACAATCTCAGCTTGGCCCAGAAAGCCCAATTACCACTCTCCGATGATGAAGGGGAATTTAAGGAACCAAAAAGAAAGGCAAAGAAGACCACGCCGAAAAAGACACCCCCAACAACCACGCAGAACAGCTTTTCACCGCTACAACAAGCACCGAAGGATCCAGAAACTTCAAGCTCATCAAGCACACACACTGCCCACCGATCTTCGTAGCAGAAAGAAAATTAACAGAGGTAATTAACTATCTTACTAAACTCAAAGTGTCCAATTATTACCTCAGGGAACTGAGAACGGGGGTCAAGATTGACCTCGAAACAGCATCCGAGAGATCGGAAGTCCTCCGTGGCCTGCAACTGCTAGGAATTGGGCACCACACTTATTCGAAAAGAGGTGATAAACCCAAATTAGTGAATTTCACACTAAAAGGGCTCCCCCCAACTTTCACGTCGAATGACGTCATGGAGGCATTTAAAGACCTCAAGATAACAAAGGCTCGACGGCTACAAAAGACCTTACCAGATGGGAAAAAGGTTGATTTGTCACCCATAATAGTCACTTTCCCCGCTGGCGTCACACTAAATGACGTCAAACAAGTAAGACACGTCAACCGAGTCTTTTTTACGGCCGAAAATTACAAGGCCAAAATTGATACCCTACCCCCACAGTGCTACAAATGCCAAAAATTTGGCCATATACAAACAAACTGTGGGTATGAACCCGCCTGTGTTCGCTGTGGAGGCGAACACAATATTAAAAGCTGCCCAAATGAAGGGCAGACGAAGTGCAAAAACTGCAAAGGAAACCATGTAGCTTCCTATAGGCAATGCCCATATAGGAAAACACTGGAAGAACAGGCGGCAAAACGTCTGCTTGAGCAAGATGGTCTGTATCCCGTCGTGGCCAGGAGCCCGGTTTCCATTGGATCGCCTCAGGATGGCTTTGAGACGTCTCGGGCTGACAAACATGAAATTGTTGTCCCTGGCCATGGCTGGATACGGAGGTGCATCGGTAGTGCGGGATACAATTTCTTCTTGGTAATACTCCACTAGCAGCTGGGCCTGTTCCGAGGGCATCAGCAATCTGTCACCATCGTGCAGGCGGACACTGGAGCTCTTCTTAGTTGCTGACTTGGTCAGCTTCCAAAATTTTCTGTAGTCAGAATGAGTGGCCTGAAGTCGTTCATGCCAGGTCGCCGTCTTCCACTGCCGCATGAGGTTCCTTATCTGGGTGGTGACCGAGTTCAGGGCCATCTTCACTGCTGGATCTCTGGTTCTGGAATGACGGTTCTTCAGTGTCCGCCTGCTCTTGATCAAGGCCATGATGTGGGGTGGGGGTGATCGGAGGTGGGGGGGGCTGGGGGTGAAAGGTGGGGATGGCGAGATGCGCGGCCTCTAGCAGGTTTTTCGTGAACTTCTGAATGTAGTCGTCCACGGCTTCTTCTGATTGGAGGACGGGCATCTTCTCTGGTAGCTTTCGACATACCTCTGTTTTGTACAATTTCCAGTCGGCCTCCTGGTATTTAAATTTCTTTCTTTTGGGATATCTATTCTGCCTTCGATTTCATAGATGACTGGTCGATGATCAGATGATATGAAATCGAAGACATTACATCCTGTGAAGCGATGGGGCTGACGCGTGAGCAGAAGGTCTATTGTAGATGTGAATCCTGAACCGGCGTGACGGAAAGTGTGAGTTGAAGGATGGATAACTGTGAAGGCTGTTTTCGTTAGTTGTACTCCCGCTGGATTGATTTTTGTGTTGTGCCAAGAGGTATGCCGAGCGTTTAAGTCTCCCACCACCCAGTGATTTGTTACAGTCCCGCATGCGTCGACTAGTTGCCGGAGTTGTCTTAACGAGCCTTGAGGGCGACGATACACACCTGTGATGAGTGTTGGCTGACGTAACATCACTTGAATTGTCAGGTGACTCGTGCGGCTGTCAGTGACGTTGAATGGAGGTGGCATCTTTTTCCATGGGACACCATGGCGGACAGCTATGAGAACACCACCATGTGGGTCGTGTTGGTCGTCGGTTATGGCAGCATAGCCGAGCAAGCGGGGAGGGTAACCTAGTAATCTGGTCTCAGTCAGAACCACAACGGTTGGCTGAGCCATTCCCAATAGCGCCTCTAGTTCCTCTACTTTCGTAGAGAGGCCGCCACAGTTGAAATTAAGTAGGGAGAAGCTTTTCATTGGCGGTTGGCCAACTCCACTACAGCCTGAACTAACGCCTTGACCTGATCTACTAGGTCCCCTACTGAGTTGGTGACGGTGTTGGTGACGTGCTCCATGATGCGTTCAACCCAGGGAGGAACGCCCATAGGGTCTATGTGAGTAGATGGGCTGGCCGGTGGTGGAGGGGTGGGGGGTTGAGCTGCGGATGATGGAGGTCCCTGATTGGTCCGCTGTGGATCTTGGTGGTTGGGCCCTGTAGAGCTCTCTCTAACGCCTCTTCGACTGGCTAGGAGTTCGGCCAGTTTAAGCCTGTGAGAACACCCTCTGTATGAGGCTACATGTCCTCCCCCACAGTTACAACACTTTGGTGGGTCCTTCCTCTCGCAGTCCTTGATGTCATGACTGCCCCCACATCTAACACATTTAGCCTTTCGGCCACAGTAATTTCTTGTGTGTCCGTACTGTTGACACTTATAGCATTGTGGGGGGAGGGGGTCCTTAGTTTCTCGGTAAGGCTCCACCGAGAAGGAACAATGGTCCACATGCCGAACTTTATTTTTAATATCCTTGGCCGTAACGCCATTCGCCACCGTAATACAAATGATGGAAAGAGGAGTTCTTTTTCCGTCTGGGTCGGTTTTATGGAACCGCCGGGCGTGGCTTATTTCAACAGGCTCGAAGGCCTCTAGTACGGATTCTAATGTGGTATTTATATCTAAATATTTTATAACGAACCTATTTGGTTTCGTTCTAGTTCTAGGGGGGTGAGTGTGGAATTCCGCCTTGTTTTTCCCTAAGGCTTTAAGGAAAAGTTGGCGGTCTTTTTTCACTGAATAGTGTAATTTTAAGATCTTGAGATTTAGTGCTCATAATATATCTATCTATGTGCAAATCATTCATGAACTTTCTCACCTTGCTTTGATATTTCTTAGAGATGACCACCGGTGGCAGTGGATTATTCCAGCCGTCGCCGCTGTCCTCCTCCTGAAGAACGTTGAGCGTCTCGAAGCGGTTTTCTATGGGTATCTGGGGCGGAGAAGCTTCTTTCACCTTTCGCGCCAGTTGCCTGGTGTTCGGGCGTTGGAATGCTTCCTGAGAGATTTCTTCTTGATTATCTATGTTGTTAGTGGCCATTATTGATAACTTTTCTGCACTGATTAACTAACAGACGAGATTTAACACAAAAGAACAATTGGGGGTGTTCCGAACAATGAACGATGAGAACAAAGAAGGTTGCGAACAAAGGAACACGCAAACAAAGGAAACTCACGAACAATGAAACGCACAACAAAGAAGTGATAACACGAACAAAGGAAGTGATAAGAGAGCAAAACTATCGTGAACTGCACTAGAACAACGCTAAACGTGAACTTTTCTTCTCCCTATGACGGTTCTTCAGTGTCCGCCTGCTCTTAATCAAGGCCATGATGTGGGGTGGGGGTGATCGGAGGTGGGGGGGGGGGCTGGGGGTGAAAGGTGGGGATGGCGAGATGCGCGGCCTCTAGCAGGTTTTTCGTGAACTTCTGAATGTAGTCGTCCACGGCTTCTTCTGATTGGAGGACGGGCATCTTCTCTGGTAGCTTTCGACATACCTCTGTTTTGTACAATTTCCAGTCGGCCTCCTGGTATTTAAATTTCTTTTCTTTTGGGATATCTATTCTGCCTTCGATTTCATAGATGACTGGTCGATGATCAGATGATATGAAATCGAAGACATTACATCCTGTGAAGCGATGGGGCTGACGCGTGAGCAGAAGGTCTATTGTAGATGTGAATCCTGAACCGGCGTGACGGAAAGTGTGAGTTGAAGGATGGATAACTGTGAAGGCTGTTTTCGTTAGTTGTATTCCCGCTGGATTGATTTTTGTGTTGTGCCAAGAGGTATGCCGAGCGTTTAAGTCTCCCACCACCCAGTGATTTGTTACAGTCCCGCATGCGTCGACTAGTTGCCGGAGTTGTCTTAACGAGCCTTGAGGGCGACGATACACACCTGTGATGAGTGTTGGCTGACGTAACATCACTTGAATTGTCAGGTGACTCGTGCGGCTGTCAGTGACGTTGAATGGAGGTGGCATCTTTTTCCATGGGACACCATGGCGGACAGCTATGAGAACACCACCATGTGGGTCGTGTTGGTCGTCGGTTATGGCAGCATAGCCGAGCAAGCGGGGGGGGAGGGAACTTCAACTGTAATGGACTTTGCCCGAAGATAGAAGAAATTCGAGCACTGCTGGCACTGAAACGGCCCACCGTGGCTGTACTCACGGACATCAGAGTGCTCGGACCACCACCGTTTCTGCAAGGGTATGCCGTGGCAACGGATAGCACTAGATACCCTCATGGAGGTGTCCTCATTGCCATCCGACACGGTATACCCTGGAAAAAGATGCCCGCCCCCCTGGCTGTTACGGACCAACGTATCAGCCACTTGACTGTTCAAGTGTTGATGAGGCAGCCAACCCTCATCACAGGGGTATATCGACGTCCACAAGGTTCTCTTGTGGAGTTGAAGAACTTTCTGCGAGCCTGCGGGGCAAAGTCCAACCACTGGGTCATCGGAGACCTCAACGCCCGACATAGTCTATGGAACAATTCACGGACAAATGCGGCGGGCAGGGTGTTAGTCAAGACTCCCTTCACGGTAGTCCACCCTGACACCCATACCTTCCGTTGTTACTCCAACGGCTATCCATCTACCATCGACCTCCTTCTGACACGACAGCCCCATCGAATCACTGGCTGCACGGTGACTGACTTCATAACGTCAGATCACCGGCCAGTGATCTACGAGTTAGAAGGAAGGCGGGACGAGCCAGCCCCAGAAAAATTCCTATATCAAGAAGCTGACTGGGGCAAATACAAAGCCGAAATTTGCCATAGACTACCGTCGGTGCAACCGCTAAGCTCTCCGGAGGAAGTTGATGATTTCATCAACACCCTCACTGACACCGTTCTAGAGGCTGCCCACTCCTCTATCCCTACCTTCCGTCCTTCCCCACCTCACCTTCAAAAACCCCCTCCTCATATCATGGCTCTCATATCGTGCAGGCGGAACCTCAAAAACAGGTGGTACAGAACCCGGGACCAAGACGTTAAGATAGCCCTCAACGCCCTTACCACCCAGATAAGAAATCTGCTCCGCCAATGGAAAACCTCCACTTGGCAGGACAAGCTGAGGGCGACCCACGACGACTACCGGAAGTTCTGGAAACTAACCAGAACTGCGGTTAAGAAAACTTCCACTATCCGCCTGCACGATGGGGACCGACTCCTTTCCCCAGCTGACCAAGCGGAGCTGCTTGCTGAGCACTACAGAGAGGACATCACAAATAGGACCACCGATGCCGAACCTCTCCCGTCCATGGCCCAGGAGAACAACTTCATGTTCATCAGCCCCAAACAGCTGAAAGCTATCCTAAGAAGAACGAAAGGGAACAGAGCTCCTGGACATGACGGGATCCAAACAGTCCTCCTCAAGCAGCTCCCCAGAAAAGGAATAATGCACCTCACGAACCTGTACAACTCCTGCTTGAGGTTAAGATACTTCCCCGTTCAGTGGAAGCACGCAATACTGTTTCCACTCCTCAAGCCGGCTAAGACAGGAGACAAGCCAGAACACTACCGGCCAATCAGCCTGTTGCCTCACCTCGGAAAAGTCTTCGAGAAAATTGTTCTCAATTATCTACGAGACTTTTGTGAGGAAAACTCAGTCATTCCGTTTGAACAAACGGGTTTCCAAGCACGTCTCAGTACTGAACGCCACCTGATGAAGCTGCAAACTGAGGCGTGCACAAACTTCAATAGGAATACTGCAACAGCGCTGATCTCCATAGACTGCACAAAAGCATTTGATTCCGTATCTCACGGGATCCTATGCAGAAAACTTGAAGACCTGGAATGCCCTGAGCAGCTCTATGGAGTCATTGTCTCCTTTCTCAGTGAGAGAAGTCTCGCTGTGCGGGTTCGTGACGTCCATTCCCATTCAGTACCTCTCACTTGCGGTGTGCCACAAGGAGCAGTACTATCTCCAGTGTTATTTAACATCTACACTGCTGAAGTGGTTGGCAAAAACTACAGTAGAGCGACAGTAGCCGCTTTTGCCGACGATATTGCCATCACTAGCAGCAGCATGAACCCCACTAGAGCACTACGTCAGGCCGAAACGGTCTGCGGAGAGATCATTCGACGGCTGGATTCACTTAACATCCAAGTAAATCCAGCCAAAACGGACTGCGTAGTGTTCTGACACCAGCGTGGGAAAAGGACAACACTGCCGAAGACCCTGCGAGTGGCAAACACCACCATTGCCCCCTCAAACTCCATCGTCTACTTGGGAGTCACTATCGATAGAGGGCTGAAATTTTCAGCTCACTGTTACAGGACACACCGCAAAGTGAGAAAAAGATCCTATCGCCTCCATCACCTCCTATCCTCTCCAGCACTTTCCCTCCGTCTCAAACTTTGTATTTACAAAAGCATGCTGAGACCTGCCCTCCTGTACGGTGCCCCTCTCCTCACCCGCCTTTCAGATGGGACCAGACGGCACCTGCAGCGGTTCCAGGACTCCATGCTGAAGAAGATGGCAAAGTCTACCTCCCTGAAGAAGAAGAAGCCGGAAGACCTCCACGAGATCTTCGATCTTCCCACCATCCCGGAGTTCATCCAGCGCCGACACGTGAAGTTTTTGGACTCCCTTCAGTTCTTGACAAATCCCCTCTTCAGCACATTAACACCAGCGCCACCCCCGGTCCGCTGGCAACAGACGGACCGTAATGAAAACAGCAATTCGGACCAATGAGAGCCCACTGGACCAACGGGCCAATCAGATGGTACTGGCCACTGGTCAGAAACCATGACTTTCTTTTCATGAATAAATAGTAAGTATTAGAGAAAAAAAAAAAAAAAAAAAAAAAAAAAAAAAAAAAAAAAAATTTAGTTTTAAGTTTAACAACAAGATTTAGGTGAGCCCCGTCACCTAAATATAAGCTTTCTGAAACCCACACCCCAAGATTTCAATAACTTCCTGTTGGCCTTACAGTGCACACAGTGCAGAAAAAGGCCAAACATCCATGAAATCCTACCCAACTTCATTTTCATCCAAATAGGGGCTTGGAAAAAAAAAAAAAAAAAAAAAAAAAAAAATCACTGACTGACTTGAGGGTCAAAATTAGAGCCATAGGAATATCTCACTTCTCCACCAATAACTCAAAGAAGGAGACGAGATTGTACCTAAACACAGAAACGGACCACGCTAAGGCAACCCTACTGCTGAGGTCAGATCAGGCAGTACAATTTCACTCATTCGCCCCCAGAGGCACACAACGTTCTAAGAAATTTGTAATGCACGGGTATGACCTCGATCACCCCGTAGCCGACATTACTGAAGAACTAAAGGAACGCTTGCCCGGGTTCATACTGGCGAGGAGACTCACCAGAAGAGAGGGAAACAACGAGCCCTACCCCGTTGAGGGTATTCAAGTGATTACGGCCCCCACAACGAAGATAGAAGACTTGCAAAAACTAAAAGTAGTGAACGACATTCGTTTCAGGGCCTCCGTCTTTAAAGAAGAGGGCGGACCTGTACAGTGCCGCCAATGTCAAAATTTCGGCCACACGATAAAGTACTGTGGCCGAACATGTAGATGTCCCTGGTGTGGAGGCCCGCACCTCATCGAACAACCCAGCTTCTTTAAAGACGGAGGCCCTGAAACGAATGTCGTTCACTACTTTTAGTTTTTGCCCCTGGCTGTTACGGACCAACGTATCAGCCACTTGACTGTTCAAGTGTTGATGAGGCAGCCAACCCTCATCACAGGGGTATATCGACGTCCACAAGGTTCTCTTGTGGAGTTGAAGAACTTTCTGCGAGCCTGCGGGGCAAAGTCCAACCACTGGGTCATCGGAGACCTCAACGCCCGACATAGTCTATGGAACAATTCACGGACAAATGCGGCGGGCAGGGTGTTAGTCAAGACTCCCTTCACGGTAGTCCACCCTGACACCCATACCTTCCGTTGTTACTCCAACGGCTATCCATCTACCATCGACCTCCTTCTGACACGACAGCCCCATCGAATCACTGGCTGCACGGTGACTGACTTCATAACGTCAGATCACCGGCCAGTGATCTACGAGTTAGAAGGAAGGCGGGACGAGCCAGCCCCAGAAAAATTCCTATATCAAGAAGCTGACTGGGGCAAATACAAAGCCGAAATTTGCCATAGACTACCGTCGGTGCAACCGCTAAGCTCTCCGGAGGAAGTTGATGATTTCATCAACACCCTCACTGACACCGTTCTAGAGGCTGCCCACTCCTCTATCCCTACCTTCCGTCCTTCCCCACCTCACCTTCAAAAACCCCCTCCTCATATCATGGCTCTCATATCGTGCAGGCGGAACCTCAAAAACAGGTGGTACAGAACCCGGGACCAAGACGTTAAGATAGCCCTCAACGCCCTTACCACCCAGATAAGAAATCTGCTCCGCCAATGGAAAACCTCCACTTGGCAGGACAAGCTGAGGGCGACCCACGACGACTACCGGAAGTTCTGGAAACTAACCAGAACTGCGGTTAAGAAAACTTCCACTATCCGCCTGCACGATGGGGACCGACTCCTTTCCCCAGCTGACCAAGCGGAGCTGCTTGCTGAGCACTACAGAGAGGACATCACAAATAGGACCACCGATGCCGAACCTCTCCCGTCCATGGCCCAGGAGAACAACTTCATGTTCATCAGCCCCAAACAGCTGAAAGCTATCCTAAGAAGAACGAAAGGGAACAGAGCTCCTGGACATGACGGGATCCAAACAGTCCTCCTCAAGCAGCTCCCCAGAAAAGGAATAATGCACCTCACGAACCTGTACAACTCCTGCTTGAGGTTAAGATACTTCCCCGTTCAGTGGAAGCACGCAATACTGTTTCCACTCCTCAAGCCGGCTAAGACAGGAGACAAGCCAGAACACTACCGGCCAATCAGCCTGTTGCCTCACCTCGGAAAAGTCTTCGAGAAAATTGTTCTCAATTATCTACGAGACTTTTGTGAGGAAAACTCAGTCATTCCGTTTGAACAAACGGGTTTCCAAGCACGTCTCAGTACTGAACGCCACCTGATGAAGCTGCAAACTGAGGCGTGCACAAACTTCAATAGGAATACTGCAACAGCGCTGATCTCCATAGACTGCACAAAAGCATTTGATTCCGTATCTCACGGGATCCTATGCAGAAAACTTGAAGACCTGGAATGCCCTGAGCAGCTCTATGGAGTCATTGTCTCCTTTCTCAGTGAGAGAAGTCTCGCTGTGCGGGTTCGTGACGTCCATTCCCATTCAGTACCTCTCACTTGCGGTGTGCCACAAGGAGCAGTACTATCTCCAGTGTTATTTAACATCTACACTGCTGAAGTGGTTGGCAAAAACTACAGTAGAGCGACAGTAGCCGCTTTTGCCGACGATATTGCCATCACTAGCAGCAGCATGAACCCCACTAGAGCACTACGTCAGGCCGAAACGGTCTGCGGAGAGATCATTCGACGGCTGGATTCACTTAACATCCAAGTAAATCCAGCCAAAACGGACTGCGTAGTGTTCTGACACCAGCGTGGGAAAAGGACAACACTGCCGAAGACCCTGCGAGTGGCAAACACCACCATTGCCCCCTCAAACTCCATCGTCTACTTGGGAGTCACTATCGATAGAGGGCTGAAATTTTCAGCTCACTGTTACAGGACACACCGCAAAGTGAGAAAAAGATCCTATCGCCTCCATCACCTCCTATCCTCTCCAGCACTTTCCCTCCGTCTCAAACTTTGTATTTACAAAAGCATGCTGAGACCTGCCCTCCTGTACGGTGCCCCTCTCCTCACCCGCCTTTCAGATGGGACCAGACGGCACCTGCAGCGGTTCCAGGACTCCATGCTGAAGAAGATGGCAAAGTCTACCTCCCTGAAGAAGAAGAAGCCGGAAGACCTCCACGAGATCTTCGATCTTCCCACCATCCCGGAGTTCATCCAGCGCCGACACGTGAAGTTTTTGGACTCCCTTCAGTTCTTGACAAATCCCCTCTTCAGCACATTAACACCAGCGCCACCCCCGGTCCGCTGGCAACAGACGGACCGTAATGAAAACAGCAATTCGGACCAATGAGAGCCCACTGGACCAACGGGCCAATCAGATGGTACTGGCCACTGGTCAGAAACCATGACTTTCTTTTCATGAATAAATAGTAAGTATTAGAGAAAAAAAAAAAAAAAAAAAAAAAAAAAAAAAAAAAAAAAAAAAAAAAAAAAATTTAGTTTTAAGTTTAACAACAAGATTTAGGTGAGCCCCGTCACCTAAATATAAGCTTTCTGAAACCCACACCCCAAGATTTCAATAACTTCCTGTTGGCCTTACAGTGCACACAGTGCAGAAAAAGGCCAAACATCCATGAAATCCTACCCAACTTCATTTTCATCCAAATAGGGGCTTGGAAAAAAAAAAAAAAAAAAAAAAAAAAATCACTGACTGACTTGAGGGTCAAAATTAGAGCCATAGGAATATCTCACTTCTCCGCCAATAACTCAAAGAAGGAGACGAGATTGTACCTAAACACAGAAACGGACCACGCTAAGGCAACCCTACTGCTGAGGTCAGATCAGGCAGTACAATTTCACTCATTCGCCCCCAGAGGCACACAACGTTCTAAGAAATTTGTAATGCACGGGTATGACCTCGATCACCCCGTAGCCGACATTACTGAAGAACTAAAGGAACGCTTGCCCGGGTTCATACTGGCGAGGAGACTCACCAGAAGAGAGGGAAACAACGAGCCCTACCCCGTTGAGGGTATTCAAGTGATTACGGCCCCCACAACGAAGATAGAAGACTTGCAAAAACTAAAAGTAGTGAACGACATTCGTTTCAGGGCCTCCGTCTTTAAAGAAGAGGGCGGACCTGTACAGTGCCGCCAATGTCAAAATTTCGGCCACACGATAAAGTACTGTGGCCGAACATGTAGATGTCCCTGGTGTGGAGGCCCGCACCTCATCGAACAACCCAGCTTCTTTAAAGACGGAGGCCCTGAAACGAATGTCGTTCACTACTTTTAGTTTTTGCAAGTCTTCTATCTTCGTTGTGGGGGCCGTAATCACTTAAATACCCTCAACGGGGTAGGGCTCGTTGTTTCCCTCTCTTCTGGTGAGTCTCCTCGCCAGTATGAACCCGGGCAAGCGTTCCTTTAGTTCTTCAGTAATGTCGGCTACGGGGTGATCGAGGTCATACCCGTGCATTACAAATTTCTTAGAACGTTGTGTGCCTCTGGGGGCGAATGAGTGAAATTGTACTGCCTGATCTGACCTCAGCAGTAGGGTTGCCTTAGCGTGGTCCGTTTCTGTGTTTAGGTACAATCTCGTCTCCTTCTTTGAGTTATTGGCGGAGAAGTGAGATATTCCTATGGCTCTAATTTTGACCCTCAAGTCAGTCAGTGAAATGGGGGGGGGAATTATTATGGGCGCCGGTAACCTTGCTCGAGGTGCCTCAGCGACCTCTTCTGGTAGCTGTTCAAATCTATTGCCAGTGGCAACAGGGGGGCGGTTGGATGCAGGCCTTGGCCTGAAGGTGTGTTTCTTCGGTGCAGGCTCAAATCCTTCCGAGAGAGAGCGCTTGTCACAGGTGGCTCCTAATTGGTCCGCTGGTAGTCCCGTGGCCTCGTTGTACTCCATATTGGAGGACGCCATCTGGTTGGCCGGAGCGCTACGCCCTTCGTATGTCCTCAGTATAGGGGGGGACCTGAAAAGTGAGGTGAGAGAAGGGGGGGTCCAGGCCACGACCAAAAATTTAGAGACTAGGAAGTGCAAGCTAGAACTCTGAAAGGACCGAAGTTCTTGAAGCGATGTGTACCCGATGAATGCTCAGACTGAACTGTGCTGCTGCTGACTCGCTCGATAACACCAGCGCCACCTCCGGTCCGCTGGCAACTAACAACCGGACCGTAACCAAGACGTACAAACGGGCCAATCAGAGCCCACTGACCACTGGTCAGAAATGTGAAATATGAAACCATAAGGACATTTCTCATTTTAGTTGTAAGTGTAAATTAAAAATTAAATTAATTAAGTGTAAATAGTTGTAGTTTTAAGTTTTCCTCACAAGATTTAGGTGAGCCTCACTACCTAAATATACTCGTTCTCTGAAATCCACACTTGACAACATTAATTTCCTGCTGGTATAACAATGTACACAGTACAGAAAAAGGCCAAACATCCCATTCCATAAATCCATGTATTATATCTAATAGGGGCTTTGAAAAAAAAAATTGGGCATTAAGATCGGCATGAATAAGTTGGTCTGTGACATAATAAGGGGCATGAGGATTTTGTATTTTAAGGAATGAATGCGAGAAGAATGCAAAAGTTTAGTGGAGCCCCGAGGCTTAACTACGTTGTCTAAATAGTTCTAATTACCGTCAGGGGAATGAATCCTTTGTTTTTTATTACGTATGTCTCGTTAATGTTGTAGTAGTCTATAACGACGTGGTTTCTTGTCGTTTAAATCTATTATGTCGATTCCAAGTATGATGTTTGTCGGAATGGAGTGCCGTAAAAAACAATGCCTGATGGGAAGAAAATCCCCATTCTACCCATACTGATTACGGTCCCATCTGTTCAACAGGGATTATTGGAAAATATATATTTAGGCACAATTTTTTCCTCTTGAAAAGTAAGTATCGTTTAAAATTTCAAATAATATAAAACTATCTGTGGAAGAATTCTGTTGTAGCTACAGATAAGACTTTTTATATTTGTATATGTCTAAATATTTTATAGGCATATCGCTCATGGGCAAGAAAAGTGACACAACTCAAAAACATCAAATTTTTCAGGAGAGTCAAAAGAAGTTTTAGAAGTTATTATAATAGTATCGCTCATGGGCAAGAAACCGTCCCAACTCAAAATATGATACTGTCCTTAACTCCCCGCACTAGTTACCTTTGTGAAGGTCAAGACATAACTGAAATGTGTTACTGTTCCTGCTTCCACCGTTCGCCATCGTAACTTTGGATAAATGACAAATAACGCAATGAGATAAATTTATCCAGCCAACATCCAGGAGGACGACACGCAGTACCAGGAAGAAAGCAACTACACCCACTACCGAAACGAAGAACAAATTCCAGCCTTTGGACCAACTTCAAGAGCCAGCAGCACCAGAAAAAACCCCAAGTAAGTCAATACACGTACCACCAATTATTATATTATTTAATAATTATTATATTTGGGGCCTCTCCTAAATGCCCCAACTTCCAGGGCGCGCACCCAGCTTCTTCAAGAGACTGCCCACACCGTCAAGGTCTCCTCGCCCAGCGAAGACAAAAGACGGTCATCACCACGGCGATCAACCCAGCACCAGCGCCTGCGCCTGAGTTAAATGAAAGAAATTTTCCAGCAGCCCGCCCGACCCGCACAGACTTCAGCTTCTCCCAAGCCTCAGGTGGAGCAGCTCCCCGACGAAAATCTGGTGCTACCAACTCCACTACCACTCAACTTACACTGGCCTCTCAGCCAGTGCAAATCAATTTGCCACCTCCGGATCCTGACCAGACGGACAATACAACCAACCTGCTCCTTAGCCGGCTTCTCAATCGCCCCCCCTCCCTTCTTCCGTCCTCCCCTTTTATGGACGCCAGGATGGAGATGATGACTTCGATGATGCGCCTCATGACCAGGGTGATCGAGAAGCTCGATGATAAATGAAAACGTTATTAACTTTAACGTCAGAGGCCTGCGTACATCGCAAGCTGAACTAGAGGTCCTACTTCTACAATATCGGCCAGCGGTGGTGGCACTGACAGACATCACGGTCCCCTCTACTTATCGACTCCACTTCACAGACTACATCACTTACAGAGAAAACGTACAGGGATTACAGGCAGTCGCCATCCTAGTGAGAAAAGACATACCGTCTAGACTCATTCCGAACCCCGTGGATTCTTGTGAGGGCTGCCACATCATCACAGTTGGCGCGCGACTGAGAAATTGGTACACGTTCAGCTGTGTCTATAGAAGACCTCGGGCCAACTATACGCCTGTTCCCGGTCTGTTGCTTCATGCACAGGCCCGCAGTAGGTATATTGTCCTGGGGGATTTCAACGCTCGCCACACGAGCTGGTTATGCCCTAACAACAATCCACTGGGTTCCGTCATCACGAAGATGCGGCTCTCTGTCTTCCACCCAGGTATACATACTTTTCGACACAACGCCAACCCCACCCATACCTCGACATTGGACCTACTCCTCACCAGGGACATGCACACTATCACTGAGTGCCGAGCCCTGACTTTCTGCAGCTCTGACCACCGCCCAGTGCTATACACGTTCGAAGGAACTCCGGCCACACCAACTGCCACCAAGTACCTTCTGTACAGAACGGACTGGAAGGGCTACAGGACCAGGATACAGGAATCGCTCCCCCCAGTGACACCGTGCCTGACCCCTGGTGAGATAGACACAGCAGTGGAGATCATCATCACTACCACTATTCTTAATGCTGCCGACCTCCATATCCCTAAATTCAGTCCTCGACCCAACAGCCAACGACCTCCCCCACCGCACGTCTTGGCCCTGATCGGATAGAGGAACAATCTCCGGAACATCTTCTGGCGCACACGGGACTACAGCCTCAAGCCTGCTATCAACGCCATGACCCGGCAAATCGCCAGGCTCATGAGCGATTGGAAGACGGCTTTGTGGCAAGACCGACTGCGGCGGACCCATAACGACCACAGGCAGTTCTGGAGATTGGTCCAAACCTTCGTCAACAAAAGACGAGCGGTTTTCCTCACTGACGGTGACCAGCTTCTAACACCCGCTGAACAGGCTGAACACCTAGCTAGGGAATATTTAGTAAAGGATGCTGAGAGGACGGCGGATGCGCCACTGCTACCCCACGGACCACTACCGAGTCCCAATGAGACGCCCATCTTCTCCACTTATAAGGATCTCGAGTCCGTTCCCCACCGCCTGAAAGGGAAAAAAACATCCGGACTGGACGGCATCCCGTCAACTATGCTGAAGATGCTTCCTAGGAAGGGTAAAGCCTTCATACTAAACATCTTCAACTCGTGCTTCCGGATTGCTTATTTCCCCACGGTATGGAAACGGGCTGTAGTGGTCCCTCTCTTAAAACCTAAGAGACGTGGTAACTTAGCGGAACATTACCGTCCCATCAGCCTCCTCTCTTACATCAGCAAGGTGTTTGAAAGACTGGCTCACTACCATATCCTCGACCACTGTCGTCGTGAAGAAGTTATACCACCAGAACAGACCGGCTTCCAGCGAGGTGTTGCCTGCGAACACCATCTGGTTAAATTACAGGCCTACACCGTCGAACAGATGCATAGGAGCAAAGCCACTGCGCTCATCTCACTGGATTGCACACAGGCCTTTGATTGTGTCTCACACCCCCTACTGCTCCGCAGAATGGAAGAATACAGGTTCCCTACCGCCCTATGCCAACTGATCAGAAGCTATCTTAGCGGAAGATCTTTCGTCATACGAGTCGGTGAGAGCCTGTCTCAACCAGTCCCCACCACCTGCGGTGTACCAGAGGGATCGGTACTTGGACCAATCCTGTTCAATATCTTCACGGCTCCTGTGGTTTCCATCAAACACCCCGAGGCGGTAGTTGCTGCATACGCAGACGACGTTGCCGTATACGCCTCCAGCCTAAACCCTGGCCGAGCGCTCGACATGGCCCAGAGGGCAACCTCCACCATTGTCGAGGCTCTACACACCTGCGGTATCAAGGTTAACCCCAAGAAGACTGACGCTATTGTGATGTCCTTTGCCAAAGGCAAAAAATCCCGCGGATTACCAAAGCACTTCACAGTAGACAATGTTGAGCAACCAATATCCAGCTCCATCTTATATCTTGGGGTCAACATTGACCGACATCTGACCTTCTCCACCCACGTGAAGAGCAGAATCAAACAGGCCAGGGCGAAGACATACCGCCTCATTTATCTCCTGACCTCTCCCCAGCTATCCCTCCGCCTCAAAATCCAAATATACAAGTTCATAATCAGACCCATCCTACTCCATGGAGCTCCACTGCTTCACCACATGTACAAAAGTACTCTCCATGCCATCCAGACGTTCCAGAACTCCGTCCTTCGGCGAATCGTCCGTGGTACCAACCTGCAGAGGTCCAGGAACAGTCACATCCTCGAACAGCTGAGGATGCCTTCCATCCCGACGTACATCGGTCGCCGGCACGTCAAGTTCTTTAACGGGCTGAAGCACTGTTCCAACCCTCTGTTCAGGGACATAGCCCCGCCTCCCATGTCTGGGAGGTGGCAAGGTTTGACCCCCTTAGCGGACGTACTCGCCGAGGGAAGGGGTTCAGGCTCAACAGACTGACCCGTTAGAACCACCACCGCCAGCAGAGTGACTCCTCCTCACTCATCATAGAAGAAGGAAGACCATCCGTCTACAGAGTGGATCCAGAAGCTGCCGAGGACACCCATCTTCAAATGCCGTAAGGCAATCAAAGATCCCAAACCCAAAATTCCTTTAATTTCCTTTGTATATATTGTAAATAAATGGAGCACTGAGAAAAAAAAAAAAAAAAAAAAAAAAAAAAAAAAAAAAAAAAAAAAAAAAAAAAAAAAAAAAAAAAAAAAAAAAAAAAAAAAAAAAAAAAAAAAAAGCTGGTGTCAAGGTTCTGAACAGGGGGTTCGTCAGAAATTGAAGAAAGTCCAGAAACTTAACATGCCGGCGCTGGATGAATTCCGGGACCGTTAGAAGATCTCGTGGAGGTCTTCTGGCTTCTTTTTCTTCAGCGAAGTCGCTTTTACCATGCCCACAACTATGGTGTCCTGGCATCGCTGCAGATGCAGTCTAGTATTCATCCCCGTCAGAAAAGCGGGTGAGAAGAGGGGTAACCTACAGGAGGGCAGGCTTCAGCATGCTTTTGTATATGCATATTTTGAGTCGGAGGGAAAGTGCTGGAGAGGATAGGAGGTGGTGGAGACGATAGGATCTTCTCCTCACTTTGCGGTGCGCCCTGTAACAGTGAGCTGAGAATTTCAGCCCTTTATCGATAGTGACGCCCAAGTAGACGATAAAGTTTATTTTTAAGTTTGATAAAGACTGTTTCAGCCTGGCTTAGTGCTCTCGTGGGATTCATGCTGCTGCTAGTAATGACAATATCATAGGCAACAGCTGCAACTGTCGCCCTACCGTAGTTTTTTCCAACTACTTCAGCAGTGTATAAGTTGAACAACACTGGAGATAATACCGCTCCTTGTGGCACACCGCAAGTGAGGGGTACTGAATTTGAATGGACGTCACGAACCCATACAGCGAGACTTTCTCACAGAGGAAGGAGGCAATGACTCCATAGAGCTGCTCAGGACATTCTAAATCTTTCCGTCTTCTACATAGGATTCCGTGAGAAACGTAATGTAGTCTCTGGATATTAGCGCTGTTACAGTATTCCTATTAAAGTTTGATCACGCCTCAGTTTGCAGCTTCATCAGTTGCTGTTCAGTACTGAGACGTGCTTGGAAACCCGTTTGTTAAAACGGAATAACTGAGTTCTCCTCGCAAAAGTTTCGGAGGTAATTTTCTGGGGAACTGCTTGATCAGGACTGTCTGCATCCCATCATGTCCAGGAGCTCTATTTCCTTTTGTTCTTATGAGAAAAGCTTTTAGCTACTTAGGGCTAAAGAACATGAAGTTGTTCTCCTGGGCCATGGTCAGGAGAGGTTCGGCATCAGTGGTTCTGCTGGTGATGTCCTCTCTTTAGTGCTCAACAAGCAGCTCCGCTTGGTCGGTGGGGGTTTTTGATCTGAGTGGTGAGGGCGTTGAGGACTACCTTGATGTCTGGGTCCCTGGTTCTGTATCACTTGTTTTTGAGATTCCACCTGCTCGATATGAGAGCCATAATATGAGGAGGGGGGTTTAAGAGATGAGGTGGGGAAGGACGAAAGGTAGGAATAGAGGAATGGGCAGCCTCTAGAATGATGTCAGTGAAAGTGTTGATGAATTCTTCAACTTCCTCCAGAGAACGCAGCAGTTGCACCGATGGAAGTCTATGGCAAACTTCGGCTTTATATTTACCCCAGTCAGCTTCTTGATATAGGAATTTCTCTGGGACTGGCTCCTCCCTCCTTTCTTATAGTTCAAAAATTATTGGCCGGTGTTCTGAGGTGATAAAGTCAGTCACCGTGCAACCAGTGATTCGATGATGCTGTCTCGTCAGAAGGAGGTCAATGGTAAATGGACATCCATTTGAGTAACAGCGGTAGGTATGGGTGTCAGGGTGGACTACCGTGAAGGGGGTCTTGACTAACACACAGCTTGCCGCATTCGTCCGTGTATTGTGCTATAGGCTATGTTGGGCGATGAGGTCTCCGATCACCCAGTGGTTGGACTTTGCCCCGCAAGCTCGTAGCAAGTTTTTCAACTCCACAAGAGAACCCTGTGGATGTCGATATACCCTTGTGATGAGGGTTGGCTGCCTCATCAACACTTGGACGTGCCACGCACGTTTGCCCGTAATAGCCAGGGGTTCGGGCATCTTCTTCCAGGATATTCCGTGGCGGATAGCGATGTGTTGCTGGTATACTTATAGACCAGATACCTAAATCTTTCAGAGTAAATTCTATACCCACGAAAATCCACTTGTCCAATTCTATTCTAGAAAATATTTCAAGTATTATACTTTTCTCCCAACTTGCTTCATACTCGAATCCCAATAACCCGCCGAGACGTCTGAAAAGAAGATGGACAAAAGACCTTCTTATGTAGAACTTTTAATGAGTGCTTTAATTTTAATTTTTTGTTTTAATGAAGTGTTTCTAATGAGTAGTTTTTTTAAGAAGATATTGACATGTAATTGTAATTATATTCCACACACTTACTTGCTGTATATATTCTATACAGTTATAAATGTTAATAAAGAATTAATTGAAAAAATAAATTATATGAGTTACCAGTGTATTAGAGAATACAAAAAAAAAATAAAATTATGGCCAGATTTTCATCAAATTATATAGTTATGAAACGACGACATATATCCCATAAAAAAAGGAATATTTTAAATGTGAAAGAAAGCAGATGTTGACTAAAAGGTAACATCGACATAATTATAACGAATTGTTGTTTTCGGGAAATAATTATTCTATTTTATGAATCTCGAAGAATCCTACAAAGATTAAACTTTTTTACTTTATTATAAGGGAGTTAGGCTTTGTCCGTCATAGAGTAAAGATCGGGTCAGTTGGATATTATATTATATTATATTGGATATTAATTTGGTTAATAATTTAAATTTCGCAGTGAAACTTGTTACAGTGACATTTTGTCAAACCTCCTACTAGTGTAAGAAGGTAGGTTGAGAGCTGTGGATATTACACAATTTGAAAAATCATAGACGTTTTACACAGGTAAATTCAATATAGCCATTACTGCGCATGATCAATCCCCACCTCCTACATTGTTATTACTTTGCAAGATAACTTAAACTGTTATTGATATACTTCAGCTTGTTTATACTTTTATCACTCGCCTAGCCAGCCAGCTGTTTATTATTTCCGTTGTATTTCCACTCTTGTTAATATAAATATAAAAACATCATTAAACAGTAAAGAATGGAAGACAAATTAAACGAAATAATCAAAAAATTAGAAAAACTAGATGTCCTAGAAAATAAAATAGACAAAGCCAATGAAGCAAATAGTAGAGAAATAGAAGACATAAAAATTAAAGTTAATAAAATAGAAAATATACTTTCACAAGAAAGAAAACAAAATCTTATTTTTTAACCTGAAAGCAGAAAACTATTTCGAAAAAAAAGAAAAGATATTAATATGATTTTAAATTATTTAAATATCGAGAGAGGAAAATATGATATAATACAAATAAGAACTATCAGGAATTCTCAAATAACAATTGTAATATTATCATCAATTTTACTCAAGATTGATATACTAAAAGAAAAAAAAAAATTGTAAAACATTAATCTTTCCAAAACATTGTGATAAAAGAAGACTTCCCTAAGGAAATACGCCAGATAAGAGCCGAACTATTTCCTTTTCTATTACAAAAAAAGGAGGAGGGAAAGAAAGTGCTAATGAAATATGACAAGCTACTCATTGATGACCAGTTGTTTTCCCTTGAGGATCTAAAATATGAAAAAGAGGAAAAAAAATCACAAAAAGGCAAAGAAGTGAGGAAGAAAATTCACCTAATAATTCAAAACCCAAAAAAAGGTCGCACGCTACACCTAGACCAGTCAGTTTGGACCGCTATTTTTTAAATAGGGAAAAACGACAAATAGAAATAAGTGTCGACGAAAACTCTGGTACAAACCAAAAGAATGCCAATTAAAACGTAGACGGAAATAAGCGCAGCACAAGCAAATGTTCGGATATAGAAATATTCGACCAAAAAAAAAACAACGGATCAAGGTAGCAAATAGGAAATAACCGGAAAGTTTAAATATAGGTACTTTAAACACTAGAACGCTAAGGGAAAACGAAAGGTTATTAGAATTAGAAGAAGCTCTACTCGATATCGAATGACATGTTATTGGATTATCGGAAATAAGAAGAAATAATGAAAACATCGCAGAAACCGAAAATGGAAATATTTTGTTAAATAGTGCAGCTATCAAGAGCAACTTTGGTACGGGTTTTTTTGTTAACAAAAATCTCAAACATGACATACTGGACTTTAACCCTATTTCACACAGAACTGCAAAACTTGTCTTAAAAACCGGACTACTTTTATACAGGTGCATGCACCTACCTCAATCAGCACTGAAGAAGAATTAGATGAATTTTATGATTTGTTAAATGGACATTTGGAAAAAGAACATATCAACAACTACCTTGTTTTTGGGGACTTCAATGCTGAAGTGGGAGTGAAAGAAAAAGAAGATATGGACGCAGTTGGAAAATATGGAAAAGGTAAGAGAAACACCAGAGGCGAAACATTGGTGGATTTTGCGCCTAAAAATCAGTTAAAAATTTTAAACACCTATGAAAATCTACCCATAGATAAAAAGTGGACCTGGAAAGCTCCGGGTGGGGAAACTCATGAAATAGACTATATACTAGGGAAAAGTGAACAAATTATCAAAAATATACACCCAAAAGAAATTTTAAAATTTGATTCAGATCATAGACAAGGCCAACATGAACAGTTGGCTCCCTGAACATACCAAGAAGAAAATTCTTTATAAAACAGAAACTAGCTCATAGCAATATAATTCCATCTAACTACTCCTTAAGGGTTTCCAAGAAGCTGAAAGAATTAAATTTTGATAATCAATTAACTGTTCAAAGCGCATATAAAAAACTAGCCATAAGTATTAAAGAAGCTTGTAAAACAAAAGGAGAAGAGAAAAAGGCAAACAAGAAGGAACACTTCAGAAGTCAAAAACTTACAATAGAAACCAGAGAATTAATAGAAAAGAGAGAGGAACTAAATCGCATTACAAATAAAACAGCAGACCGATATTAGAAAAAAAAAAAAAAAAGTCCGCACATGCCGATATTAGATAGCTCTTAATAGATCCTCTAAATAGCTTTAATAAAACAAAGTTTCCAACAGATTGTTCACATTGTTTTTCACATGATGTCTTATTTTAAGACACTGTTTAAAATAACACTTTATACGGATAGATCTAACGGGCAACATTACGATACTGGCGCATGCGCAGAACTCCTCTATAGAACTATAAGCAAAAGTCCTGCAGTCTTGTATTTACCCCTCAATCCTGTATGGTGCTCAGACTTGGTCAATAACAAAAAAGGAACGGGCGAAACTAGACACCATCCAAATGAAACTTTTAAGGAGTATGGCGGGAATCCGAAGAAGTGAGAAGATTAAGAACCGAGATATCCTAACTTGTGTAAAAGTTTCAGTAGGAAGCCCAAAAACTGAAATGGAGGTGGGCTGGACACCTAGCGAGAGTCAAGGATGAAAGATGGTCGCACCGAAGCAAAGTAGCACCGAGTGGACACCGATCGGCCAAGTGAGAAGCAGGGAAAGGCAGTACATGAGGTGGAGGGTAAGTTGCACGGAAATTACCTGAAGAGTGGGAACCAACTGCATGAAAGTGGCCAGGGACAGAGACTGTTGGTTCAAAATTGTAAATAATCTATAGGAAGAAAAGAAAAAAAAAAAAGTTTTGTTTTTGTTTTTGTAGTTTTTTTTTTTGTTTTTTGTTTTTTGTCATTTACAAAGAATATTGTATATTTTATTTTATATATTTTTTTACTATTCAGTTTCTATTCTGTAAAATTATTTTGGAGCTGAACTCCATTTTACCTCCTAAGGGAGAGGCTTTTGTCATAAAAATGATGCCAATAAAGCTTTATTATTATTACTTTAATATAAGTTTGACTTAAGATGCAGGTGTTTAGTTTGTCAGTATGAAGAATTATTTTCAAAATGTGTAAGTGGAAAGTTGACCTGTTGCTTGAGATCAACAATCGGAACTGGAGCCGGAGATAGGAGCGTGCGGGAGGTTCAAGGACACAGTTTATTGATTAATTTATTCCTCTTGTTGATTTCGTACGCCAAGTGAACGAGGAGCCATCTTCTTTGGCCTCTCCAGTTTTCCAATTGACTGATGACCGTCGATCTTATAACCTTATAAGATATCTCAAATTACATTATCTTTGTGAAATTCACTTCTTCCGACGGGTGATATTGCGGAGCAGAATTTAACTATAATTCAGCTGTTCTTCATAATTAATCTACCAAACTAGATTTTTTTCCCTGAAGAAGTTTAAAGTTATTTGGCAAAATTTTGGCTATTGTAGGGATCAATTTATAGCTTTAACATTTTTTATTTATTTATTTATTTATTTTTTTATATAGCTTCGAATCTTTATTCACACCTGTCAAGTAAAGTTATTAACAATCAGTTAATTTGATGAAATTCTGAATTGATTGATGTGAAAGTCTTGAGGGGATGTAGAGCCCTGTGGCACTCCCTCCTAACTTGATTTTTTTTTTTTTCGACTTAGCTCAGGAGATCCTTTTAAACCTTATGTAGGTGTTGTTTGGAATGTGAGCTGTGGTCATGTCGTTTATGAGTGTGTTCTGATGTCCGTGTTGTTTTTGTGAAATCGTTTTTTGAGAGCCTATTCTTGTTCATTTAAGGCCAGCGTACACTACTGATAAATTGGAGCGCAGCGCTGTTTTTGTGTGCAGGAGTACCAGGAGGCTCATTGTTTGCTCCACTATTCTACATCTCATACACACGTAATATTTCGTTCAGGTCTAACGTCCTAACAGCGAAATATGGTGATGACATGGAAATTTAAAAAAAAATATTAGTTTAAATTGATTTAAGCTATCTTATCTTACAACCTTGTTTGTCTACTGTAGTAGTTATATTAGGAGAGAACTTTATTTACTTAATCTATTTAAGCTTTTTTAAAGAATTGATTTTCCCATTTTTTTTTTACAACAATGCTGTTCAGCATCAGTCCATTACAAGTGACGGGTTCGATAATTTCTTAAGAAAGGACTGTCTTTTGATAGTTTTATAAGGAAATGACTATAATTAGGTCGCTACCGCCAACATTTTCTCGGAACTCAGTCTACCGACTTCAAGCTGCCCCAGAAGGGTATTCTCACCAGAGTAAATCCTTTGCAAAGTAAGTTGAAGGTAAACGTAAATGTTATTCCGCATAACATTAATTAAGCTAAATTGTATTATATTAGTTATTTGTATTATATTGAAATAAGAAAACATAGGAACTATTAGGAGTATTTATTTTTGATTAATTATAACAAATAAATAACTTAAAATATGGCCCTGTCTTTAACATTGGCTCCAATACATGGAGAATCCGGACCAACAATGGACTATGCATACATATAAGGAAGCCAGTGTGGTCCAGTTTATTAAAGCGCGCCGCATATATTGGCTAGACCATGTAATAAAATTACCTCAAGACAGAATTCCGAGCTAACTATTGCATAGAAATATTTTGGGCGAAAAGAAGAGTAGGCCAACGAGATAAGATAAATGAATAAAAAAAAAAAAAAAAAAAAAAAAAAATGAATGAATGTAGTTCAATTAACCAGTCCCATAGTTTTACGAATACATACAGGTAAAGAGACTACAAGAGCAAATAATTGGATACCAGAGAAAAGTAAATGAACAAGTAACAGGAAGATTTCGAAAAAAAGACGTGCATTGAATGAACGATGAAGGAAATTCAGAATGGTTGAGCAAACACTAAGCATTCGATTATAGAGCCCTGCATCTATCGACAAACCTATTTGTAAAGTTGATCCCTAATCTGTTATATAGGTGATTGATCTAACGGATTGACATAACTTCCTTATATTTTATACGTCTCATGAATGAATATATTAATTATTGTGCATTGTTATGTTTCCATAACTAGGATTTATTAAATTCTATATAAATATTTTGGAAAGGGAAGAAGTGGAATACCGAAGCTACAATGGTCGGACGGTGTAGCCGCAGACGCGAAAAATATCCTGGGAGTGGCAAACTGGATGGCGGCTCTACAATACAAAGAAAACTCGAGAAAGCTGGTGGAGGAGGCCAGGGCTTGTCACCGAGTTGTAGTGCCATAAAATAAATAATAAGTAAAATTAATATTTGCTGTTGTCCCTAGTGACACAATTGAAGTCTGATTTATTCGATTTATTGGATTCTAACCATACTCTCGTGTAAATATTGGCTCGTCTAAGCCAATCAATATGTAGTGGCATTTAGATAAGTAATAATTATTAACAATGAAGAATTCCCTTTGTTAATCATTATGGTTTTAGAAATATCAAACTTTACAATTAATCTATTTTAGGTTCGTCACAAAATTCGCAATATACCGACGACACTAAACCTACTATAGGTATCTAAAAAAAAAACATAGCTAATCTGAATGATGATCAATTTTTGTGTAAGAAAAACCACTGCTGGCTTTCCGAAATCGGACCACTTTTTGGGAATTTATGATCTAGGAAATATTGTAGAGATTGGCTAACTTGCAGTCAGTCCCACTGCTCCGCGAAAATACGTATATCGATACTCCGAATGGTAAATTTAACCAGCTTTAAGATGAAATAAAGAAATTTTGGATCGGACAAATAAATTCGGAGTTATAGCCAAACGTGTTTTTTTTTTTATCGGAGTACCGATAAATGCCATTCGTTGAGTTGTTAAAGGTAAAAAGAACAACAATAACCGCAATTTGGGGCTTTTTTTTTTTGAGATTTCGGATATGATGCAGATGGCTTCCATGGTAGAAAATTTCAGATTCGGATTCAGTACTCCAAAAAAACATTATGATCCGTTAAAAAAAAAAAAGTGCGGCAGTTTTTTTCCCTGAAAACGGCTTTCTGGAACCTTATTTTACTAGCTGCCGCCTTCTTGATCCGTCTTTGGAAAATGCAACAGTGGTTTTTCTAACAAAAAAATTGATTGTTTCAGATAAGCTTTGGTTTATTTTGGAAAACATATCATGACCAGTTTAATATCGTCGGCTCCTGGACTACCACCCTCAGGGACTCTACTTGACCCGTAGGCCATCAATACTCATAACATCATACATCTTCGGGTGCCGCTTCTCTTTTAACTTTTCGTCCATACTAATTATTAATCGTGCCCAAAATACACTGCAACATGTTGCCTATAGCTTCTGAAAGATGAAGATTGAAATATGATGGCTATAACATTTTTAAAAAATCTACACTAAACACTTCTCTCTTTAAAAAAATTCTGTATTACTAATTAAACTCTTTTTTATAAACTTCAATTCTGATCCACAATTATGCTGATTCCGGCTTCCGCTATCTTCTTACTCATATAGATTTAGGCATTTGGTGGTTTCCCTTATTTTCTCTTCGGATCACAAACTGCTTAGTATGATTTGTCTTGAACACTATACAACAGCAGCCTCAAACAATTCAAACTTAATTTAACATATTTTCTTATTATCTATTAAGTAAAATTTTCTGAGAGATATTATTTTATTAATTAGCGTTGATATAATTTTTCTTAGGATAAAACAAACATTCTCCCCCTGGGGAGTTTTAAACTTGCCTGAATGCTGTTTCATTAATACCTTGAGTGACCTGGCCCAGTGAAAAATTAATTGACTGTATAATAGAAGGGTGGGGTCAACTAGAAGGGGGGGTGGTTAATAATAGACTAATTAATGCCAGCGGCTGGAGAAAGAGAGAGCACCCTCCTAACAGGCTCCTCTTGAATAATGCAACGGCCCGAGTGCACCATCTTCGGGGGTTTTATGTCTTCTCATCAGCGCCGCTCAGTCTGCCGCAGCTAAAGAGCAGCATTCCGCTCTATCTCTGTACGGTAATTATTATGTTTTTTATATCAGTAGACAATTATAGACCAATAAATTAACAGCCCTTGAATATAATCTAGAACTAGAGGTCTTAAACTAACCATTACTCCAGAAGTAATCGGGTTTATGGAAAATTGTTTTTTTAAGACATTAAAATAATTATAAATAAAGGCTCAACGAACCCGAATGTTAGATGGCGACACCACCAACCTCATACCGCACACCTCCCTCCAATACACCTCATTAAAACCTAAATCTCCAAGAACAAACCTGATGCAATTCTCCTAGCTACGTCACAGTCTACTTGGACGTTTACTCGACGGCTCAAAACTGATTACTTTTTTAGGAATTCGGAAATCAACGAATTTGCATGATCCTTTTAACCTTTTTTTCCTTTATCATGCCTTTTTAGTCATGTCTTTCCTTTTTAGAAGGTAAGAAATTATTACAAGATTTCAGTTCCTTGGCTGACATAAGGGAACATTTAGAAGGATCTACAATGCGGAATGGTGAATGATATATCTATTTGCAGTAAATATAATTCAGTAAATAGTATCACGTTTATTAAAAAGTCGTTGGATTTAATAATAATAATATAGTCGGGTTGAAGTCCGAAGTGAAAACCAAGACGTATATGGCTGGATGGCATTAGCTCTTCTGGCTGTAGTAAGCTGGTTTGTGAGGTGAATGGCCAGAGGTTGGAGTTCCCTATATGGAACCTTAGGGTTCGCAAAGCCTTTTGGTATATTTGTTTTAAGTACAATGAGGGTTATAAGGATCCGTGGAACTGCATAATCGATGAAAAAATACAGTTTGGATGGTTGAAATGGTTTTGGTAGTTTCAAAAATTTAGGATAAGAGAGCGAGTACGGAAGGTATATTGTGAAATTTTTATGTAGTATTTTATTTTAGACATTATGTGGAGCATTGAAGTATGGTCTTGAAGTATAGAATACGATTGATATTAAATTTCTTTGATATCTCAGCTAACCTATGAACTATAGGTTCAAACAGGTTCGATTCAGTATTCTATACACTATTGGCTAATGCATCTATTAAGCTCTTGCCTTTATACACTTGAGTGAAGTGTGCATCCCACATAGTAAAAATTATCTTAGTTATAAAAGACTTAGTTATATTAGACTTAGTTATAAAAATAATGCCTGGCATGTTTTTTACTCTGTGATACAATAAGTCAAAAATGAAATCCGAATAAACTAATGTAGGTTATAAAGGTAAGAGCTCTCTAGCAATGCATTAACACTCTCATTTATTTTCTCTTTAATAGCATATATTGAACATTTCAAGTTATCATTAAAATAAATGTAAATTTTTTAAATTATTTTAAAGGACAAAAGTTTACTAACTTCGACCATCTCCTTCCCTTCTTCCTCCCCCCAGCCACCAACAACAAACAAGAGACATTACGTGTCCCCAATTGTTGCCCTCTAGGCAATATGCTTAATCTCCGGCCATGGGGCATCTTTGGGTCCTACCATTTGGTTCGAAGTGAAACGAGACTGGTTTTTTTCTTCCTTCTGGCATCTGGAGATGATATCATGGTAGTTCGGTAAAAATATAAAACCATGCTTTTCCTAAATATTCTTTAGGCCGATAAGTAAAACCACTTAGATTTACTAAGCGGTGAATCACCATCTTTCCCCCGGCAAAGACCACAAGTAGGTTTATAATAAGCATTTTAACTAACTATCGGCTTTAGTACTAATGGTCTAAAATTGAAAAAATAGATTATCAAACAATAAAGTTCTGCTCATGGACTCTGTATAGCAAAAAAATGAAATTTTATGTATATGAAGAAACTTAAAGACTATAATGCAATAATACGCAAAAAACAATATATTGTATATGAAGTGTAGAATTCCGAAACCAGCCATGTCCATTTTTGAATTTTTTTTTGCAGATGTTCGATAGAATTAAGTAAAAGTTAATCATGAATAAAAATTTAATCATTAATATTTGACAACTAATGTCATGGAATAAATCACCTAATTTAATTATTATTAAATCTTTCAACCTTTTTTTTTTGTGAACTAATGATCATTTGATTAAAACATTTAATAATTATTAAATTAGGTAATTGATAATCGTAGCTATTAGTCGCCTAATAGCTATGATTAAATTTTGATTAATTTTTAGCAATGAATAAATTTTACCCGATTATGTGGTCGATAAATGTAAAGGTGACATTTAAAGTATTTAAAGTACATTTAAATGTAAAGGTTAAGTGACATTTTTAAAGTATGAACTTCTTTTGGCCTGCTGGACATCCTACCTGGAGGGGTTAAAATTTATTTCGTGGCGAAACCACGAATAAATCTTAACCTTCCCACCCATGCTTGAATAGGTTGGTAACCTGTAGGATAACTTATTTATTATTATATATTATAACTACTCCAACGTTTACTGGACATACGCTCTAAACTTTCAAATTATTTACAAAATACTTATTTACATGAAAACAATTAGACCTATTTGGAACTTCCAATTCTTTTCATGTTCAATCCTTACAATCCAAACTCCCTCAAAAATCCTCAAGGCTCGTTAGGGGTTTGGAAAAAAAAATTAGTAATTTCCCACACATTTACTAGATGTATGTATTCTATACAGCTGTCAATAACAATAAATATATACATATAAGCAAAATATTATAACTTTTATAAGTTTCCTTCATTGAGATTATTAATTTAGTTTTTTGTGTATGTATATATATATACACAAAAACAGAAGAGCAACATTTAATAGAGATGATGATGAATCCAATCATAATATATATATATATATATATATATATATATATATATATATATATATATATATAGATGTAAAGGTGACATTTAAAGTATTTAAAGTACATTTAAATGTAAAGGTTAAGTGACATTTTTAAAGTATGAACTTCTTTTGGCCTGCTGGACATCCTACCTGGAGGCGTTAAAATTTATTTCGTGGCGAAACCACGAATAAATCTTAACCTTCCCACCCATGCTTGAATAGGTTGGTAACCTGTAGGATAACTTATTTATTATTATTATTATAACTACTCCAACGTTTACTGGACATACGCTCTAAACTTTCAAATTATTTACAAAATACTTATTTACATGAAAACAATTAGACCTATTTGGAACTTCCAATTCTTTTCATGTTCAATCCTTACAATCCAAACTCCCTCAAAAATCCTCAAGGCTCGTTAGGGGTTTGGAAAAAAAAAAAATAGTAATTTCCCACACATTTACTGGATGTATGTATTCTATACAGCTGTCAATAACAATAAATATATACATATAAGCAAAATATTATAACTTTTATAAGTTTCCTTCATTGAGATTATTAATTTAGTTTTTTGTGTATGTATATATATATATAGTCTATGTAGTATATATAGAGTCTGGTTAGAGACCGTGCCTAGTTAACATCGTGTACCGCTGTTCGTAATTACTGTATTCTTATCCATTTTCACCGGTTTTTTTTGTGTTGCCCGTTTATTAAATATCAATAGTTAATTAAACTCAGTTATTTTCAACATTTTAATTGTTTATCAAGTTTTTTCTTTTGCATCTATTGAAAAGAGAAAAATACCCGAAGGCAAGAAGCTTAATCCTGAAGGTATTAGCGCTGCTGGCTGGTTATATTTATTTACATATCTACAGTGAGTTCTATTGTAAATATTATTTATTATGGCTGTGTGCTCTATTTGTCAAGGGGTAATAACCCGGGAAGACAAATATAATATAAGTTGCCATAAATGCAAAATAATTTATCATGGAAAATGTTTTTGTCTTAAGGAAAGGGAGATAGATGATATAAAATCATTAAAAAAAAAATTGGTTGTGCTCTAAATGTGAAAAGGAAAAAAAAACATCTTCGTCTACTAGCAAACCAACAAGTCCGGCTAAATCTCATACAGACCTGAACATTGAGCCATCAACGTCAGAAATACTCGCAGCGGTAAATAGAGCGGAAGCCAATACCAAAGAAGAAATCAACAGCCTCAAAACGGCCCTCGAGAAGTACGGCGAGCTGACTTTCGATCTTAGTGAAAGACTTAATAAGATTGAAAAACATCTTGAAAGTCAAGCAAAACGTCTAGAAGAGGTCACGACAGAAAATAAAACCCTTAAATTAAAGGTGGAGGGTTTAGAGGTCAGGGTGAATAGGGCTGAGCAGGGGCTGCTTAACAGGTCTCTCGAGATCCGTGGTATCCCAGTTCGCCCGGGTGAGACTCCAGCGGGACTAGTCACCAGCGTGGGAGCAGGTCTTGGCCTGAAGATTAATATAGAGGACCTAGACTCTGTAGAGCGTAAGAGACCTCGGAAAGAAGATCCCAGGCCGCCTCCCGTTATCGTACGCTTTGTGAGGCAAACAGTACGGGATGATCTGGTGCAAAGAAGGAAAGTGAAAAGAGATTTCACCACACGGGAAATTGGCTGGCAAGAAAATGACTCTCACAGGATTTATCTCGGAGAAGAGATGACACCGACCAATAGGCACCTCTACTGGCTGGCTCGTCAAAAGAAATCCACAGGAAAAGTAAAATACGTCTGGTTCGTGGGCGGTAGAGTACGTTGCAGGAAAGACGATGGCCACCCTGTCACTATTATCGACCGGCCCCAGGATCTTGAAGTTTTCATCTGACTTTCCGTTATAGCTCGAGTGAAACTGTTATTCCTTAACATCACTGAAACTAATTGCATGGTATCGTTGACACCTAAATTTGATATCCCCAATATATATATCTCACTAATTTATGCCTACGCTATTATTTTTTTAATTCATTCTGTAAATTTTTTTTATTTCATTTTATTTTACTGATTTCCAATTTTACATTGCTAATCCGCTTTCTGTCACCTTTTCGCACTATATTGGCTTATTTCGTGGTATCGCCTATGCTTACTTTTGAATTTTGTTTCTCTCATACATTCGACTTTCAAATTTTTTCCAACATCAATAGTTGCACATCTTTTTTTTCATTTTATTTTCATAACTTTTCATATTTAGTGGTTACAAAGTTTAAATCTAAATTCTTCATTTATTTAATCAATTTTCAATATACAATGTTCTTTTCTGCTCATTACTCATATAAAAGTTTTTTTTTTATTTTTTTCTCCCAAAACATAAGTGTCTTTTCCTTAACCTTTCTCCAGTATGTCTAGTATCCTAACTACCTGTCACGTCAACTCCCAATCCTTGCCTGCCCATTTTGAAGAATTTAATCAATATTTTTCACATAACTTTTACCATATTATATCTATTTCCGAAACGTGGCTTAAGCCCCACATTCCTTCCTCTTCCGTCTCCCTTCCTGATTACTCTCTTACCCGCCATGACCGGGCTGGCCGGACTGGTGGTGGTGTTGGCATATATGTCCACGATAGCTTAAAAACAAAAATCCTCGATTTCTCTCCCTCATCCATATACCCACACATTGAATACCTTATCCTAGAAATTTCATCTGGCAATCATCACCTGCTATACGCTGTGATATATCGCCCTCCTCTTGTTCCGTTCGGTCCTTCCTTCGAATCTTCCTTATTTAACCTTGTTCCTCTCTATTCCAATATTATTATCTTCGGAGACCTCAACACAAATTTCCTTGCTGACTCTAACGATAAGCGTTACTTAGATAACTTGTTCTATTCCCTCCGTCTTTTCATTGTACCTTTCGCTCCTACTCACCATTCCCGCTGGTCCGATACATGGTTAGACCTATATATCATAGATTCTCAAAAAAACCTCCTTTCCTCCTCCCAATGTCCTGTGTCCTTCCTATCCTGCCATGACCTAATCCAAATATCTCATGATTTCCAAACCCATCAGCTTCTTACTAAAACCATAACATACCGCAACCTTGACGCCCTTGACCGCGATAGTATCCTACCTCTCCTCGAAACCTTAGATTGGTGTGGAGTCTACTCAACCTCTTCCATTGACACCATGGTGGAAATCCTCACAACCAATCTCCGCACTATCCTCGATACCTACGCTCCGCTTAAAACCTCCACCTTTCGCCGACGGCCTGCACCATGGATGTCTAAAGAAATTAAAGATCTGCAGAGAAAGCGTGAAGCTGCACGAAGACGATTTAGACGAACGAGACTCACGGACGACTATCAAGCATTTAAAGTACTCCGTAACCTGGTGCAAGTAAGAATCCGACGGGCGAAATCTTCCTATTTCCATGAAGCCCTATTGTCCTCTTCCGACTCCAAGTCAAAATGGCAACTCCTTCGAAAACTCTCCCTCTATAACCCCTCCGGATCCTCAACCTCATCCAACTTCCCAATTTTACCTAATGACCTAAACACCTATTTCGTTTCATCTGCTCTCCCCTCTCCTTCCCCTTATACCAGTTTCTCCTCTGAAGTACCTTTCAATGACAATGAATTTTATTTTTCCAACATTACTCCTACAGAAATTATCTCCTCTATCTTAAAATCTCATACCAATTCCATAGGCCCAGATGGTATCCCCGTTAAACTAATAAAATTATGCCTCCCAGATATTTTACCGGTCCTTGTCCACATCTATAACTATTCCCTTCAAAACGCCATATTTCCTACTCCCTGGAAAAAAGCTATTGTCCACCCCATCAACAAAATTCCTAATCCCACCGAACCTTCAGATTATCGCCCAATCTCCATCCTTTCAAACCTTTCAAAACCCTTAGAACGACTGGTTCAATCCCAAATTTCCTATTTCCTTGAAGGTTCCCATTTGCTCGACCCCCTTTCCAATCTGGTTTCCGTCCTGGTTATTCCACACAGTCTGCACTAACCAAAATCATAAGCGATATCCATGCCGCCATAGATGAAAAAAAAACTGACCGTCCTGATACTCCTAGATTTCTCCAAAGCTTTTGATTCCATTGATCATTGTATCCTTTTTTCCAAATTAAAAGCTTTAAAATTTTCCAATAGCACAATCCATTGGTTCCAGTCTTTCCTCTCCGACCGCACTCAAGCAGTATCCATCCCTAATCAACCCTTATCCGATTTCCTAGCCCTCTCTTCCGGAGTAGCCCAAGGTTCCAGCATTTCGCCTCTCCTCTTCAACTCCTACATTAATGATCTCCCCCAGTCAATTTTTCATTGTTCCCACCACCTTTATGCAGACGACTCCCAGATATATTTATCCTTTCCTCCTACTGAATTATATGAAGCTTTTTCTAAGATTCAGGAAGACCTCAATAGAATCAGTGCTTGGGCCAACCTGCATCATTTAAAGTTAAATGCTGGAAAAACTCAAGCTATTATAATCGGCTCAAATCCCCTTCTCAGATCCATCTCCGATTTTCCTACCCTAATCCTGAATAATCAACCTATCACCTTCTGTTCCTCCGCTAAAAACCTAGGAATCATTATTGACCAAAACCTTTCCTGGAAGCCTCAAATCGCCCAAATAGCCCGTAAATCAATAGGAATCCTCAAATTATTTCATCGTTCCCGCCATTCTCTTCCTCAATCCACACGAAAACTCCTAGTTTCCTCATTCATTTTTCCTCAGTTTGACTACGGGTGTGTGGTGTATGGGGGCCTCTCGATGGGGCTCCGGGACAGATTACAACGTATCATGAACAGTTTTATCAGATTTGTATTCGGAGCCCCGAGACGTTCCCATGTATCTCACCTCTACACTGCCCTGGAGTGGCTCAATCCTTCCTCCCGGAGACAATATTTCCTGGGCACCTTCCTGTACCATGCCATTAATAACCATTGCCCACCCTACATCTGTAACCTATTGATATTCAAGTCTTCCGTCCACTCCCAACTCACAACAAGATCACGTTCCTCTGACCTATATACTCCTTTCCATCGAACAGCATTATACCAACACTCCTTCCAAGCTCGATCCTCTACCCTCTGGAACTCGATCCCTCCTGAAATTAGACATGCTTCTTCCTTAAATTCATTCAAAACTCTTCTATTCCAACATCTCCTTAAATCCCAGTTACAGCCCGCCAATATGAGTGATAATTGAAAGTCAGTTAATCAAATTAAGCATATCCGATGCCGATGAGTTTGCTTCAATGAGTATATCATTATATAAATTTAAACTCGTTTCTCCAACAATTGTTTCTGTTTTGTTTTTTTCTCTTATAAATTATTGTTATTATTTCTTTCCTTTTTCTTCTAACTGATAAAGTGCTATTATCAATTGTATATATATATTACCTTTTAGATATTTGTATATATTATTATTTGTTATATTATCATTCAAATAGGTCTTATTATTTTTCTTTTCTATATATGTTTTCCTTTCTTTTCACTATATTTATTTCATTTATTTACTTTTTTTTTTTTATATTTTTTTTTTATATTTCTTTTTATTTCTGAACGCATTGTAATTATTCTATTAGCATATTGCTATTATTATTATTATTTTTTTTTTTTTGTCCTACTTTTTTTTTTTTTCTCTCTCTCTTCTTTCTCTCATGTATATATTTATCACAAAGTTCTATTTTCAATTGTATATTCATATATTACCTTTTATACTTATTATTGTCCATTTGAAATTAAGATAGCCAGACTATTGTACAACTTATTATACATGTCTGTTATTCTTAGGGGACAATTTGTCCCAGAATAAAGATTTTTTTTTTTTCATTTCATATACACACAAAAACAGAAGAGCAACATTTAATAGAGATGATGATGAATCCAATCATAATATATATATATATATATATATATATTATGATTGGATTCATCATCTCTATTACATGTTGCTCTTCTGTGTCGCATGTTGTAATATTTTGGTAATAAAACCTGTTATAAAAAACAGATAAATCATTCAATACCCGTTTTTTTCACAATGACGTAAGAAATGAAGTAGGATTCAGGTAGGGTAGAATTATTTGTTACTCTTCATCTCATTATATCCAACATCAATTGTAGAAATTAGTTAAAAATGTAGGCTAGGCCATGTTTTCTCTTCCGAAATATATGTGTGTGCCTTATATTTCATTCATAAGGAAATACTAACTATAAAGCATAATATGATATGTTCATATAAAATTATCATCCACATAAATACTACATAGCAGATGGTTCAGAAATTTTCAGTTGAGAGGGATACCGAGATAAGGTAGTTACTGAATAGGAGTTGATGGATAAAATATATATAAAAAGATAGCCAAAAATCAGTTTCACGAACTGCAGCGGAGGGGGGAAAACCCTATCGAATAGTCAATTAGAACAGTGAAGGATTCAAGTTATTAGCATATACAGGGTGAGTATCTCTTAGCGTAAAAAAAAAAATTGGGTGAAACTAGATCAAAAGTGTAGCCAAATGCCGCAGACCTCACCTTTCTATTCCAATCCGTTGCAGATATATGGTAAATAAACGATTTTTTGGAGAAAAGCATGTTTTTTACGATAAAAGCTGTAATATCTCCATTTTGTTTAAATATTTTTCAAATATTGATCACATTTTCGGATTTAGCAATAAATTTCCTATAAGATCGGAGTAATTTAACCTTGAATTTTACAAACTTGGGACCTAAAAAATATCTTTATCTTCACCTAATTTAGGGAAGTTACAATTTCTTATAATACTTCAGCGCTCACTGCTTTTCATAAAAACAATCCACAAAACTGCAAAGCTCTCAAAAACTTGCAAATTTAATAAGCTTTCAAATGATATGTTAAAAGTAATGATTTTGTTTTAATTTCATGGAGAAATTTACTTTTGAAACCGAAAAAACATGGTGTTCTCATTTAGCATACAAATCAGGTACTTGGGTAAATAAGACATTATGATAATCGCTTGATGAAAATCTGTATTTTAAATAAAAGAAACACTTCATTAGAATAAAAAGCAAAGAAAAAATTTGTTAATTTGAAAATAAAAGAATCACTGTCAATAAAGCGCCGCCAGAGTCCGTTATTTTATTAAATTTTCAAAATGTCCTCCATTATTTCGAATGCAGCTTCTTGCTCTCTTTCTCACAGCCCCTACGGTCACTGCTAAAGTCAGACGCTGTTGCAATTTGGCTCCGGCCTCCAGAATTCTCGTCTTTAGGACCTCAATGCTGGTCACTTCTCTGGCATATACCTCGCTTTTTATGTAGCCCCACACATAAAAGTCCATTGGAGCTAAGTCAGGTGACCTAGCTGGCCAATGTATCACACCATTTCTACCTATCCAGGTCGAATATCGTTGGTTCAGCCATTCCCGTACTGCTGCCGAATGATGTGGAGGAGCACCATCGTGTTGGAATATTATGTTTTGCTGAACATCAAGTGGAATGTCGTGAATAAGTTGTGGTAGAATATTTTGTAAAAAATCCAAATAACTTTCTCCATTCAATCTGCTGGGCAAAAAATGTGGCCCAATGAGTCGGTCCCCTATTATCCCAGCCCACACATTCACTGTAAAACGATGCTGGAAAGATGCTTCTTGAACCATATGTGGGTTTTCAGCTGCCCAGTAGTGCCGGTTGTGGACGTTAAAAATTCCTTCCCTTGTAAAAAGAGACTCATCTGTCCATAAAATTTTCCTCAGAAACTGGTGTTCTTGAATGTCTCTATTTAAAAGCCAGCGGCAAAATTGTATTCTATGTACATGATCATTAGGTTCTAGCCCTTGTACTTGTGTGAAATGATATGGGTGAAAATGTTCTCGGTGCAAAATGTTGATAACTGACCTTTGGGAGATACCAATTTCACGGGCCAAGTCTCTTGATGAAACACTGGGATTTTCATTTACTATATCAATAATTTCCTCTTCGAGTTCAACATCATGAGGAACTTGTCCCAATTCTTGACGTAACTTATGAACGGAACCTGTTTCAGATAAACGTTGATGAGTTCGTGAAAACACTATCGTAGAGGGGAGGCGCCTATCTGGAAACCTAAGTTGGTACTCCCGCCCGCGCTGCACTCGCGTTTCCATTACAAAAAACCATACAAAAAATGTATGTCAGCGTACTCACCATTTGTGAACGTTGCCATCTTCGCAGGTGTATTGCCAAACAGAAAAAAATAATCCCAATAAATAAAATGGGCCCTCAAGCTAAGGATAAGCAATATTAGCAAGGGTCTTTCTAATGATAGTGACACTTTTATCTCTGTAGCTTCTTAATTTCCAAATCAAACTTTCAATCATTATATCAGAATAAAAATAAAATAATAAACAATAATCCCCTCCCATTTCAAAATAAACAGGAAAATAACTATGAAATAGCGATAATGTGCTTAGTACTGAGAGAGGTCAAGTCGCTGTTGTTATTATGAATACCTGAACTGGCCTAAAATTTATGTCAATAAATATTATATTTTTTCTTTGCTTTTTATTCTAATGAAGTGTTTCTTTTATTTAAAATACAGATTTTCATCAAGCGATTATCATAATGTCTTATTTACCAAAGTACCTGATTTGTATGCTAAATGAGAACACCATGTTTTTTTTCGGTTTCAAAAGTAAATTTCTCCATGAAATTAAAACAAAATCATTACTTTTAACATATCATTTGAAAGCTTATTAAATTTGCAAGTTTTTGAGAGCTTTGCAGTTTTGTGGATTGTTTTTATGAAAAGCAGTGAGCGCTGAAGTATTATAAGAAATTGTAACTTCCCTAAATTAGGTGAAGATAAAGATATTTTTTAGGTCCCAAGTTTGTAAAATTCAAGGTTAAATTACTCCGATCTTATAGGAAATTTATTGCTAAATCCGAAATGTGATCAATATTTGAAAAATATTTAAACAAAATGGAGATATTACAGCTTTTATCGTAAAAAACATGCTTTCCTCCAAAAAATCGTTTATTTACCATATATCTGCAACGGATTGGAATAGAAAGGTGAGGTCTGCGGCATTTGGCTACACTTTTGATCTAGTTTCACCCAATTTTTTTTTTTTACGCTAAGAGATACTCACCCTGTATATATATATATATATATATATATATATATATATATATATATATATATATCGTTTCCCAGATTGATGGAATCAGAGGAAAAACCAGATTGAACTTGTTTGTTGTAATACATTTATTTTGTTTCGCATCAAAAGTAACTCGTTTGCGCTGCAAAACCCAGACAAAATTGATGGAATTAGTTATTATGGGCATGATTAATATTATATTTCACAAACAAGAGGTCCTAGATTTTTTAGACTATTTTTTTCAAAATCATAGAAAATAAAATATTTTTGGCCGGCTAGACTTGTCATTTACCCCTCTGTACTTCGTTCCTAGGCGGAGGAAAGAGTAATTCTTATTCAAGTAGCCTCTCGCTCTACAAGGCTATCAAAACTTAGGCTGCAGTTTGTTCGCTCTGGCTTCCAACGCTCTACGCATAGCAACTATCATTTGGCAAGATTTGTATAGAACGTTTTACAAAATAACCTTAAATCTGACTTCTGACGCTTAACGAAATGGCCAAGATTAAAAGTTATGAATTTAAACAAGATCTTTGGATGCATTGGTCGACCTCTGCACAACAGTAGATAAAACATTCCGGAAATTAAAAAAAAAAGGTTCGCCGAAATTCTGTGTCTATTCGCTCTGAATAATACATCAGTTAAAATGTAAATATTTTCAATGTAAATAAATGTATTCATCTGTCCAATACATATTAATTATACATTTCTAGCGCTAATTATATTAGAGAAATAGTGTATATGATTTACAAGTGAAAACAGTAAATCGTGATTTCTATATAATTACAATTTTTGAAATAATTTTTCAAAATTATGTTGTTATGCGTTTAGATTTAAATTCGTATTTGCTGAAGTATTTATCATCCGTCATTCTTTTAAATGATTTATTTTTTCAACGTTATGTTCTACATATCTTACTAAATTCAGGCAAATGTTTGTTTTAAAAATGTTTATTGGATAATTATTAAAAACTGCCACAAATGTGAGCAATAAATAATATAGATGGCTTTATGATTACATTCACACATTATGTACAATATTAAAAAATAAATTAAAAAGAACTATGCATTACATAAATTACATAAAATATACAATATACATATAAGTGAAATATGTAAATTATAAAATTAAATAATAGTAAAATTAAAATGGAAAATAATTACCAGTTAAAAATACAAACATACTTTATTTACAATATACACTCATCCTAGGAATCCCCCAACCGGACCTGTCCCTCCACTTATGGGGCAAGCCATGTAGATAGAACCAGCTCTTTTCTCTCAACAGCTCCAGGCAATGAAAAATGAATGAAAAAATTATGTATTTTTTAACAACGGAAAAACACGCTAATTTTACCATTATCAGCTAATTCATTTAGTTAGTATTCAATGTGCAATGTAAATAAGAACAAGCCATTGCTTCCATTCACAACCACATGAGGTATTAAGAGCTGAAGAAAATGAAAATGGGTCTGTCTAGAAAAGGTGGAACCCCTTCCCTAAGCGAATACGTCCGCTAAGGACCTATGTCCTACGCTAAACCTTGTCACCTACCAGGTTTGGAAGGTGGGACTATGTCTCTGAAGAGAGGGTTGGCACAATACTTTAGGTGTCGCCAACCAATGAATGATGGGACCGATGGCAGTCGTAAATGATCTGTTATGATGGTGTTTCTAGCCCTCTCGAGGCTTGTTCCGCGGACTATTCGTTGGAGGACTGAGTTCTGAAAGCTCTGAAGTACTTTCAGAGTTGTTTAATACATATACTGAAGAAGTGGGGTGCCGTGAAGTATGGTGGGGCGGATGATAGCTTTGTACAGCTGAATTTGATTCGAAGAGACAGTTGAGAAGATGTCAGGAGGTAGTTAAGCCGTTGTGCGGCGCAGTACGGATTCAAGTTGCTTGAACGTTGAAAAGATAGGAGTCTCGTTGGAGTTTGGTTGTGAGCCAGGCGTAGGAAGTGGTGCGTTAGCCGTCCTCTCAGCGTCCTTAGTGGTATATGCCATGGCCAATAATTCGGCTTGTTCTTTAGGTGTCAGCAGCTCGTCTCCGCAGGTTAGATGCACCGCTCTCCTCTTGCTTATGAATGTCCGGATAAACCTCCAGAACTGACGAACTAGGCTATTATTGCTATATTATTGCTTTCTACTCGTAAAGCTAATAATATAAATTTTGGTAAATATCAACGCTACAGAGAACTTCGGTCCGTATCGTAGAGATCTTAGCTTATACTAGTATACTAGTACCTCCATTTTATTGTTATTATGTCGTTCCTATTTAGCGGGATTATTATTATAATCCAGTTCCCATCATTATTTATTATAATTAAAACAAGTCCTGATGTATAAATATGATATTAAGTTTATTAAAAATTTTAAATATAAATTTAATATATGAAATAAACTTAAAGGAAAATCATTAGAATTTCTAACGATTTGTTTATTTATTTATTTGTGATGAACACTGCAAAGATTTTTAAGATAGACAAATTCTAACTAAACTTTATCTGACAGTTAGTTTCAGAAATATCTTTAAAATATCATTATTTATTTCACCACATGGAGCAGAGCAGAAACACGTATTCCTTATCCAAAATATGTGTTTGTACCGAGGGGCTTGTGTTTATGTGCACGAGGGCAGACAAATATCTAAGAGGGTGAGCAAGGTACGTGCCCGGAATTCAGCTTTTCCAAACCGGGAGGAATAGGCCAGATCGGCAGGAACCTTAATTTAGGTTGGAAACACAAGATGACTTTAATAGCTGTAGAGGGACTATAAGAAAAGGATTTAGATTGGATCTAAACTAATTAAAATTAATATATCAGCATACCAGGTATTGTATATTAATTAGAAGATATTCGTTACTAATTTTAATATGCAATACTTTATTGAATGGAAGTCATATTATTTTTAAGCAATCAATATCTTTGAATAGTGATTTGATATTAGTCTTAATGTAGATCGAAAGAGGATTAATAATATTTCCATAACAGTTTAGGTTGTAATTGTGACAACAAGCTGAATGTTACCGAATCTTTTCAAATTAGAACTGTATTTTGATTGAATTGTTTACTTTTAATTAAACATAACAAACCAGTTAACGTTTCGCCAGTCGGGAAAACTTGGGCCTGTTATTAAAACATATATTGAGAGCTTCAAGGTTTTAGTATTGGTATTGTTCAATCATAATTGTTTTTTGTGCTCTTTTAATTTTTGATTTATATAAAATCAGCATACTAAAAAGAAAAATAAAACACTGATTCCAGTAAATTTGTCTATACCTTTTTTTATTTCTATGCATTGTAATGGAATCTATCACACCACTATTTTGGATTGAATCTGATAGGTAATCATTGAAATTAAAAATAAAATGAAAGCTTAAGATAAGCTTTTGCGTATTAGTTCCTGACCTAATCTTTATGGACTTCAGTTTATAAATATTTAGTTTCACATTATCAATGCAATTATATATATTGTTGTTATTTTGGGTTTTAAGGCGTAAAACCGCAAGTTCATCAACGCCTATGATTAATTTTAATTTAAATTAACAAAAATAAATGAAAGAAAATCTATATTTTTCTCATTATATTTACAAATTTTAAAAAATTTAATATTGATTTACTTTTGTCTCATCATTGTTTTAAATTATGCAGTGGCACCAATTATAAGATATGAGTGGGTCAGATTTGTGTGCTCTATTCTTAATCTAGCAACGAACACCTCTTCTTTGCGACCTAAGCGATTAGATAGATGTCCATGGCTTTATATTTTTTTTTAAAATAATTTTTAATTTCTGCTAGGAGGGCTCTCGTCCCACAAGTTCTTCCGCCAACCATTTTGTAATTCCCGTTTGAGCGGAAAACTTAATTCGGATGGCGTAAGAATAGCGGCTCCTCGTTTATTATTAACAATAATAGTGACCGCTGACTCTTATTTTTAACCGACTTCAAAAAGGAGGAGGTTCTCAACTCGTCTGTATTTTTTTTTTTTTTTGTGTGTGTGTATGTTACGCGATTACTCCGTCAATTCTGAATCAATTTTGATGATTCTTTTTTAGATCGGTAGGGCATACTTCAGAGGTGGTCCCATAAAAAATATTTTAAAATCAATGCAGTTCTTTTTAAGAAAAATCAAAAAAAACAGTTCATGAAATCACTTATTAACTGTTTTTTTTTTTGTTTTTTTCTTGAAAAGTGCTGCGTTGATTTCAAAATATTTTTTATGGGACTACCTCTGAAGTATGCCCTACCGATCTAAAAAAGAAAATCAAAATTGATTCAGAATTGACGGAGTAATCGCGTAACATAAACAAAAAAAAAATTAAAAAATAAAGACGAGTTGAGAACCTCCGTCCATTTTGATGATTCTTTTCTTGACTCTTATTTTCAAACACTCATAAGATTTTAATTTTTAATTGCTTTTTTTTTAATTAATTGATAATTTCAAATGTTTTTAATATATACTTCAAGTAAATGTACAAAGGATAATTACAATGATATATAAATTACTTTTAGAGAACTACCCATTAGTAGCACTTCAACATAAATTCTACATTAGGAGTATATCCTTTTAAAATAAAATAAAATAGTAGGTTACCATGTGTTTTGAGTGGTGTCATTTTTTTTTTAATAAGTAGGAATGAACATAGTTTCAGAAAATATAAGAGAATCATAAGATATATTTAGGTATTACATTTTTTTTTTTCATTATTAATTCTCTTGTTTCCTCAAAAGGCTGCCAGTCACTCACGCAAAGCCGCCTACGCCTGCCTTAATCAAAGTCACATTGACCTTTATAATAAAAAATTCATTCTACTAAGGAACTATTACTGTCTCAAGTATTGATATTTTCTTAAAAGATAATACATTTTATTGATAACTGGTAAAGTTCCATCGATCTGTCATTTTGTTTTTTAACAAGTTAAAAGAATGTTACATTTAAACTTCACCTGCTAACGTAAGTTGGCCTCACATTTTTAGTAGTTAATTTTCTTACTGATTACTAAGTTAAAACTGACTTTAAAAATTAAAAAAAAAAAAAAAAAAAAAATACAATTATTATCAAATAATTTTTTTTGTTTTAATTTATATTTTTGCTTTGATACTTCTTTAGTCTACTTTCGAGAAAACACTAGCTAGTTGAAATAATGTAAAGTTAATCTCTTTAGTATGTAATTGCTTTATGCTTAGACGTAGGAAAATATTTGAATCACTGTTTACTAAAATGTTACTAGTTATTAAGAGGTGGCTCATTTGATCTATTGACAATAGCTTTTTCGACAAGAAGAATTGTTTTAATGGTGTTAACATATCAAATATTTACGGCAGGAGTCGTAAAAACGTAAAGCATTTTCAGGAAACCTGTTTTTACAGTGATACTTGTTCATATTATGTATGCATAGCGGTAACTTGAGTAAATGCTAGTTATATAAATTAAGTAAACTATAAAAATTAAATAATCAAATAAACATTTTTCTGTTGTGTTCAAACTTATTTCTTATTATTAAATTTTTGATTACTTTAAATTAATAAAAAATATCTAACTATAGCTGATCGCTTGATTTTTCTTTTAAATTTTTGAACAATTAATGTAAGTCCACAACATGGAACACCCTAATTTCCCTAATGGCGTGGTAGATAATTCATAGTTGTGTATCGTTGCTACGGCTTCTAAGTAATACCATATTTTATATTTATATCATATTTTTTATAAAATGGAATTATATTGATGAAGTACGTGGTTATAAAAGTTCCTGAACTAGACAGAGAAATGAAACTTAAATAAAAAATCTTAAATATCGAAATCAAATAATCTCTAAGTACACGAGCGATTTGTAGAAGGCTAAATTAAATGTTCTTAGACTAAAATCTGTTCATTCTGAATGAAATTGTAAATTTTGAATTTTACAAAGATATGAGTACGCGATAAATAATATTTTAGAATTATTTATTATATTATCTATTACAATTAATTTGGGAGTATTTTTCAATATTAAACATAAACAAGAATTTGGGAGCAACGCAACAAATGAGGTCACGCCCTGGTACAACCAAGGGACAACAAAAAGAAAAAGGATAACCTGATTAGTAAAATGGCTTCTGAATTAAAGTAGAAACAATATAAACTACCACTTTTGCTAAATTATAGGCAGATTTCAGTATATTCTATATTATCATACGTACATAATTATAAAGCAAAGCTGTTACTCGAGTGATGAATAAAACTTTCTAAAGAAAGTATATTGAAGTTCCTGTTTATATAGTTATTTTGATATTTATGAGTTATTATATTGATATTTATGGCAAACGTTAATCACACACAAATATATATATATTTTTTTTTTCCTTTTTCCTCCTCATAGTAACCCTATGAAGAGGTAATTTATTTAAAACGTATGCCATTCCATGCGAGGCATATTACACGCTTGGTTATGTTACAAGTTTTTATAGTACATATGTATAAACAGTAGTAAATAAAAAATAACATTAATAATAATACGAAATTAATAAATAAAAAAAAATAATAATACGAAATAAATAAAAAAATAAAATAAAAATAAAGAAATATAAGAAAGGAGAAATACAGCAATAATAAGATCATAGATCGACATCGAACCATAGATGCACGCCTTCTCAAACAACAAGATTCATGAATTATTATAGTTGTATTTGTTTTCATTTCAATTTATCAAAATTAATTCAATTTATGAATTTTTTGAAAGGTATGTAATATTTATTAAAAATTGTAGTCAGAGATTCCGGCCAAGTTCCTCCATCCAATATTATGTGGCGAATTAATGGAAATCGTTCCTTGTCATAAATTGGACAACTAAAAAGAAGGTGAGGAAAGTCCTGTAGTGTCTGTCCGTCGCATTTGCATATGTCGGTGTCTGAAATGTCCCGTTTGTCCGTGTCCTGTCAGGAATTGAGTAATTTTGGAGTCTGAGCTTTTCAGTATATTAAAGTTTGTATTTGTTATAAAGGTTATGTATTGGTGTAAGTAATATGATTTATTTGATTGTGTCCAGTGCTCGGTCAATTTTCGTATTGTCTCTTTTCTCATTTCACGTTTAAAATATGTGAGTGGTATTGTTGCGAGGTTTGTAGTAAGTGTAGTGTCTGTAGCTGCTTGTTTAGCAATGTAGGCTGCTAGTTCATTACCTAAAATACCTGAGTGAGCTTTTACCTAATTCAGTTTGATCGCAATGTGTCTTTCAATAAGTTTGATGAGATTCAGTTTTATGTCTTCTGTTAGTCTGTCGTGAATATTGGGATTTCTTATTGCATGTAGAATGTTCATGTTATCAGTATGTATTTTTATATGTTGATGTATATCTGGCATTGTAGTAACTAATTCGGTCGCTTTGAGTACTGCATATTTTTCCGCTTGGTTGTTCGAATTAAAAGGTCCTAGTCGATATTTATACTCGATCGTTTGCCCCTGTTTAGTAAATATTATAACTCCTGCCCCTGGAGGTACTTCGTCTATCTTACTTCCATCAGTGTATACATCTGTTATGTCTCCAGGTTCGTCCCAATTGCTGTCAAGATGTGTTATGAGTTTTGCATTTTGTGCTAGGTGTAACCAATGCCTCATGTTTATGTTAATGTCGTATATGTCTGGTGTTAAATTGTTGTATTGTATGTGAGAGTGTTTGATGTTGTTCATTAGCACCGATTCTTCTGCAGAGAATAGAATAGGAATTTTTCCCGCCTAATATGTGTTTTAATCACACATAATAAAGATTAAAAAAAGGAATTAGGAGTATAATGATAAACTATTTTACTTTACATCGAAACATCACCTAAATTTTTCGCGATGGGAATTACCGTTCTTATATACTCCAACTAGGGCAGGCAAATATTACCGGTTTCAATAAACTCAGCGCTTAAAGATATGGGAATCTCATGACAGGGCATTGAAAAATAAAAATATCTGGAATTCCTATTTTCATAAATAGCTGAATTTATTAACTAATATCAAATGTTCTATTTTCAATTCTAATCTCCGAATTCAATGTGAGATTATTGAACTATAATCCAGCAAATAAATGTTCATTATATCGGTTATATAATTTACTAATTTACCCTACAAAAGTTCAAGTTAGTGATTTAATGAGAATTTTTGCATATTTGTCTATTTTAATTTTTTATACGGTCAAATTAGGTTTGACTGATATTTTTCTAAATTCTAAATAAATAAACCCACACAAAAAAGTGGCGTTCCTAGTAAATCCTACAAAGCTCAACAATGAACTATTTTTCAGAGTGTTCATCGTTTCAAACCTAAAAACAAGTGAATTGCGTTACGTTATAATTGAATGTTTTTCAGGTTAAGGATATCTTTTGGTTTTCTTAGATATGACTATTTGTATAAATCGCTACGTTTGGATTAAGTAAGACATGACTTGCAGTAGATTAATTGAAAACTATTTGAATGAAGAAGACATATTGCAATAGTTCAAATTATATATAAAACGGTAAATATATAAATATTAGATCGATCACCTAAAAAACAAATAATGAGGAATGTTTTTCGAACTATTAAAATATATGATTGATTAATAAAAAAAAAACTTGTATAAGCAGTATATAAGAAAAATATTTCAAAATTATTTTATAATAAAAATGAAATCAAATCACCGAACAGATAAAATAAATCGGCACAAAGTCAATATATTATAAAAACTAGATGATTCTACTATCACAATAAATATTTAAATCTAACATAAAACTATATTGAAAAATCACACATTCTTTACTTTACTTCCAGTGGAAAATCACGCGTTCTTTACTTTAATTACTTCTCGACATTTTAGGTATTCTACAAAATCAAATGTGAAAAAAAAAAAGAAAAAGATTTTTCAAGTTACAAGAGGTTTTCAGCTCCTTGCAGTTCTGTTTAATGATACAAGAGCCTTAATATTTCAAGGTGCAACATGACACGCCATTAGGAAAAAGTGCATGCGAATTAGTCCACATTACGCAGAGTATAATCCATCACTTTCCTTAAAAAACATTAGTTAAAAAAAACAATATACCGGAGCAGCGAAAATTTAAAAAATCAGAAGATGTTTGTAAAAACAAAGTTCTTTTCCGGGAGAGAGAAATACACTAACGCAGTCGCGATCAAACATGACCAACTCAGAAAACATCTGCTAGAGTGCTGCAATAACAAGAGCAATGTCAATTTTTTCAAGTTACAACAGTACCTTATATATAAATTTAATTTTGGAATGGTTTTTGAGAGCTATGCAATAAAGTCTAAATAATCTGCTACAATCATTTTACTTAACGATGTCACGCGATCTCGGTGTAAAATTGCACTTCCAGGTTGTATTAAGCTACAAGCATATAAAATCTCATTGCTAATAAAAACCGAATGATTATTTAGGAGAAAGTACATTAACCGGGGATCGTTAAAACTGATCCAGCAGAAGATGCCCCCCTCTCGAGATAACGAGCTTAAGAGGCCGCTTAGTCTCCTCGCCTCAATATAAATTCTAGAGGATTCCACTACCCAGCCTTCTTTTCTTATGAGATTCCTCAGAATATTGGGGCCGGTTATTGGGTTGTGGACGCTCGACCACTTCAGTATTAGATTATGTTAAGTAGATCAAGTTATAGAGTACACTTGCAATATACTATTAGATGTTTTCTTTTTTTTGTTTTGCATAATATTTGATTTATCACACATTTTAATAAATATTATCAGCTAATAAAATTTTTATATCCTATAATCTAGAGAGTAATCACTCATAAAATAATAATTATAATATATATAGCTTTTTTCAACCAAATTCATAATTTATTCAACCAATTTCATATTTTGTCAACCAAATTCATAATTTTTTTAACCAAATTAATAATTTTTTTTCAATCAAATTCATAATTTTTCAACCAATTTCATAATTTTTTCAATCAATTTTATAATTTTTTCAACCAATTTCATAATGTGTAAGATCCCGGGCCGGGATAATGCAATTACTTCATGAATTACTATTACAATGTAATTCAATTACGGATTACATAGTTGAATTACGGATTACTATTTCTTGTAATTTAAGGTATGAATTATTTTCAGAATAATTCGATTAGAATATCTCTTCCATTAAATAGGCAAACAAATATTAGAATATCAGTTTTGACCTCCTCCATTTAAGTTTTAAGTTTTCTCTTATTGCTAACAGTTTTGAACTATCTTTTTTACTTATTAGCATACATTTATTGTTACAGTTTTACTAAATAGTGGAGGCGGAGAGGGGGGCGATATTTCTAAAATGAGAACGGCTCGTACGATTTTAATGAAATTTGATAATTATGTTTCTTTCGTACTTATTAGCGTACATTTAGGGTTTTAACAGTTTTACTAATCAGTGGGGGTGGAAAGGAGGGCGATATTTCTAAAATGAGAACGGCTCGTACGATTTTACTGAAATTTGATAATTATGTTTCTTTCGTACTTATTAGCGTACATTTAGGGTTTTAACAGTTTTACTAATCAGTGGGGGTGGAAAGGAGGGCGATATTTCTAAAATGAGAACGGCTCGTACGATTTTACTGAAATTTGATAATTATGTTTCTTTCGTACTTATTAGCGTACATTTAGGGTTTTAACAGTTTTACTAAATAGTGGAGGTGGAGAGGGGGGGGGCGATGTTTCTAAATTGAGAACGGCTCGTACGATTTTAATGAAATTTGATAATTATGTTTCTTTCGTACTTATTAGCGTACATTTAGGGTTTTAACAGTTTTACTAATCAGTGGGGGTGGAAAGGAGGGCGATATTTCTAAAATGAGAACGGCTCGTACGATTTTACTGAAATTTGATAATTATGTTTCTTTCGTACTTATTAGCGTACATTTAGGGTTTTAACAGTTTTACTAATCAGTGGGGGTGGAAAGGAGGGCGATATTTCTAAAATGAGAACGGCTCGTACGATTTTACTGAAATTTGATAATTATGTTTCTTTCGTACTTATTAGCGTACATTTAGGGTTTTAACAGTTTTACTAATCAGTGGGGGTGGAAAGGAGGGCGATATTTCTAAAATGAGAACGGCTCGTACGATTTTACTGAAATTTGATAATTATGTTTCTTTCGTACTTATTAGCGTACATTTAGGGTTTTAACAGTTTTACTAAATAGTGGAGGTGGAGAGGGGGGCGATGTTTCTAAATTGAGAACGGCTCGTACGATTTTAATGAAATTTGATAATTATGTTTCTTTCGTACTTATTAGCGTACATTTAGGGTTTTAACAGTTTTACTAATCAGTGGGGGTGGAAAGGAGGGCGATATTTCTAAAATGAGAACGGCTCGTACGATTTTACTGAAATTTGATAATTATGTTTCTTTCGTACTTATTAGCGTACATTTAGGGTTTTAACAGTTTTACTAATCAGTGGGGGTGGAAAGGAGGGCGATATTTCTAAAATGAGAACGGCTCGTACGATTTTACTGAAATTTGATAATTATGTTTCTTTCGTACTTATTAGCGTACATTTAGGGTTTTAACAGTTTTACTAATCAGTGGGGGTGGAAAGGAGGGCGATATTTCTAAAATGAGAACGGCTCGTACGATTTTAATGAAATTTGATAATTATGTTTCTTTCGTACTTATTAGCGTACATTTAGGGTTTTAACAGTTTTACTAAATAGTGGAGGTGGAGAGGGGGGCGATGTTTCTAAATTGAGAACGGCTCGTACGATTTTAATGAAATTTGATAATTATGTTTCTTTCGTACTTATTAGCGTACATTTAGGGTTTTAACAGTTTTACTAATCAGTGGGGGTGGAAAGGAGGGCGATATTTCTAAAATGAGAACGGCTCGTACGATTTTACTGAAATTTGATAATTATGTTTCTTTCGTACTTATTAGCGTACATTTAGGGTTTTAACAGTTTTACTAAATAGTGGAGGTGGAGAGGGGGGCGATGTTTCTAAATTGAGAACGGCTCGTACGATTTTAATGAAATTTGATAATTATGTTTCTTTCGTACTTATTAGCGTACATTTAGGGTTTTAACAGTTTTACTAATCAGTGGGGTGGAAAGGAGGGCGATATTTCTAAAATGAGAACGGCTCGTACGATTTTACTGAAATTTGATAATTATGTTTCTTTCGTACTTATTAGCGTACATTTAGGGTTTTAACAGTTTTACTAAATAGTGGAGGTGGAGAGGGGGGCAATGTTTCTAAATTGAGAACGGCTCGTACGATTTTAATGAAATTTGATAATTATGTTTCTTTCGTACTTATTAGCGTACATTTAGGGTTTTAACAGTTTTTCTTATTAGTAGGGGGTGGGGGAGGGCGATATTTTATAAAACCCGTTTTAAACGAAAAACGGGTACTAATTGACGGATTGTTATAATTTTTGTTAAATGAAATTATGATATTTTCAATATGAACACTTCTTCTCAAAGGAAAATCGTAGTGCTTTTTAATTCACTTTATAAGGTTATGAGATATCAAGTTTGATTAAAACTTTGATTCGCTCTTAATTTTAATGAAATTGTAAATAAATATTTTGAAAATAATGAAAAATAAAAAGCTTATAATTATGAGAAAATAGAAGCATATAGGAGGGATTAGGTATTTATCTGTGCTTGATAAAATTAATAGAAAGTGTGTTTTTAAAATTTTTTTTTACAGCTGGTATCCCGTTTCATCCTAGCACTGTTCTCACCACGTACGCTGATGACATTTGATCAGTGTAATATCAATAAACAATGATCCTTGCATTGCTTCTCAGTCACTTCAGGAACTCAAACCTTTAGGAATAGTCACCAAATTGGAGGATTAAAATAAATGCAAACAAAGCTAATCAAATAACCTTTGTCCTTCGTAGTAAAGTTTTTTAATATTCCACTGAGACCTGTTGAAAGTTACGCTACCCAGGACTCAATCTGGACAAACGTCTTACTTGGAATCCACATAGGATACTACTACAGTCAAGTGTTCTTCGTTTTAGACTCCAACATTAAGGAGTTAAGCTTTGGGGTTCCACCAAATGTTCCAATTCTTCTTGTATCCAATCCTTCTTGTCATCTTGTCACAATTGAATTTATTCATAATGATCTAAATGTTCCATTGTAGATTTGGTCCAAATAAGATACCCATCCTTTCATGACAAGCTAAATACCTACTAGTTTCCCAATTTGCTTCACGACCGATTCCCGTCAACCTTCTTAGGGTATGAAAAGAAGAAGGCCAAGGGACTTTCTAATGTAGATAATTTATTGAAACACTACTGAGTTCTTTTTGAGTTATTGACATGTCTTTTATCTACCGCACATTTACATATTGTGTATAATTGTAAATATCAATCAAGTATAAGAACTATATTTTACTATGCTATATTGATTCGAACTTATTCAATAAAAAAAATGTCGGAGATTTTAAATTAATTCTTTATTGCACGAGATATGATCCGCTGCCAATTATTTATAAGATATGCTAAATGAAATTAATCATTAAACATTATACATTAATAAAATAAAAAATGTAAGAAATTGATTGTATGATAATTTTATGAAAATAATTAAATAGTACAACCATCCATAAGGGGTATAATGAATGTCTCTAAGAACTAGGAAGAAGACGGATGAGAAGGCAGGTGCGGATCTTAACAACCCAAGCATTTGACAGGCTTAGTTTCCCCGAGGGTGACAAAAGGGGAACTTTTTTAGTTCTGAACACAACTTCAGAAAACGTCCTGCTTTATCCAAGTCCATAAGCTCCCTAGAATTTTAATCAAGTCTTTTTAAGCTCTTAATGTATATGAATCCTGATTTAACCCATTCAATCTAAAATATTCTTATTACTACATCTAAAATTTCCCATTCCAAATTGAAATATAAAATACGTGTGTAAAAAGTTATAAATAAGTACTTTACTTCAACAGAAATAAATTATATAAATAAAATAAGTATGGGAAAAAATTATTTTGTTTTAACAAAATGTTAGTGCATTAATCCAAATTCAAATGATAATAAAAATTACGCACAAAAAAAACCTAATAATAAAAAAAATACGTACATCCACTGCCAAAAAGTTTTCTTTCCGTATTGTTAATTTTTTTTTCTTTTTACTGTGAAACTAAAAAAGATGTAGGTTGTATGTGTAGGTGTATGCATTTATAGTTACACATATAATTAAAAAATAAATTTTAATTTATAGTGCCCACATTTCGGCCTACAATGTAAAGGGCTAGAAGTAAAAAAAAAATAAAAAAGTAAATAAATTAAATTAAATGTTTTGTCTTTACAAGGTTAAAAAGACTTTATGAGAAAAAATTCAAGTGGATATAGTTGATGAGTGAATATAAAGATAAAGTATAATGAACAATATAGTTAGTAAATAAATACATGAAGTATATCAATAGACCTTATAATTTCGGAATGATTTATTTATTTGTATTAATTTTTTTCTCATTTTTTTCCTCATTTTTTCAACATTCACTCCTTCTCTATGTCGTAACTTTATGTTTGTATTTCTCCTAGCCCTGAAGAAGACTTATATCGTAGGCCGAAACGTCGGCAATATAAATTAACAATTTATTTTAAATTATATATGTATCTATGACTACATACCTCTACAACCTACATCTTTATTTTCCTTTTCGTATTATGTGGTAGGTATATCACTAACAGATGAGTTGGTTGATATGTTTATTTTGCTTACAAAACGTTATAAACAGTAAACTCCAAATCATATAATTTATTTATTTAAATAAAAATAAAAAATACTAAGATAGGTGAAACAGTATGCCTTCCAGAAGTCCACCAACCAAATGCAGATGTTATGGTAATTGTACTTGTTGAAAGAAGGACTGCCTGTGAGGCAGACGAGATCAATGACCAGAAAGAGCAGTAGGGCCATCATCTATCATTGGTCGACCTCCGTCCACTTATCCTCGGCCACGGTGAAGGAAAAACATCCTTCTTACAAGATGAAGATTGATAACCGCTCACTGAGAAGGAAAAACTTTCCCCAATGTAAGTAATCTATGAAGCTGGTAGGTACGTTTGTGTGTATTTGTGTGCGTTTCTTTTTGTAGTAGGAAGAAGAAAATCTAGCATAAGACGAAGTGAACCGAAGTCCACAACAGTGTGAGATTCTTACCAAAAGCCACCTCCCTATTCTGCTTCATTTCTCCGCGGAACCGGATAGTAACATTTGCTTGTAAAAGACAGGTTGACAAAATCATGAGCGGTGTGTAAAATTGTCTCCTATATTAATTTTCATTTGTCGTCGATTGTATCATAGCTCAATGAGAGTGCTGAACTTGGAGAGTGGAAAGAATTGATGCAAGGAGTGATAATTAAATGGGAGACACGCCGGAAGCATTAAGTGTGTAAATTTTATCTTCTCATAAGATGTAGAAGACATAACGCAAGAGGCTGTGCCGGTTTAACTCTGGCCATAACATGGAAATTATTTCAATAAACTAAGAAGGAATGATTTGAGGATCGATCATATATATATATATATATATATATATATATATATATATATATATATATATATATATATATATATATATATATATATATATATATAAATATATACATGTTAGACATTCCTGGTAATTAACATTGATAATTAAGAACTTGAAGAAAGAAATAGTAATTGAAAGGAGTGTATCAAGAAGCTTATATGGAGAGGCTAAAGATTCAATGAACAATGGAGCGCGAATAATGAAGGCATTTTTAAAGGAAGTTATTAAGTGAGAGGGGATATATGGAAAACAAGGGATGGGTATCTAAATCATTGTTCATTTCAATGGTCATTGAGATTAAAATAGAAATGTTACAGGGAAGTTTTATATTTCGGATTAACTTTGAATAGCAACAAGAAGTATTAGAGCGGCCGGAGACACTAAAAATGAATTTTTGAAGTAGTTCATATTTTTTTTTTTGTACTATTATTTCGATCGCTCTAAATACTACTCCGTATACTAATCAGACTAAATTTAATTTCCAAAGAGTGAGCAAAGATATTGATTATTGACGGGCACTGTATACTATCCATCTTATAAGCCCAGTAAATATCTTGTCTGAAGTGAAGCTTTAATGTTAGGTAGAGATATAATTGTAATTAGGGTATTACAATTTAGAAGCTGCTTTGTGAAATATTATATTTTGGGAATAGAAGGATCACATGAATGGGATTTATGAAGACAGCGATGGTTTTAGGAATACAACCACTCGTTTACTCGTTTAGTCAGCCCCTGTTATGTCGGACTCCGGGTAAACCGGATCAGAAAATTTAAAATTAGCTTTTTGTCCGCCCAGACTGCCGAGTTTAGGATGGATGTTTGTTTATCACTAGAATGTTCGTAGAACTCGATGAATGCTCGGACGTTGATATTGAAAGAGTGGTTGGAAGCTGACAACGAAGGTACTCTTACTGATGACCAAATTTATGCGACCTGTTGCGATAAAGAAGAGAGGATACTGACGAAGAAAACACTGAAAATATCACAGTTAAGAGCCATGCAGAAGCAGCATCTCATTTGGGCTAATTGATGGTTTATTTCGAGCAACAAGAAGAGACAACGGCCGCACGGCACGGAAAAGGCAATCATAGCTGACGCAACTTAAATTAATAAAATTCTTTCAGAAAAAATAAACTGTATATACTGTATACTGTTATAGTTTATCGTGATGTTTTTTTAAAGTGTTTTTCCGGAGTAAAAAAAAATATTCGATTGTTTGTACGTGTTGTTCTTTACTTTTTCAACATTCTCCGTTTAACCCGGATTTTCGTTATGTCGGTTCGGCCGCGGACCTGGCTAATCCGACTTAACGATTTTGCATTGTATTGGAATATGGGTGAGGAAGTTGAAATTCGAAATCATAATTCATAAACTATTGCAGTCGGATGTAGTTAAAGATTAGGATTGTCTTTGCGAAAAAGGTGATCAGGAAGATCCTCAGCTTATCTTTGTCAAATTTAAACTATATATCAACGTTTTGTGGGAAAGGGTGAAAGATGTTCTTAAATTTAACGACTTTTTTTGTCATGTTAAAGAGGAAATTAATGAGAAAAAAGGATGAAATTTTATCTTTATTTGTTTTCAAATGTTAAATAAAATTAATTTCGTTAATAACTTCATGTTTTTAAATCAAGTGTTACATTATGATGCTTGCTTCAGGCAAGATAGTGATAGAAATAAAGAGTCAAAATGGTGATAAACTATTTTAGATGGTATGGGAAAAATCATTTGCTTGCTAAATTGATTTGAAGTATTCTAAGACAGGATTTTCTTAATTTTTGGGAACATTAAATGATAAGTATGTTTTACCATTGTTAATAAGATGGAGTCTTCTATAAAAACTAAAATAATATATATTTTTTATTTCTGCGTTTATGTTAAATTCGAAAAGCAATATTGCAGTGCGTTTGAAGATTGGAAGAACATGAAAGAGTAATCTGCCAATTTATAATTAAAAATGGGTAACGAATCCTTGAATATAAAAAATAATTCCATTAATGTATTTCAATAAGTAACCTAGCAACTAGATACTTCAAACTATTGTGAAAATACTCGCAGAAAAACTAAAAATGAGCGCAGAGGGGAAACTACTTAAAATCAAAAGATTTTGAATTAATTCTTGTGAGGAAGATATAGCGATCTGTTGCCTGGATTAGATATTTTTTTCGCTCACCTTTTTATTAGAGAAATCCTCGATAGCACAGAAAAGCCAATCCAATGAAAACAATTTTTTTTTTTTTTTTTTTTTTTTTCTAACCTCCGACTTTAATATAAATACATACAAAGGAAATTAGGGTATTGGATCTTTTATTGCCTTTCGGCATTTTAAGATTTATTTGTAGCTCTGCCTTCTCTGGAGGGTCTCAGTCTGCTGGAGGCAATCCGTCTACATGTCGAGTGCGGAGGATACACTTTGCCGGCGATGATGGGTCATATCGGGTCAGTCCGTATGGTCTGAACCCCTTCCCTCGGCGAGTACGTACGCTAAGGGGATCGTGCCTTGCCACCTCCCAGGCCTGGCTATGTCCCTGAAGAGAGGGTTGGCACAGTAGCTCAGCCCGTCAAAGAATTTGACGTGCCAGCAACTGATAAAGGCTGGGATCGTGGGCATCCTCAGCTCGAGCTTTGGCCCTCTTAAGGCTGGTGCCGCGGACGATTCGCCGAAGGACGGTGTTCTGGAACGTCTGGAGGGCGCGTAGTGTAGTTTCGTACATATGATGCAGCAGTGGAACACCGTGGAGGAGGGCGGGTCTGATGATGGACTTATAAATCTGGAGTTTCAGCCTCAGGGATATCTGGGGTGAGGTAAGGAGGTGATGGAGGCGGTATGTCCGCGCCCGGGCCAGCTTGATTCTGCTTCTAACATGCGTCGAAAAGGTGAGGTGCTTGTCGATACTGACGCCAAGGTATACGATGGAGCTGGAGATGGTCTGCTCGATGCCATCCACTGTAAAACTCTTCGGCAGTTTTTGATATTTGCCGCGCTTACTGAATGACATCACTATGGCGTCAGTCATTCTAGAGAACACCTTAATGCCGCATGTCTTCAGCGCTTCGACGATGGTGGAGGTCGCCCTCTCAGCCATCTTGAGGGCCCGGCCAGGGTTGAGGCTGGACGCGTAGACCGCGATGTCGTCAGGGTGCTTTATGGATACGACTGGTGCCGTGAAGATGTTGAACAAGATTGGGCCCAGCACTGACCCCTGAGGTACACCACAGGTGGTGGGGACCGGCGAAGACAGGCTCCCACCGACACGCACAACGAATGATCTTCCGCTGAGGTAGCTTCCGATCAGTCGGCACAGGGCGACGGGAAACCGGAATTCCTCCAGTCGGTGCAGCAGCAAGGGGTGTGAGACGCAATCGAAGGCTTGAGTGCAATCCAGCGAGATGAGCGCCGTGGCCTTGTTTCGATGCATCTGCTCGATGGAGTCAGCCTGGAGTTTGGCCAGATGATGTTCACACGCGACACCTCGCTGGAAGCCTGTTTGCTCTGGTGGAATAACATCTTCACGGCGGCAGTGGTCAAGGATGTGGTAGTGGATCAGCCGCTCGAACACCTTGCTGATGTGGGAGAGGAGGCTGATCGGACGATAATGCTCCGCAACATTCCCGGACCTCTTAGGTTTCAGGAGTGGTACCACCACCGCTTTCTTCCAGGCCACAGGAAAGTAGGCGATCCGGAGGCAAATGTTGAAGATGTTAAGCAGGGTGGAGGTCGGAGGTAGTTCGGTAGAGGAGCAAACTTCGGGATGTTGGCGTCGGCTGCATCAAGGATGGCGGTTGTAATGGTCTCCACTGCTTCATCAATCTCACCAGGGGTCAGGCAAGGCGTCACCTTAGGGAGACACTCCCCGATCGAGGCCCTGTACCCTTTCCAGTCCGCTTTCTGTAGCCTGTACTTTGTAGCCGGTGGTGTGGCTGGAGTGCCCTCGAAGATGTAGAGTACAGGGCGATGATCAGAGGTGCTGAACGGTAGTGCTCGGCAGTCGGTGACGCTGTGCATGTCCCTGGTGATGAGGAGGTCCAAAGTCGAGGTCTTAGTAGGGTCGAAGTCCGAGCGGAAGGTGTGAACGCCAGGGTGGTAGACCTGGAGTCGCATCCTTGTGATGATATTTCCCACTGGATTGCTGCTGCGACACAGCCACGCCGGATGCCTGGCATTGAGGTCGCCCAGGACGACAAACCTGCTACGCGACTGTGCGTGAAGCAATAGGTCACGAACAGGTGTATTTGCCGCCCGGGGTCTCCTGTAGACACAGGCAAACGTATATCTGTGCTTGAGCCGCACATCCACCGTGATCATGTGAACACCATCACAGCAATCCACTGGGTTCGGGACGAGTCTCGATGACAGGTCTTTCCTCACCAGGATGGGGACTCCCTGCTTTTCACCATCTCTGACAGCCTCCCTATAGACGTTGTAGTCCGTGATGTATAGTCTGGTCGTTGGGGAGAGCATGGTGTCGGTCAGGGCCACCACCGTCGGTCTGTATTGTAGCAGGAGTACCTCCAGTTCGGGTTGCGCAGTGCCGAAACCTCGGATGTTATAGTTAATCACTAAGGCTTCAACCATCAAGTTTTTGAAGGAGTCTGGATACGTGCCCCATCAGGTTGGTCATAGCATCCATCATCTGGTCCATACGTCCGATGACCCTATAAAGTAAGTTGTTGTCAACTATAGGAGCGGCGTATGGTACCACCTCAGATAGTCCCTCAACGTTGACCCGGGGCTGGCTGGTTGACTTCTTCGAAGTAGTCGATGGCTGCTGGTCCCATCCGGATGCCTCCGCGAAGGAGCGGCTGCCTCGTGCAGGCTTGGGCTGAGGAAAGTTCTTTTCGTCCATTATCGGAGCCGGAGCCGGAGCTGGAACAGAGACCGGGGGGTTGTTGGTCTTAGTCCTCCTTTGTTTTATTAGCCCTTGGCGGTAGCACCATTCCTTAGAGAAGGCGGCGTGTGGTCCTTTGCAGTTAGCGCATACTGGAGCGGCTGTGGTCTTCGGGCATTGTTCAATGAGGTGTGGTCCTTCACACCATGGGCAGGCGCAGGTACGACCACAGTATTTCATGCTGTGGCCGTATTGCTGGCACTGACGACACTGAACCGGGCCCCCGTCATCCTTTAAGTTAGACACCCATATTGATCTCTTTTAGCTTCTGGATCGCCTCGATTTTCACTGTGTGCTCTGTAATGAGGAGGACACCTTCAGTTGCGTATGACCCGCCGGCGCCTTCTCGTCGAATCCGTGGAGGACAAATTTCTTTGACCTCCGGGTCGCCCTGGGAGCGTACGAGTGGAATTGACACTCTTGGTCGCTGCGAAGCAGCAAGGTAGCAGTATTATGCTCCCGGGCGGTGTTAAGGTAGACCCTGGACTCCAGCCGGGAGTTGTTAAAGCCAAATTTAATGATCCCAACTTCTGCCAGTTTCCTCCTCATATGAGTGAAAGATATCGGCGGTGAGATGATAATAGGAGGAGGTGGTCTCTCCTTGGCTGGCTCGGTGTTGATTTCCGCCGGCAGGGCATCATAACGGTTGAGCGTTGGAACTGAGCTAGGCTCAGCCATTGGCCGAGGCTTGAAGACTCTCTTCGGGTCTGGGGTAATGAAGCCCTCGGCATCGGTCCTAGAGCGGGCACCTCTTCGTGCACTGACAGTGGGGTCGCCACCTGCATGGTGCTCCGATGAGTCTCCCATCTCCACATCACTCATCTCCAAATCATCCTTCTTCCTCTCTCCCTGGCTTGACACTCCACGTCCTGTGCAGGAGGGGGGGGACCTGAAAAGTGTGTGAGAGAGTGTGGGGGTCCAGGCCACAACCAAAAATAAAGTAGAGTACTAGTCGAGTGCTAGGCTAGGACTCATACAAATGGACCAACCAAAAAAAACAAAAACAAGCGGAGTTTCACTGTCACACTTTCAAATTGAATTAATCGAGAGTTAACAGTGTCTTTATACTTAAAGTATACTGAGTATAATAGTTTATAATAGTATAATAGTTTGAAATGATTATAGTTTTTATTTAGAAACTTTTTTATTTAAAATTTACGGGAAAGAAGAGTAGTAACGAACGTAACTATAAAACCTGGATTATGAATTTTAGATTTGTTTAAAGTTTAATTAAAAAACATAAACTCCAGACTCATCTGCTTTTTATTACATTAAACTTTTTTTCTCGAAATTATTTGATTTTTTACCATCTATGAATCAATCGCTACCTACATATCCCCTAAATTGAATTTTAAATAACAAGAACAATCTAAACTAGTTCGGTGAATCTAATATTTTATCGTATTAGCTTTCGGAAATCTAAGTGCCGAACTGTATATATAACATACATTATATATAACTGTTTTAAATATACATATTCATATACCAGGACATTTCAAAAGTACTGTCGTTTTTTTTTTGTTTTTTTTATCAATTAAGATTCATTTGGTCTGTCCTAATAATTTCTTTGTCATTATATTTTAAATTCAACCTTTTCAAATGTAAAAAATATTGCTGATTGTCTTTGAAATAGGGATCACTTTTTAATCCAGTTTCTGCGAAACGTTTAAAGAAATATATTAAAATGGTGAGTGTTGAAATTTAAATTCGTTCAATTTTATTATATAATTTAAACTTGGCTTGAAGGCAACTGAGGCCGCTCGAAGAATATGCTCCGTGTTTGGCGAGAAGGTACTTACTGAGCGTAAAGCTAAATTTTGGTTTTCGAAATTTCGTCATGATGATAAAACAGTTGAAGATGAAGCCCGTTCTGGAAGACTTCAAGTTGCCAACGAACAGAAATTTCGAGAATTAATTGATTTGGATCCACGTCAAACAGCTAGAAGATATGTGTATATAAAATGGAAAAAAACTGGATAAATGGGTCCCTCACAAGTGATCAGAGGTGAATACGATTATTCGACTAACAACAGCTTCATCATTAGCTTTTCGATTAAAAAAAACTTTTTTGATAGAATTATCATTTGCGATTTTGAACGGTATTGAACGACAATATTCGGCGATCATACCAATAGCTATCAGCTGATGTAGACCGAAAACAATTTCCAGAACCTGATCTTTATTTGAAAAGTAAATTAATGGAAATTATATGGAATATTTTCCCACCATATTTTTCCGATCTTTCACCCACTGATTATCACATTTTCAGATCTCATAGTAATATTTGAAATTTAATTATTATTGGTAAAAAAAAATTAACCGTCTTTTATACAGCTGTTGAAGAATCAAATGTTTATAAAAATATCTTGAAGAAATTTCTTTATAGAAATGGCATGATCAAAGATTGGTGTATAATGACAAAAATGGAAAGATGTGACAAAAAAGATTTATTATTAATTAAGGCCGTGGCAGAACATCACCGTAAAAGCTGATAGCCGAGGGCAATCCTCTTAGGCGTAATCCCAAAGGTAATTTTGGATTTGCCACAGCTATTACGTCTTCGGTCTATGATTAATAATAATTATTGAACTGGAGATTTTTGTATTAATTTTAAGAGGAAAATCATTCTTAAAAAATCTAATTATTTTCAGTATATTAACCTTATTACAAAACAATAATTAAGTTGCTTTAACACGATATCTGCACCGGTTTAAATTGTCATGTTTAGTGTGCGCTGCGGCGTATTGTGGTTCAAGAGTGGAAAAAACAGCAATTTTAAACTTTGAACAAAGGTAATATTTCATGCCGTAATTCATAACTCAGGTAGATGTAACGTATTCCATTACCTGAGAAACAATTCGTGTATTAACAAAAATACACTACGTATATTAAAAAAATATGTTTTTACCTTTTTAGGACTTATAATTCACTTTTAATCCTTACGATCGATAATGGAAACTTAAATGTAATAAGAAGACATTTTTGATTGGTTCTTTGCATCTTTAGGATATATATTAAGCCGTGTACAGGGAATCACGACAGTTCGGTACAGTAGGGGAATTGAAAACTGCTATTCTGACTGCATTGGAGGAATTACCACAACAAACAATACAAAAAAAAATTGTACAATTCGTTACCAAATATATTTTTTGAATTAATGAAAAATGGTGGAACGCCCACGAAATATTAAAATGTAGATTAGATTTCCTCTCAGGAATGTTTATTTTGAGGTGATCAAACTTGAATTTAATAACTTAAAAGGAAATATTATTTATTTTGACAATAGACATAAAAGAAAATCGGTAATTACCATCGTGTGGGTGATAGTTTATTTTGATACTGTTGATTTGGTACGATATTCGTATTATGTCTAACATTTTCATACCGAATAAAATAAACATTCACCAATAAAATAAATAATTAATAAAAAAACTCAAAATAAATAAATATACAAAAAAAAAAAAAAAAAAAAAAAAAAAAAAAAAACGCAATGTAAAAATCTAATTAAATAGAACATTATAAATAAACTCAGTCCAAATTGAAAACCTTCAACTCAACCGAGAGAGCTCCAAACCATGTTCTTCCCTCCATCAGTAGGCTGTAGGATTCCAGATTATTTTTAGCCAAGTCACTGATGTAAAAGACAATCTGTGTGAAACGGTATTTCCACGGTAGGTAAGATACCAAATCAATGGTAATCTATGCCAACGAAACCTGAATTGTGAATAAAAAGACCATTTTTTACTGGACTGGATTGAAATAGTTCTTCCAGTATTTTTAAATAGTTATGAATTCTAAGGATAACGGGATGATCCGAATACATATTATCCAGCCCTTGGAGAGCACTAATGGAGTCTGATATAATAGTTATATTTCTCGGGTCTGTATGAGACAAACAAAAGTGAAGTGCTGACACGATGGCATTTAACTCAGCTGTATAGATACTACATAGGTGGTGGAGTTTTCTATTGTGAGTTGAATTTGGTGTTACGAAGGCAGATCCCGTCGATGTGTCTGATTTGGATCCATGTGTATATATTGTTAAATGATTTGGTAGTGTTCGGATCAGTTGTAGAAACTTTTCATGGTATTCGGAATCTTTTGTGTTATTCTTGCGATGTTTCGTTAAATCTAGGTGTAGTTTTGGGGGTTGGTTAGCCCATGGAGGCACTTTTATTTGAGGAATACTAACTTGGATAGATGTTAGTTCAATAATAGCTTGTGATAGTCTTTTGGCAAGTGGTTGTGTTGCTTTTGGGTTTAATTGGAACTGTCGAGAAAAATTTGAGTTGAATAAATATTTATATGTAGGGTGGGTGGGTTGTAAATATATTCTTGATAGATAACTAACCGCGAGTCTTTTTCTACGGAGTTTAAGCGGGGGTAGTCCAGATTCTGCGTATAAACTTAAAAAAGGGCTTGTTCGAAAGGCACCTGTAGCAATTCCTGTGTTATGTATTGTATCTAGTTTTGCCAGCGCTTCGGAGCGAGCAGATCCATATACGAAACTTCCGTAGTCTAGCTTGGAGCAGATGAGGGCTTTATATATTATCAGCATAGTTGACCTATCTGCTCCCCAAGTAGTTTTACTAAGAACTTGCAGGATTTTTATTTTATTTAGGCATTTGTCTTTTAATGTGTTGATATGATTACACCACGTTAATCGTCTGTCGAATATTAGACCTAAAAATCGGAAAGTATCTGCGTAAGGCAGAGCTGTCTCTCCGAGGATGATTTCTGGGGATGGGTGTGCTCTTCTTTTTCGGGTAAAATGTACACATTTTGTTTTTCCCGTAGAAAATTCGAGCCCTGATGAGCATGACCAGATATTTAATCGATTCAATGTTTCTTGAAGTTTTCTTTGAATGATTTCTATGTCTTCCGATCGATATAATATGGCAAGATCGTCTACATATAGCATCACTTTTATACCTATGGGCAAGTTTCTTCCTAAGTCGCTTACGGCCAGAGCAAACAGTGTTGTACTAAGTACACAACCTTGTGGCACACCACTCATGTGTTGAAAGTCTTGTGGCATTATGTTTCCTATTCGAACCCTGAATAAACGCTGCGTGAGGAATTGTTTGACGAACTAAAGAATGTTACCTCTAAAGCCTAATGAAATGAGTTTATTTATTATATGGTGTCTACTCGTTGTATCGAATGCTTTTACCATATCAAAGAAAATCGCCACTGCATGTTGTTTCTCAATGAACGCATATTGAATTTCAGCCTCGAATTGAACTAAGAGGTCTGCTGTCGATCTTCCTTTGCGGAAACCACACTGGAAGTTCTGTAAGATATTATGTTTTTCAAATATCCAGATCAGTCGCTTGTTAACCATGCGTTCCATTATTTTACAAAGACAACTGGTCAAAAATATTGGACGGTAGCTAGAAACGTGGCGTTTATCTTTTCCTCCTTTCAGAATGGGCATTACATCTGATTTTTTCCATATTTTAGGAACCTCACCATGTTTGGCAAACAGGTGAGGTTCCTAAAATATGGAAAAAATCAGATGTAATGCCCATTCTGAAAGGAGGTGTAGGATGAGGTTGAATAATTTCTATGAATTTTTCTAAATTTGTTAAGTGGGAGTTGGGGAATTTATAGATTCGACGATTTTTTTCCAAGATTCGAATTTACTATTATTAATGATTCTCCAACAAATGGCTCTTTGTCTTTTGTACTCTATTAATTTTATTTGATTCATATTTCTTTTAAATTTTTTAAAAGCTTTTCTTCGGTTTCGGATGGCAGTTTTACATTGATCATTAAACCAGGGCACCGGGGGTCTCTTAGAAGTAGCCTTAGTTTTAGGTATTGAAGATTTCGCAGCTTCTAGTATGGCACTCATAAATTGACGGCAGCCAATTTCGACATCAAGTATATATGGTGGTGAACTCGGTTGTTTAACAAGTGATGTGAAGAGTGTCCAGTCTGCTTTTTCGGTGACCCATCTTGGTCTTCTATTATTGTAATGGTTCATATTATTAAATTTCAGGCGGAGTGGGAAGTGATCACTTCCATATAGGTCAGGAAGTACTGTCCAGTCAATGGTATTGTATAATGAAGGACTGCACATAGATAGATCTAATGCTGAGAATGTTCCATAAGAGGAACTCATATACGTAGGTTCGCCTGTATTGAGTAGTAAGAGGTTTGATATTTCTAAAAATCGTTCAGTTATTTTTCCTCTTGAGTTTCTATCAGCAGAGCCCCACATAGGGTTGTGTCCGTTGAAGTCCCCGGTAAAGAGAACAGGTTTAGGCAGTTGGTTGTATATGTGGAGAAAATCTTCGACTTCTATATGATGGTCTTGGGGTGCATAAATATTACAAATTGAGAAAGTAATGCCGAGGTGCACCTCGATAGCTGTAATTTGAAGGGGTGAGTCTATTTCTATACATTTCGAATATACAGATTTATTTAAAGCAATGAGTACTCCTTTGCACGCATGATTATTATTTTAACTGTCGGTTCGATAAATGTCAAAATCTTTCAATGATATATTGTCTGTGGCCTTTAAGTGTGTTTCTTCTAGACATATACAGAATGGACTTTCATCATTTATTAATAATTTTAGATCATTAAAATGAGTTTTCAAGCCATTACAATTCCACTGTAGGAGAGCCATGTTGTATGAATGATTTTATGGGAAGAAGAAAATAGTTTCCATGGTCCATAAGGTAGATATGAAAGATATACATGTGGGAAAGAAACAGGTGATTTATGAATTTAAATTTAATTATTGTTTGCTTTATTAGATTGTTTTTTTCGTGATTTACCTTTTCTGGTTTTCTGGGTCTCAAAATCTTCAATATCCATTTCGCTATCGATCGGTGGATCGTTAGGAAGTTCAACGGGATTTACCGTTGAAATAGAAGCAATAGGAGTTAGAAGAGTGGGGAGAGGTGGTGGGGTAGGGGAGGGGGTAGGGGAGGGAGAAGGGGAGAGAGGAGTAGATATAACAGTGGAAAGGTTTAGCTTCTCCTGTTATAGGAATAATTTTATCAGAAGCAGTGAATGTGGTCTGGGTATCATTAGACTGCATTTCAGTTTGACTACTTTCTTTATGAGGTTTTACAGCTGGATTGATCTTATTATTCTCCGTTTTTTTTAGAAAAATCTGTAAAATAATATAAAATATTTGCTTGTATACCGACATCTTTTTTCTCAATTGTTTTATTTTGATTCCTGGTTATCTCTGCAAATGTCTTGTTTAAGTGGCTAGGATTTTTTTCTCTGTATATTTTTTTGCTTCAAATAATGAAATTTTATTACTAATTTGTATCGCTTTTATTTCTTTTTGTATTTTAAACGCTGGACAAGAGCGATCATGGGCATTGTGTGAACCATTACAGTTAATACATTTAGCTGGTAATGTCCATCTTATTTTTTCTCCATGTCTGGCTTGACCACATTGTACACACACACTCTCTTTTGCATTGTGCTGCAAGATGAGAGAAACCCAAAAAATTAAAACACCGTAATGGGTTGGGTATATATGGCTGTACGCGTTCAGTTTCATAACCTATTTGCAAGGTTTCTGGAGGTTAGGGAGTTGGAAAGGTTAATATATAGTTTGTGTAAATATTTCCTTTCCATCTTTTCTTGATTTTATTCTGACGACGACTTTTACAGTTAGACTTAATTCTTTTTTAATTTCATGTATCTCTAAATAAATTTGTCCTCCAAAGTCGTTACAGGTTAATAATTTGTAAGATTGTTCTCCATTCAACGTACTAAAAGAGAACCATCTCTCAATTGTTTAATATTTTTAACGTTTCCTATTAAATTTGTAATGACTTTATGAATAAAGAAAGGGGAAACTTTTTTGAAATCTTCTTCATCTAATCTTTTTATTATTAAGTAGGTGGGTATTATATTTTCAACATTTTGGTTAAAGAGTTTATCTGAAGGAAATTTGATTCGACTCCTAGCCCATTTTCTTTTTTTATTTATGGGACCAGAAAGTTCTAGGGGATGAGAAGGCTTTCCCATATTTTAGTTAATGCCTACATTTAACGAAACAACGTGCTAGAATAAACAATTTAGAGGTTAAGTGAAAGAGAGGTAAAACGTATGTCTTATCTGTAAGACGCCTGTTTTCTTGGACTGCAGCAGTCTACTGTTGAACCAATACTCAGTAATCTTATTGTTCATAGTCTTATTTACATAAAAAATCCAATAATACTCACAAAAAATTAAATTTACACAAAATATAACCTAACTTTAGCACACACTGTATGATACCATATCACCATATGATCTACTATTTTTTAATATGTTGTTAGAACCCACAGGGCTATTCATATCCAAGTTTGCAACCCTCAAAACCTGCTTTGGTTTTTCTAAAAAAACATTTCACCTACTTGTATCATTGGGGACTCAAATTAAAGCATATTAAATTATTTTTTGAAGATGTTTTTTTGAAACGAGTACTTTCGTCTGTATGCGGACGGGAACTTTATCAAATTTAGTGTAATCACGTCAATCTCAAATATTTGACATAGTTTTACAAATTTAGTGTTCTTTAATAGTGTAAATATGCAAGATGGGCCAAAATCACATAGTTTACGAAGTATAAGTGAAAAATTAAAAATATCTTAGTTTTTCGAGTTCTACAAAAATCGCACCAGGTTTTGAGCGTCGCAACCTTGGATATAAACTACCCTTATAGGTCCTAACAACATATTAAAAATACATATGCATTTTACATGCTTTACATGTATATAAATATGTATATTATATTTTACACATATATTATAAATGCGCTTTTGCGAACTTCGATGTATAAATCAGCTGAGCTAAGATATTTTTTTGCAAAGATATTAAAAGTGAGAAACTTTGATTTCTATATAAATCCGCTAAAGATGACGAGAATACTTTTCATAGGACCATTTGTCATCAATAGGACAAGGATACAGTGGTCGGACTAATCCTTCCGGAAGGGGGAGCTAAATTATTATATGACACCGCTATTACCCCGGGACCTTCTCCAGACTTTCCTCTAACATGATAACGATTTGTCATAACGGACATTTTTCTTATTTATCTTGAATAAAAATAATTTTAGAGAAAAAACAAAACCGACTTCAAGATTAAACCTACTTACACGAACTTAACTAAAAAATAAAAAATAATATTTTAATTGCTTCAAAACAAAAACCATTAAATGAAAATCAACGAAATTATCGATACTTATATACCAATTCACAATTTATCATCAGTTATTTTTGGAGTCGGTGCCGTCCATGAAGAACAGTTGAATCCTGCCTTTGCAATACACTTTCGAATGACCGGAGACAGCGGTGTGGCGGTGATAAAACAGTGGGAGGACCTTTACGATTACAATTTCTTTTCAAATTCTGTTTGTTTTGGTTGGCACCGACTCCAAAAATAACTGATTATAAATTGTGAATAGGTATATAAGTATCGATAATTTCGTTGATTTTCATTTAATGGTTTTTGTTTTGAAGCAATTAAAATATTATTTTTTAATTTTTAGTTCAAGTTTGTATATGTAGGTTTAATCTTGAAGTCGGTTTTGTTTTTTCTCTAAAAATTATTTTTATTTTTCACTTTTCAGTGGTGAGTGTATTTTTGTTTATACAATTAATTCTCGATCTCCAAGCTACCCTGAAAAATAGTAACTTCTTTCTCCTTTCTGCACTTTGCAAATCATTTTTAACTTTTCGTTAATTAGAAGCATTTTCAATAGCCACTGTAAAACCACTCGAGTGAATAACTAATAATAAGTGACTGGTGTAACTATGAACTGAAAAGACAAACAATGACAGAAAACAGAAAAACAAATTACGCATGAAATTCTATTAATTTGAGTTCGAGTTGTAGAGGCGATGACTTCTAATAGTTCGTTTCATAGAGGTGGTCCTAGAAGTTCTCTCTTTTGAACCCTATTTTCAGTTCTACTTATTTTCGACACAATTTTTCACGTTCTTTGTCTGAAATCGCCTCATTGAGGTGAAATTTAAGTGTAATGTACTTCCGACCGCAGATTTTGTTTGATTTATGAGGAAGAAAGAAATACCTCTTGAAAGGTTTTATTGAACACGATTTCGCACATATAAAAACTACATAGCATGACTCGTAAAAAACTAATAACACTTAACCATAAACTGAGAAGGTTATACAAAAACATATGAGAAAATGAGATACAAATACAATGTTATTATTTACTACAACTTATTTAAGAATTCAGCTTATCGAAGCAACACATCGGGAGTTGACTGTATATGTGAATTATTTTTGTTAATAATTTATATTTAGTTACCTTGGAGATTATAGATAATCATAATCATAAATATGTTTAAAATGTAAGGTTATATAACAGTGATTTTAATTAACTGTTTTTTTGATATTTCTTAAAAAGTGCTGCGTTGATTTCAAAATATCGTTTATGGGACTACCTCTGAAGTAGGCCCTACCGATCTAAAAAAGAATCATCAAAATGGACGAAGGTTCTCAACTCGTCTTTATTTTTTAATTTTTTTTTTTTGTTTATGTTACGCGATTACTCCGTCAATTCTGAATCAATTTTGATTTTCTTTTTTAGATCGGTAGGGCATACTTCAGAGGTAGTCCCATAAAAAATATTTTGAAATCAACGCAGCACTTTTCAAGAAAAATAAAAAAAAAAACAGTTAATAAGTGATTTCATGAACTGTTTTTTTGATTTTTCTTATAAAGAACTGCATTGATTTTAAAATATTCTTTATGGGACCACCTCTGAAGTATGCCCTACCGATCTAAAAAAGAATCATCAAAATTGATTCAGAATTGGCGGAGTAATCGCGTAACATACACACACAAAAAAAAAAAAAAAAAATACAGACGAGTTGAGAACCTCCTCCTTTTTGAAGTCGGTTAAAAAGACGTATATGTAGCGTACAACAGACAGTCTGAATGTTTGAATCTCTAAACGTTTTTAATACAATATTAGTTTTAATAGGAGAATTTATTGAAATTATAAATGATAAGAACTAGCGCTTTCAACCATGCATTGTGAAAGATAATTACAACGAATAGTATTAAAAAAATTATCCTTGATGATAGTTTAGAAACACCTAAGATCTATGAAATAATCAAAATCTCAAGGTTTTAGTTCAAACAGACTACTTCCTCTTTAAGAAGATTTTCTCAATTCATCATCAGTTCTCCAATCCTTTTCTTCTCTTCTATTTTATGTTTGAAGCAGTTTTCAAATTTCCTAGGATTCTACTTCGATAAAAAGCTAACATGGTCTGAACATATTCGTCAAATAAAAGCAAAATGCCAGAAAGGGCTAAATTTATTAAAAGTTCTGTCCAGCACTCAGTGGGATCAGATCGACGAACACGTTATTAATGATGTACCGTACTCTGATCAGGCCTATCATTGATTATGGAGCTGTTGCCTACAGTTCTGCTAGTGTTTCAACACTGAAATCACTAGATACTATTCATAATCATGGACTTCGTCTTGTATTGGTGGCATTCAGAACCACACCTGCCCAAAGTTTGTACATAGAATAGTGGTGAGCCATCTTTAGAATTAAGGAGAAAATATTTGAGTTTAGCATACTTCGGCCAAATTATGTCAAAAAAAACACCTCCTCGCTTACGATCCTACAACCACATAACGGATGTTTGAATGAAGAGCATAGACGATCCTGCAAATGTTTCCATTGTAGATTGCAAAAAAGGGAAGAACTTTCAAAGTGGCAGGACTAATGCTACAAACTTAGATTGTGTTACTCAAGTTCAATTTGACACCCTTTTTGACCAAAACGTGATAGCTTAGTCACTGAATAAATTACTTCTCTTTGTAATTACAATGAGTTAGTTGAGTGGAATACGAAAAGCATATCCTTTCAAGCCATTACAGAAGAATAAATATAGACAAAAGAATAGCCTTTGAGCCTACGAGTAAAAAGTAAAATAATAAATGGAATTTTCTTTAATAAATACATGGTGAAAGATTACTTAAGGGAAGGGATAGATCTGCAGATCGGTTGCGATATGCATTATATAGAAGAGAGCGAAAACGGATATATCTCAGTGACTTAATTCATATTCTACAAATTCGGATTCGATTGTCTTTCTTTTTGTAACCAATAGATGTCCGAACTATAAGTTTTCCTTCTCCCAGTTGCCACTTTGATGAAATCTTTTCTTGTTTTTTCAAGTCATAAAAATAAGATGAAAATCCACCAGGCCCATGCTAGATTTATCAATATAGATAACTATCGTCTACTGCTCAGACTATTACATTAAATTTCGAGAAAAGGCTATCCTAAATACTTTGAAACGCTTGATCAAAACTGGCTTTGTTTTATTTTTATAACTCGTCTTTTTTGACTTTTTAAAATAACTTTTGGCGTTCCTAAGGTTCATTTTAACTCCATATCCTCCAGCGATTGTCTTTGCCGGTTCAAACAGCAATGTGATTCTAAGAATATTTCGTTTTCCAATGACAAAGAAAAGGGCCTTCCAACTGTTTTACTTCATGCCGAATAAACTTCTCATCTGATGAAAAAACTCCGTTTGATTCGGCATGTGATCTCCATAGAACCCACTCAAATAATATAATTTTAAGAATAAGAAAGACTTGAAAAAGGTCAAAGGTACAGAAATATATATACATGATTTTACATAATTTAAGCAAACATAGAGGATCTCAGTGAGTTTATATTACTATAAAATGCGGTGGTCAGTTTGAAGACTAATTCAGCTTCACTAATCCCCAATCAGAGATAAAACTAAATATGGACAGAGCGATTAGTTTAAATTACAAGTATGGTATAAGCTGTTGGTTGATCAACTGACATTTATAAATAACATGTAATGCATTTTTCATTGACATTTATTTTTGAAATGGATATGCCTTTTGGCTGGAGTCAATACTTTTCACACTTAATTTGACACACTTTAACCCTGATGCTCGGATCGTTTAGGAGCTATATTTGTTTGAATGAATAAAATACACGTCTTCATACATTTTCAAGTGTTAGGTTTTTTTTTTTTACACGCTATGACACTGTTGGTGTTGCTCAGATCGCAAATGTAACGTTAGTTCCCTTACCAGAAATTTGATGGAATATGTTTTTTATTTTATAACATTTGCCGCTAAGATTTACCGTTTTGGAGTCACATTAGTTGGAATGGAAAAAGTCACGTAGTAAGGTTTTTTAACACTCCAAAAATATAACATTTTGACATGCTCTAGCTTTGTTGGTATTACTCGGATCGAAAACTTTACGAAAGTTCCTTATCAGAAATTTAATGGAAAATATATTTATTTTTTTATAACATGTGCCGCTAAGACTTACCTTGAGGCTATATTGGTTCGAACAAAAAAAAGTCACGTTTAAAACCCCTATTTTCTCTCAAGTTTGAATATTTCGAATAATCATTGATTGTTAATTTTATTTATTTATTAATGTAAGTAATCTGATCCTTTTAATTCTAGACATATCCATGATCTATTGTTTTTTCCCAAATGAGGAAGAAATTGAGGTTTGGCTAAGGGTCTTACTTCTATAATATGTAGTTTAATTATATTAGGGAAAATTGATGGTGAAATCCATCAACAACTATCTAAAAAGTTAGCAATCCTTGTCAGATCTTTCAGTTTATACATAAAGAAAAAGTAAACTGCAATGATAAAAACGTATTAAAATACTATAAGCAAAAAGTATAACCGTATGATATGAGCGGATGAAAATGGCTGTCAGTCAAGGTGTATAACGGTTGGTAGAAAATTTTTATTTTTTTTATATTTGACATTCCATTTTTCTGAGAGGAATCTCGGCTGATTCTAGAGGTTTGGTTCACGAAAGAACTTCTTAGTATTCTAGTGACAGAGTTCCTGATAGCGCTCCCTTTTTCTTGTCTTTTCTTTGGAGCTGATTCCCTTACACAGCAGCGGGGCATGTGATGCCATTTGTACCTGTGGTGGGGTTTCCTTGAGAGGAAATTCTTTCCACAGTATATTATAGCTACAAATTTTATATTTTTCGTTTTTGTATCGAAACATTGGCGAAAGAATAAAAACATTCTGATGAAAGAAAAAGAGCACATTTTTAATTTTTACGATGGCTTATATTTTTATTAATTTTTTTCTCGAACCTAATAAAGGATTACCATAAGAAATATACTATGAATAACTGTGTAATACAACAAGCAATTTTTAAATACTATTATATTTTATACTATTTAAAATAATATGCTTAGCATGTAATATACCTTTACCTACATCATTTGAAATTAAGAGCTTAAAATGAAAACTAGTTTTATACAAAAACAACTATTGCTATAATAGAAAGATCGATATAACATTTCTAATAATGTGTAAACCTGCATGATGAAAAAATGATTCATGGGCCTTGCGGATCTTTTTGGGTCTTGCGTTTGTGAACATTAACCAAGAAAACTACTAAAACAATCTGTACCATATTTTGACCGCAACATCTTTATAATTCTAGGAAGGTTCTAATGATTATCAATTAATTTGTTATTAAAAAAGCGATAATGTATTTGATTCCATTATATTCAGTGATGTTTGAAAACTGCCCAATAAGTGGCGAGCGCCATTCTATATTGGCGTTAACAAAGGTATGGTGTATATACAGTTTGAAATTTTATTTAAATTTAATTAAATTACTAAAAAAGATATGGCACGGGAACTCGATGGCCGAGCAATTTGGGGAGAGGGTCTTAGCCTCGGTCCTGAAAGTCGTGGATTAGATTCCCACCTAGGAGGGTTAAAATGTAATAAATTTAATAAATTTTGACCTTCACACCATGACTAGAATAGGTTAATAACCTTTAAGATAACCCATCCTTCCTGCCCTAGCTAGAGTACATAAGGACGTTAAGCCCCAATAAACAAACTAACAAGATGTGGTATGACATGTGGATCCCTGACAGAAAATGTTTTGGCTGATCTACTTTCCAGACATTCAGTTCTCGAATACTTCGGGAATAAAATGCTAACCAGAACGCCAATTTAACAGACTTGTCTAAGCTTCATCTCAACAACAAATTGTCAAACCGCTAAAAAATTTCGTAAACAAAATAAAGTCTAAATTCTCCAGGCTGACCAATATACAGGAATAAACACAACCGATTCCTTAAATATTTGAAGAGTGTTGAAACTCAAATGTTTTTCACGTGTTGACAATCCCGCATCCCCCGGATTAAACGCACTACGAAATCAAACTCAAAGTTAATCTACGTTAATTTAAAATCAATGGTGATATCAGAAGAGCATGATCAACTTTGGCAGAAGAATGTATAAAGGAATATGATAATGCCATCCACCTCAGAAGAACTAATCAAGAAGTATGTAACCTCCTGGGAGAGTCGGACCTAATGAGCCACATGAGACTGGGAAGACTGAGGCCATGTTACACGTATGTCGGAGAATGCGATCCCAAAAAAATTAGTGGATGATAAACACATTACCAGAAGCAGAGGAATACCCCGCCTTAGATGGATGGACGGCGTAGCGGAGAATGCTAGGAGGATCCTGGGAGTCAGGAGTTGGAGGAGAGCTGGAAATCGCAACAAGTTTGGTCAAGTTCGGATTGGACCATTCCTCGTCGTCAGACATATTTCCTCGTCCTTCTACGAAGTACCAATTATTTATTCTAAATGTGACGATTTTGCAGTATATCAAAACTTCGTCTCAGAAACTCCATCTCCAACTCTCCAGTCCTATGTATTATTTTTTATTTCACAGGATACATTTTGCTTTTAGAAGACTGAGTGTAGGATCCCTATAATCTGTCTTGAGATTTTAATGAGATATTGAAGAAGATTATGGACTAGTGGTTGAGATTCGTTCTCCGGATCCGTCCGTCAGGCCATATTTCTTAACCCTTCACCAAATTAAGATGGTTATTTCCGTCCTTCCGACAAAAAAGCTTTCTTGGTTTATTACTTTACAATTCTCTTTCCTCACATATAAGGCATTAACATAAATCACAGTCTCTTTCTACGTAATAAAGGTGTTAACAGTAAAGTCATCAGTGAGTCCTCTCAAAACTGAAAAGTGAGATCCCGTACTTCTGACCTTTACCTGACTCCGTTTGACTGAGCGTCATTATTTAATAGCCAGTGCATTTAATTTCTGGAACTAATTCACATCTAACTTACGATATCTTTTCACTCTAATATTTAATGGGCATTCAATCCAATATTCTAGTAAATGAAGAAAATATTTATTAAAGTAAGACATGAATGTTTATAATATAATTTTTTATTATGTTCCTGATTTTAAATACGGCAGCAAGGCCGCTATTATATTGTTCATTATAATTTTTCTTTAGGGGAAAAGGAAACAAAATAAATTTAAATTCCATAATTACTTCATTTCATATCTTTATCAAGTTTATATTCATTTATTCCCACTCTTTGGTATTGAAACTGAGTAATATAGAAAGATCTTCAACGACCAGGAATGTGCTTAATGAGTTATAGGTCATATCCAAAGTATACTTCAGATTTTTTTTCTGATTCCATTCTGATTACTCTAAAAGTGTCCTTACTATGTACTCTAGATCATACTTCTCCGTTGTTATGAATAATTGACCATTTTTAAAAAGCAATCGTTCTCAAAATCTACATAGCAATCTACACGACCATGTACCAATTTTCTCCTTCCATTACTCGAGAGATATCCTGAGTCAGTATCCATGTGTCAGTGATCAAGTAACGATCAACCAGTCAAGTGTCAGTGACAGTTCAGTCTGTGAGTTAGTGACAGTGATAAACAGTGTCAGTGAGTGTAGTAACAGTCTCTGTGTCAGTGTAATAGATTCTTATGTATAATTGTGACATCTAGTATTAAGATATTAAAGATAAGGATTGTGTAATATACATATTAGTGTAATTAGATCTAAGTATAATTGTTATTAGATTAAGTAGCTTAAGGGACCTATTTGTATTTATTAAGTTGTAAATAAATTAGTGTTTAATATTTAAGTTGTGATTTGATTAGTCATACCCCCAGTGGCCCGTAACAATATAATTTTTTATTATGTTCCTGATTTTAAATACGGCAGCAAGGCCGCTATTATATTGTTCATTATAATTTTTCTTTAGGGGAAAAGGAAACAAAATAAATTTAAATTCCATAATTACTTCATTTCTATCTTTATCAAGTTTATATTCATTTATTCCCACTCTTTGGTATTGAAACTGAGTAATATAGAAAGATCTTCAACGACCAGGAATGTGCTTAATGAGTTATAGGTCATATCCAAAGTATACTTCAGATTTTTTTTCTGATTCCATTCTGATTACTCTAAAAGTGTCCTTACTATGTACTCTAGATCATACTTCTCCGTTGTTATGAATAATTGACCATTTTTAAAAAGCAATCGTTCTCAAAATCTACATAGCAATCTACACGACCATGTACCAATATTTCTCCTTCCATTACTCGAGATCTTGCTGGATAAAAACTTATACGTTCCAAGCAACCTCGTTTTGAGGCTTTACAAGCAGTAAATAAAGTAGAAACTCGATTTCAAATTGAACAGATTTCTTATCGAGATAATATCTCCAACCTATCGACAAATATGTTAGACACAGACCAAAACAGCCAAACCCAAAGAGTGTTTCTTTTAAAAAACAAAAAGATTTTATCTTTTTTCGGAGAGTGACCAAGAATATCCTTTGGCCACCAAAAAAAACGTTAGATCCTGGCTGATCTGAAACTAGCATCCTTCAGTGATATACGTTCATTAGTGCATTAATGTGAACACGTATGTTAGTCGACACTTGGTTTGTTTTCATATTCACTATCATCATTCTTGACAACTATAACTAAAATTGTTGGGAACTATTTTAACATCTTGTATTTAAGGTCATTTAAAGGTTTGAAACTACATTCGAACAAATATATATAAGGGATGAGCTAAACAATGCTATTTTCACCGGTCGTATAGTCTGCAATCGTCCTCGAGGAAGGTCAGGTATTTTTTAATTTTTTTTTTTTTTTTAATAATGAATTCAAATTACTAACCCATCAATAGAGTTTATAGAGTGCAAAGTATTCATCAGTGGTTTTGGAGCATCATGGCATGGGAAGTATTGTTGAAGTTGACAACAAAAATAGCAACGTACGGTAAATATTGTATTATATTAACTGTAACAATTCTTTATAAAAAACAGAAATATAAAGTAAACAATGCGGTGTTGAACAACGGGCAAATCGATTGTAAGGATTACACAAGATCCAAATATTTACTTTAATATTTAATATGTTTAATATTTTAATTTGAAATTGTTTGATTTGTCATGATGAAATATTGTTACAGTGGAAATGTACACTTTTTCTATTCGCAAAATTATAATTTAATTGTCATGACCATAATGTAAGCTATTTTCAAAACTGTTTATTTATTTATATTTTTAGTCAAAACTACATCCCCAAAATTTCAACAATAATAGATAACTGATATAATTCATTGTTCAAATTATATTTTAAAAACTTAAAGATAGTATTATATAACGAATACTAACATTCTTGGATGGGACTATTAATCTCTTTGTTAATGATTATTGCCAATCTCTAGAACAGAATTTCTAACTTCGACAAAACTTTATCCGTCTACTAACTTTCATTAACTATTCAACAATTTAATATAACAGTTCCGTCTAAATGGGCTATTACAAGTAACAATTGTCGTCAACTAGGATATTCTGTCGAACTAAAAAACTAACTTTAAATATTAAAATATTAAGTGAAGTAAATAAAAAACTGTAATCTAATTTGTTTATAAATAACCAATTAATAATTATTATCTAAAGTATTTATATACTAACTCACACAGTTATTTAAAGTGGTTGTGGTTATCCGTTTAGTGTGTAAATCACCTTTATGATTGTTCATTTAATTAAAAACTAATTCGGATCACATATTTTACCTGATTTTTTTTAACTTTGACGGGTATCTTAGGTTCGTCACTTACCTGAAAAAAAAAAAAAATAAAATTATGCTGTTTCTTTAAAAAATAATATTTTTTTATATTAATTAATATTTTTTGTTTCTAATGTTTACTTTGTGAAGCAAGACCATAAAATTATAAATACTTTGTATACTATAATAATGATGTCTTTATGTAACAATTTTATTGAATAAATTTTACATGCTGGTTCTCTTAAGGGCGATAATATTTATGAATGACAATTAATCCATTCATACGATATGTAAAATGAAAGGATTTGACAAGAAAATAAAGTAAAATATTATAGAAATATATAAAAAATATAATAAACTGAGAAATGATAGTATAAAATAAACCAGAATAATAATGGAAGGGGGAAAAAAAAAACTTGTTAAATACAATGGTATCATAAATGCAATATATATCAGCAATCCAGCGAACAATTTTTTCGTTACAACAATTTCCGTGAACCCCATCATACTGAATAATACGACAGAGACAAGAGATTACGGCAAGATATTACTCAAAAAATACATCCACAAATGCACTAACCATGTATAATTTGACATAGCCTGACGCATATATCGATTTATATTAAAAAATATTGTTATGATTATATTTTATTTTAACTAAATATTCATGTATTTAAATTTTGGTAATTTATGTATTTTTACTGTATGCACATTTTTATTTCTTATCTACTTTTCTTCTTTTTTAATTTTGTATGTTTTTTGTTAAATAACTGCAAATAGGTAAAATACAAAAAAAAAAAAAAAAAAATGTAATTTATGCTTCTGTAATATATATGAGAGAACACCTTTTACAAGTAAATATATGTATGTAATAGCTTTTTTGGCTATATTTGTAAAATAACATTAATAAATATTTATAAAAAAATAGAGAAATTTATAATAAATAATCCTTAAACGAATTCAATTTTAAAGGTTAAAGAACGTAAAATAATTATAAGTTAGTAATATACATATATATAATATATATACTTCTAATATTCAGAATAATAATCAATAGTAACATAATAATAATATACATTCTATAATCAAATTAGAATTGGAATGCTATATACTATAAACCTCAAGTTCCGGTGAAGCCTGTGCTCTATCAATGCGATAAAGCCCCCTGCGATAAGGGCTAAGAGTGGCCAATTGATTAGTCGGCTGTGAATTGCTGATACATGGAACAATGGCAAATACACAAACCAATCTCTTAGTGTAGAGGTATATCTTAGTAAAGTGAAAAGTGACGCATAATAGCTCATATTCTATACAAAAGATAATTATACATTTCAGTACTCATGTTCTTTATGGGCTCCATTCAGAACTTCTTTTTGGCGAAAGTTCCAATGGTAAAGAAAGAAAACGGAAGAAATGTCCCCCTAGAAGACGTTGGGTTAAGGGCGTCATGTAAGGGATGATGAATAGAGGTATATGAAAGGAGGACTGGTCGGACAGGAAAAAAATGGAACGAAATTATTTTTGGCGAAGACATATGATATATAGTTGTAAAAAAGTCTTTAAAAAATAATAATAATTTTCAGAAAAACAAAAAACAAAAACCGACTTCAAGATTAAACCAATATGTTCAAACGTGAACTAAAAAATAAAAAACAATATTTTATTATAATTACTTCAAAACAAAGAGAATTAAATGAACACCAAAAATTATCGATACTTATATACCTATTCACAATTTATGATCAGTAATTTTTAGAGTTAGTAACAGCCAAGCAGGGAAGTTTAATTCTGCCTTTGGAACAAACCTTTGAATGGCACGAGACAGCTGTGTAGCAATGATGAAATAGTGGTGAGATCTTTAAAATTACCAATTTTTTTTTCGAATTCTGTTTGTTTTGGTTGGCACCCACTCCAAAAATAACTGATCATAAATTGTGAATGTTATAAGTATCGATAATTTCATTGATTGTCATTTAGTTCTCTTTGCTTCGAAGTAATTAAAATATTATTTTTTACTTTTTAGTTCAAGTTTGAACATGTTGGTTTAATCTTGAAGTCAGTTTTTGTTTTGTTTTGTTTTTTTCTAATTTTTTTTTATTTATTAATTTTTAGTGGTGAGTGTATTTTCTTTATACAGTCAACTCTCAATGGTTGAAAGAGAACTACGCGGAATTCCAAATTCATTAGCAATAGCCCCCAAAATTCTTTCTCCACTCCGCAAATCAGAATTTTCAATTTTCGTGGAGCCATTGTAAAACTACTCGAGTGAATAAGCAATAAGTGACTGGTGTTCCAATGAACTGAAAAGGTAAACAATGACAGAAAACAGGAAAACATATTACCCATGAAATTCTATGAATTTGAGTTCGGGATATAGATGTGATAACTTCCAATAGTTTCATTCATAGAGGTGGGTCTTAGAAATCCTGTATACTGACTCCTATATTTAGTTCGACTTATTTGCAAATTTTTCACGTTTTTTATTTGTTGCCTGGAATAGACTTGTGGAAGGTTATATAACAGTGATTACTTATTAATTGTTTTTTTGATTTGTCTAAAAAAACGCTTAATTGATTTCAATAATTTTTATGAGACCACCTCTGAAGTATGACCTACTGATTGAAAAAAACAACAACATCAAAATCGATTCATAATTGATGGAGTAATCGCGTCACACAAACACACACACACACACACACACACACACACACACACACACACACACACACACACACACACACACACACACACACACACACAAATAAAGACGAATTGAGAACCTCCTCTTTTTCGAAGTCGGTTGAAAATAAAGTACGAACAGTCAGTGGCGCAACCAGGATTACAATTAATCGGGTTGGGGGTATATATATATATATATATATATATATATATATATATATATATATATATATATATATATATATATATATATATATCTAATACCTTTTGGGTCTCCAGTAAAATAGACGTTAAACGATGCCTAAAATAAGTATTTATTAGCTCATAAAGATACAATTGTAATACAAAGTAATTGTTGTTGTACAAAGCTTACCTTCTTCTTCTTCTTCTTTTGCATTTCCCCTTGTGTGCCTTTCAGCGTCGGGGTGCGTTCAGCCAGGAATGCCATTCTTCTCTGTTCCTTGCTAGGTTCCTTGTCTGGCGGATATCTTTGCCTCTCTTTCGGCACAACCTGTCCATGTATTCGAGGTATGGTAATCTTGGGCGGCCTCGAGGTCTTCTTCCCTCCGGGGCATAATCCATCGTCTTTAGTGGATCTCTGTGGTCTTCCATCCGTACCACATGTCCGAACCACTTCAGCTGCCTGGTCTCAATGGCTTCCATGACTGGGGCGACCTCCAATTCTTCCCTAATCCTCTCGTTTCGGATTCGGTCCCTCCTAGTCCTCCCAACAATCCTACGAAGAAATCTCATCTCTGCCGCTGTGATTCTGCTCTTCTGCCTGTCCATGAGGATCCAGCTCTCAGAACCATATAAGAGTATCGGCAGGTATATCGATTTGAAGATATGGAGCTTAACGTTCTTGCTCACTTCTCTTTTACCAACAACAGTGTTGCAGATCTGGTAGTATACTGCGTTTGCTTTGCTTATTCTACTTGATATTTCCGCGTCAACTTTCCCAGATCTGTCCAAAACTGCTCCCAGATAGGTAAAATCAGTGACCACCTCCAACTCTTCTCCATTGCAGTAAACCAACAAAGCTTACCTATAATAAGAATTGTTTAACAGTCCTTAGCTACCATTTTATATGGACACAATATAGCAATCACCATATGATATATAAATATCATATGATATATTTATATATCATATGGTGACTTGATAAAATTATCAATTTTACACCTCCGCTGGTCGGAGACTCTTTTATCCAGGGGAAAAAGAGTAAGGAACCAGCTTACTACAGTGAAATAAGTTCGCTTCTTTGCGTTTCTTCTTGCACTCCACTTCATAAATTGATGATGAAATTTTCTTCTTAATTCTGAAGGGGCCTGATCTAATTTCATCCAATTTGATACGGTTTAGTTTATTTCCGTTTGCGACATAAACCAAATCTCCTTCTCTGAACTCGTATTGTTTTCTGTTTTTATCAATCCGTTTCTTATTTTTTTCATTACTGCTTTTTGAATTTTTTAATGCTGCGATTCTGTCCGTATGTAAGTCATAATTATTTTTTTTCAGCTGATTAGGTACAATTTCTGAAGTCAGTCCGTAGAGTAAATAAGCAGGTGAAAATTTTGTAGTGTTGTGTATTGTGTTATTGTATTCTTGAACACATAGTTTAGCAATTGCTGTCCACGGTTTATATTTGTCCGGATTCTCATCGAGTCGACAACGAATGCGATTCGTTAAAGTCTGATTCAGTCTTTCATTCAATCCATTGGATTGCGGATGATCCACTGAAGTAAAGATCAACCGTGCACCCAACTTCTTGATTTGATCTTTGAATTTAGATGAATTTAGCGCGCTGTATTGGTCAACCAAAATAATTTCAATATTTTCCTTAGATATTGGTTTTATTAATTTAATAAAGTCATTAGCCGTCTGTCCTTTTGAGGTTAAAATCCATGCATATCTAGTAAAATGATCAACTAATAAATGCATGTATTTGTGCGAAGATCTATTTCCACCAAAACCTCCAATTGTATCTATAGACATAATTTGGTATGGATATTCAGCTGGTCCTAATTGTGACAACATTCCAATCGGTCTTCCTGATCTGGATTTATTTTTTATGCATATCTCGCACTGCTTACAATAATCAGATATCGTGTCATCCATGTTTCTGAAATAGTAAAATGGTCGGAGTTTATTGGCTATCTGCTTGCTACCAATATGACCATAAAAATTATGTATCTTATCAATCAAATATCGACCAAAATTTGTAGATACGTAAATCCGTTTCCTATTGTTCATCAATTTGAAGATGACTTCCCCTTCCCTTATAATGTGTTCTGATTCTTCTATTTCCGCTTTATTGATTTCTTGGTCTTTGATTATATCTTCGATCCGGATGATATTGACTACTTTTAAGCAATCATCTTCATTCTGAAAGCTTTCTAGAACTGGATTTCTGTATAAAGCATCGGCTTCCACATTATCCTTTCCCTCCTTATAAATCACTTTGAAGTTGTATTGGGATAAGTACAACATTAAATCACCCATGGCCTCATCAGTTCTTGCTTTTGATTTCAAATTCACCAGTGGTTTATGGTCCGATGTTACAGTGAATTCTTTCCCTATCAAATAATGCTGCCAAAATAGAATTGCTTCTTTTATAGCTAAACATTCCAAAAACATGATCTCTCTTTTCATCTGGCCTGGTGACAATTTTTTCGAAAAATAGCCAACTGAGTGTAAAATCCCATCCTCTTGAGGTTGCTTCAAAACAGCCCCTAAGCTTACTCGACTTGCATCTACTTCTATCACACATTCTTTTTCATGATCATAAATGGCTAAAATTCGAGCACAAATAATGTTTAATTTCTTCAAAACTATTTTCGCATTCTTCAGTCCGATTTAATTTTACGTTCTTTTTAAGTAAAGCGTGCAAAGGTGCTAATCTTGTAGAAGAATGATCAATAAATCTATGATAGAAATTAATTTTCCCCAACCATTGACGAACCATCTTCCTTGTCTGAGGTCGCTTAAATTTTTTTATCGCAGTAAGATTAGCCCTCATTGGATAAACCTTACCTCTTTCAATTACATGGCCCTGGTACTTAACACTGTGTTTCACAAAACCACATTTTTCTAATTTCAATTTGAAACCTTCTAGCTTAGCTGCTTCAAAAAATAACTTGATATGGGTCATATGTTCTTCGAAAGATTTAGAGAATATTAAGATGTCATCTATATAATTAACACAGAATTTATCTAAATGATACCTTCTAATTATGTTTGCCAGCACTCTCTGAAATATAGCGGGTGAATTTTTGAAACCAAAAGGTAATACTTTCCATTGCCAGTGACCTTTCTGAGTTATGAACGCTGTTTTCTTGCGATCTTTAATTCTTACTGGAATGGACCAAAAAGCGGAGTTAATGTCCAATGCTGTAAACCATTGACTATTACCCACTTTGATAACAAGATCATCTATCCTAGGAAAAGGATGGGATTCAGGTATGACGATCTTATTCAGCTCTCCGTAATCCACACATAGTCTTGTTCTTTTCCCCTTTTCTCTTTTGAATGCTAAAGTCACTGGACTAGCAAACGGTGTATCTGATTCTTCAATGAGATTATATTCCAAAAGTTTAGAAACCTGTGAATCTTATTTTAGGTAAGCTTTAGTAAGTATTAGAAATTGTTTAACAGTCCTTAGCTACCATTTTATATAGACACAATATAGCAATCACCATATGATATATTTATATATCATATGGTGACTTCATAAAATTATCAATTTTACATATATATATATATATATATATATATATATATATATATATATATATATATATATATAATTTTGATATATATATATATATATATATATATATCAAAATTTATGTATATAGGAAGATATTTTTTTTATGTTTTAGTACTAAGGTAACTAAAATAAGGAATGAGTGACGTTCGAGACTATATAAATGAAAATCTTAGTTATCGACTAAAAAAAATTAGTTGTTTCGGTCGTCTGGGGGGGGGGCTTCAGCCCCTAGGCCCCCCTCCTTTAGTTGCGCGAGTGCGTACAATAAGAACAGCTATGTAGCTCTCCGGGAATGATCGAGGAGGCTATGCTTCCTTAAAGTTCTGAAGTATGATTTGACGTTATTAATGCTGAAAATTATTAAAATAAATGCCCACTATTTAAATTATTTAAAAAAAATAACAACATTTTTTTGTTGTTTATTTAAATAATAATTATTCAATAGATTTTCTTAAAAGAGTATTACATAATGTAAATTTATTAATATCAAGACGTTAAAAAAAAACTAATACAACTCAATTTGAGTTATCAAAATTTATATTGGCTCCCAGGCAGACAATCTAAACTGTCTGTAAACAATAAAATATTAATATACAACCAAGCCCTGAAGCCAATCTGGACATATGGAATCCAGCTGTGGGAATGCACGAGGGACTCCAATAGAAACATAATTAAGGTTTCGAAATAAAGTGTTATGGGGCATCGTAAATGCACCTTGGTAGAACTACAGGAAAACATATAATAAAAATAACCACTCCAGATAAAATCACACAAATTAATCCTCAAGAAATCTGTATGGTTTGTAATATGAAAACTAATGAAGACCTCGGACATATTCTATGTAGTTTATAAAGTGTTAATTAACATAAAAAAAAGTGTTAATTATTTTATTAGGTATTTTTTTATTATTTAGATAGAAAAATATTTATTTAATTTTTATTAGTTGTATTTAATTCTTAGTTTATTCAAAGTGCTTTGGTATATTATTTGAATTATTATTAGATGAGTATGATAATGTGCATAATATTTGTAGTTGTATTAATGTTTGTATCTTATTTCATTGTACACAATATATAGCCGAACTTCTTTGCATAGGGAATGGCCCTGCTTACAAATAAAAAAAAATAAATAATAAATAATTGCACCTTGGTACATCAGGAACACAGATCTCCACAGAGATCTTCGGGTGCCAACCGTGGAGGAGGTAATCCAAAAATACGCCCAGTCGCATCAGGATCGTTTATCTTGTTTCTTATAAAATGTAACTTTATGAGTACTTAGTTCAGTGCTACCAGTTACAGATCAATTTTTTATTATACCAACTCATTATGGTTAGCAAGTGATCATGTATGTATCTATGTTAGAGCATAATATCATTAATTAAAATAAAATAAATAGGCAATAAAAAAAAAATATGAAAGATGCTTTTTATTTTTTTGTCCTTGTTTTATGAATTTCAAAGTTCGATAAGGATTTTGTTGTACTACCCGGTGAGTCCCAAAAACGTTTTTAACATGATTGGTTCTTAAGGTTATGCAATAAATAGCCGCCATTAACCGCCACTATGGGAAATATTGATTTTTTTTCTCCTGCAAAGAAGCAATAAATTTTAAATAAAATTCTGAAGAAGGATTATTTAAATATTTAGCTATTTTCATTACTTGAGAGCAAATGTTATTTTAGGGTTATCTGGGGAGCGAATTCTCATAAGTTCAGACCTTATTGATCTTATGGATAGCCAGCGATTGATTTTTAGAATATTTTTTTCTAAATTAATAACCTAAACCTCCACTGGAAATTACCAGTGATGCAGCTGAGAGAGAAGCGCTGGGATATCTTCGGGTTGACTCCCAATAAGTGGGGGAATAGGCTCGATTCGGGATTCCCCAAACTGAATGTGTTTTGATGCATGAGAACTTGTATATATGGTACGAATAAATTCATCATTAGCAATGCTACTTATTGCCCTTAACTGAGACAGATTGTACATATATTTCAATAAAAGAAAAAAGAATAGCCAAAAATTAATAGAATATGGTGATAAAATATCTTTGGCCGGCTAGAGCTGTCATTTACCTCTTAGTGCCTTTGTCGAGATGTTACTGCTTGATATTGTTGACCTTGCTGTCTAAGAGCGGAAAAATATTTGCCTTCTTAAAAGAAAAAATAGGTTCCAATAATATTAGTCCAGCTAATCAGTGACCAAAGCTAATAACTAAGCCCGAGTTATAAATACAATTGATCGACCAAGGTCTTCAAGGAAGGGGAAGCCTAGGGTGAAATGGGTTGAGTAGAGGTAGGGAAATTATCGAGCCTGCATAAAAGTTGGGAGTGAGGAACAAAGGGACGACCTCTCAAACGGAGCGGCAAATGGAGGAGACTCTCCAATATAGAGGAGCTCTTCTGCTAAACTAACCTGTCTTATGTATTTATCTAGCCTCCACTCTCTAGCTCTGTCCTTTCTGTCTCTATTCTTCCACTCGACTAGTTTTTTTGTACTCTTGTGTTGAATAGTTGGTTTTATCAATTTTACATTCTTATTATACATCAAAACATCAATTAATTTATTTATTAATCATTTTTTTTATAAAAATGTATACCCATTAGAGGATACTTTAACATTTTATTCAGGCTATGCTTTATATATAAATATAAAAGTCTTAGTGGGGGGTTTAATAAGGAATTACAGTTTACAATTAGGATTAATAAATTAATTGCGACTTCTTCTGGACTTATTTTATTTGTAAACTAGTTCCGAATGTTAAACATTCATCATCAGTTTTAAAACATACAAAATCTATCTATACTCAAATAAACCATTTAAGTGCTTCTATTGAGTAGGTTCTTTACAAGTCTGACATGTCATTTTAATTATATTTCCACCCATTTACTTTATATATGTTGTTACGTCCCTCTTGTGCTATAAAGAACAAGTTGGCTAACAATAGGCAAATAATTGCCTAGTCTAATTTAAAATGATATATTTCATTTACTAGATCATTAATCAATTATAACGGTCCCACCTTATAATTGAACCAAAATATGAAGAAAAAATAACTAAAAACAAATGTTCAAGACAACACACACAAAAAAATTATTACCAGATTATTTAAATACAGCTATAAAATGAATATAAACAGATATAAACATTAAATTAATACACATTTATAATTTACGATCTATTAACATTTTAATGATAACATGAGCAATTAAAGGATTAAACTTAATTTTTGATAAATCGAATTATCAATTCAGCTGATTTTTTAGAATATAAGAAACAAAGTTGACTAATTGGATCAGTTGGCTTCTACGTACAAATACGATGTAATTTTCTTAATTAAATACCTTATACTGCTTACTGTTGTTATCCTTAATATAATGAAAATGTATCTTGTATATCTCAGTATCATAATCCTGTAGAAATACCGTCTCTGACGGGAGCTGACTGCTATGACTTTTCCAGTCGGATCTGATAGCAGACTTTCCGCTCCTTCGAGGCAGGTAGCCCTAGTGAAGCTGGCACGTGCGGCATGGCTTGATTCACTCTTTTATGAATTTGAGAAGGCAGCTTACAGCTTCCTTTTGTCGGTATTTACCCTCTCGTTGCTCAACTTCTGAAGCCCGTACGCCGATTCATTTTTAAACTCAGGCGAATAAAACAGAATTTAAACCGAAATTTAGGACATCTTAATATATGTATATTGTATACAGTAGAAAATATGAAATAAATAAATAAACAACGAATACATCGTCACTATTCAAGGAGACGCCTCCCAGATTAAAGTTTTTTTTTTTTTTTTTTTTTCTTTTTTTTTTTTTTTTTTTTCAATTTTAAGAAATAAAAGAATCAATATAATTATGATTGTTGTATTAAATGCAACTTGGAATTATTTTATTTAAAATGTAGTTTCGAATGTTAAACATTCATCGTGGTTCTAAAACAGACAAAATTTTGAAAAAATCAGCACTTAGTTACATGCATTATATATAATAAAGTTTTCAAAAATTTTTGCTTGATAATTTTTTTAATATGATATTAACGGACAAATACACACACACATATTTTATTTAAAAAAATATATATTTTTGATGAATTTCATAGCTAAAAACCTTAGCTCTCAGCGGAAATCATTTTATAAGGATTCTGACTATTACTATCTTGAGGGTAGAGAAACCCCACATCAGGACGGGTTCTTTTGTATACATCCCCTCCCTCCCAAGTTAGCTAGAGATCCTATTGAAATACTAGGCTTCTTAAGAAGTATATTAGATCCTGGAATTTCCTCCTCCTTTTTATTTGAATCTTGCATGATGGCAGGAGTCAATAAGGAATAATGATATGGTTTAAACAATAGAACTGCTTTTTATTTAAATTAGTGGCTTGTATAGTCTACATTAATATTTGGCGGTAATACACACACACACACGCACGCACGCACGCACGCACGCACGCACGCACGCACGCACGCACGCACGCACGCACACACGCACGCACGCACGCACGCACACACACACACACACACACACACACACACACACACACACAAACACACACAAACACACACACACAAACACACACACAAACACACACACAAACACACACACACACACACACACACACACACACACACACACACACACACACACACACACACACACACACACACACACAAACACACACACACACACACACACACACACACACACACACACACACACACAAACACACACACAAACACACACACAAACACACACACAAACACACACACAAACACACACACAAACACACACACAAACACACACACACACACACACACACACACACACACACACACACACACACATATTTCACAATTAATTATACTTCTGTTTATTATTGGAGCTCTGGCAATGGCCAGCTTTTCCATTCAAGTCCTGTGCGACTGTGTCATAGCGCTCTTTCTCAGCCTCCACTGGATTTTCCTAGTGACGCAGCTGAGAGAACAGCGCTGGGAACTCTTTGAGTCCGACTTGCCCTCCTAAATTGGGGGGACAAGCTTGGTTTGGAGTTTCTCTGGGATGCTTGTAAATATTGAATATATTATATAATTGTATTTAAGATTCTTTTTCTTCATAAATTTTTGTTTATTAGTTTCAACAATTGTTACCTATTCTTTATTTTCATTTATAACCTTTTTTTTCAATATCTTGTATAGTTAGAAACTGTTTATTTTAATTTCATTTATTTTATATAATTTTACATGGTATGAATGAGTGTTTGCCATTCATATTACTCATTGCTCTTGTGTTTTATTAAGTCAGGTAGCTTGTAATTATGAAAAAAAAATATATATACAAAAAAAAAATTAAACTTTCGCAGTTCGTTATGTTTTCTTCAAGACGATTTCTAAACACAATCAAGTTTAACTTCTTTTAGCGTAAACCATGCCTCAACTTATTAAACTAATTTCACCTTGAATTGGGAATATACATACAGTCTGCCTTTTGCAGTAGCTTTAAATTTTTAATCCAAATCCAAGGTACAATTCGATTTGATTATTTTTAAAAATTTTTAAACTTATATATATATATATATATATATATATATATATATATATATATATAATTTACGAATACACGTAGTTTACAACTTAAAAGGCAGTTCCACGTTATACGAAAACTACAGACCAATAAGCTTACTGTCTGTAGGATATAAAAGGTACACCTCTATCCTTGAAAGAAGGTTGAGACGTATTGTGGAGAGCCAACTTAAAGATGAAGGCAGGCTTCCGCCCCGGAAGGCAGACCCAGGATCACATCTTCGTACTCAGAAATATTGCCAAAAAAGCATGGGACAGGGATAAAAACATTTATTTGGCTTTTCTTGACCTAAAAGCTGCATTCGATTCTGTGCCTAGGCATGAAATATGGAACGCTCTTGCCGCGAAGAATTGACCAGCAGATTTACTACAGGCCATAAAATCAACGTACAACAATGAAAAGGGGGTCATTAGGATAAATGGCAAAGAATCCAAACCGTTTTCTCTTGATAGAGGAGTCAGACAGGGAGACAGCCTCAGCCCTCTTTTATTCATTACTCTAATGCAGTGGTCGGCAAACTTGGTCGGCCAAAGTGCCAAATATGGACATCACAACAATTTTTAAAAAAATTGGGAGCCAAATCTGCTAGTTCAGTAAACTTTTATTACACTAAATAAAACTAAATTTCATACTTAATAAATATTTATTAATGCGAAAAATATGCTTGCATCTCTTTGGAAAGTTTGAGTAAGTCAGGTTTGTATGTTGTTGTTTTTAATTTTAGGCATGATTCTAAGTTCTCATCAATAAGACGACACCTCAGCTTACTCTGGATAACATTCATTAAAAAAGATTGTTCGCATATATATATATGTAGAACCGAAAAAGGAAAAAACAGAAAACGCGAGCTTTTTCAGCTGATTGTAAGAGTGAGGAATACTATTCCAAGCTTTGAAAATGATCATGTCTTCCTTCTCCAGGTCAGTAAAAGCAGACCACTAGTGTTGTGAACTACGATCACATTTTTTCTTCTCCAATATTTCTAATTCAACACAAAGACGTTCAAATTTAGAGCGCCATATCTCATTGTTTTTTAAATCCAGCAATTCTATTTCAAAGCTACCAATGTCAATTTCAAAAGGAGAAAATTTTAACTCGGTTATCGTACCATTAAGAGGATTTTTGACAAATGCTAAAGTTGCTCTGCTGTTTTTAAATTCCTGAAACCTCCTGAGAAATGCTTCCCTCATTTTTAAAATTATTGTTTTATAATGGTGTTTATCAATAGAGGAATTATTTTCTTGGCGATGCTTCAGCAGGCTCGGAAAGTGAAACAATGTTTCTCTTTTAAAATCCTGAGCAAAAATGGATAATTTGTTTTCGAATGTTATTACTTCTTCTAACATCAAAAGAATTAAGTTTCCATCCCTTGTAGTTTACGATTAAGCTGATTTAGATGAGACGTAACGTCTACATTGAAATAAAAGTTTTGGATCCACTTAGTTCTGGATAGTTTAAATTAAATGCTTTAATTTCCTGAAAAAGGGACGCGGAACGTTTTAAAACGTTCCCTCTTGATAAGCAACGTACGTTGTTATGAAGCAGAAGATCAGCGTACTCACTCTCCATTTCAAATAGAAATTCTTTGAATTGGCGATGATTAAGAGCTTTAGCTAAAATGGAGTTGATATTGGTAATAACTAATTCCATTACTTTATAAATTCATCCGGAAATGTTTGCGCACAAAGCGCTTCTTGGTGAATGATACAATGGTAAACAAGTATCTCGTGATTAATTTTTTCTTACAAAATAGCAACAAACCATTTTCTTATGCCAATCATACTTTTGGCCCCATCTGTTGAAATCGACACAATTTTATCGTATCTCGTGATTAATTTTTTCTTACAAAATAGCAACAAACCATTTTCTTATGCCAATCATACTTTTGGCCCCATCTGTTGAAATCGACACAATTTTATCGAGGGGAATATGATGTTTATCCATACACTCAATTACAGAATTTGCGATGTCTTCTCCACGCCTTTGAGTGGCAATAATCCAAAAAGTTCTTCTTTAGGGCCTGAATGAGACATAAATCTTACAAAAAGTGAAACTGGCGCTATATCATTTATGTCACAAGACTTGTCAACTGATATTGATCAATCCGAAACCAATTTCAGATCTTCAATATGCTGGGTGGTTATATTCGAACACATTTTAATTGTTCTATCTTTAATGGTTTTGGCAGACAATGGTAACTCTTTGCTCTTAAAATCCCGAAATAGCTCTTCGGATGCATTTATAAAACCACTTTTTATGTATTCGCCATCTGTGAACGGTTTCCCTCTCTTAGCAATCTCTTAGCTAAAAAATAAGCTTACCATATTAATATTGCTGGAAAATTGCATCCAGTTATTAAACAAAGAAGTTGAAGACTCTTGACTCTTCTGAAGTTCCTCAACTGCTTTCTTCCTTGCATCACCGGTAGGATATTTAGTGCTAAATAACGTGTGCTTTCTTGAGAGTGTCTCTCTAAATTTGACTTCTTGTTATTCGCGAATTATTCTCCTTACAAATAAGACATTTTGGAAGTTCATTCAAGTTTTGAATAAATGCAAAATTCTCGGTCCACTCAACATTGAATTCGCGGTTTTCCTCTTCCGTTTTCATGGTAGCCATGTTAATTGGGGTACCTATAAAAATATTCAAAATATTTTTTTTTCTAAACCCACCAGTACAAAATTATTATCATTAATAAATTGATGAAAATAAAAATTAAAAAATAATCTTTTTAAAAAATACAATTTAATTAATATATGTAACTGCACTAAAAAGAAAAAAAATAATTGTTTCCATCATCAGAATAACAAAACTTTTAATGTGACCAAAAATAGAAGAAAACCTCCAACATTTGGACAAATAGAAGTTATCGAAAAATCGAATACAAATTTTGCACCGGAACCACAAATATACATAGAAGGTGTAATAAAATCGTATAAAAATACCTGTAAGAAGTGCAGCTAGATTGAAAAATAAAACACTTTTTAATAAGACAGGACAACGGCAGACACGGTAGATAAGACAAAACTGTGCACACTGCAAGTGCACATGGTTTGTGCCTACGTTTACGAAAGCTAATAAAATTAAACTCGATGTTCGTTACGTAGTTTACAACAATATAATATTTTAATTACCTGTCTATCTTTCAACTTAAACAAAAAATTATACATGTTTTCGATTTATAGAAGAATTTTAATTTATCAAAATAAGATGTATTTTTTTTTTTTTAATGAAAATATTATTGTGCCTTCCGTAGATATTTGTGCCAGAGCCGCACTTAAGGAGCAAAAGAGCCACATGCGGCTCTGTAGCCGCACTTTGCCGACCACTGCTCTAATGGATGAGGTGCACAAAATATGTAAGCGCAGAACACCATGGACAGCAATAGGTAAATGGAAAATGCGGACCGTACTTTTAAAAAGTCTCTTATATACGGACGATATTGTCCTGATTGCAGATTCGAAAGAAAAACTGCAACTGGCAATGATGGAATGGGAGGAGGAGCTACTACAGAGGGGAATGTCCGTCAACAATTTGAAAAGTAAGATCCTAATTCCCTCACGGAATGATAAAGAACACGTTGAAATATTTTGCAACGGGGAGGTCCTAGATGTAATAAACGAATATAACTACTTGGAAACCATAATAAATAGATATGGCAGGATTTACCAAGAAATAGTCAATATGATTTCAAAAGCGAACCAGGTCTTGTACTATATCAATAATAGCATTATTGGTCACCGTGAAGTAGGGAAAAATGTCAAAATGCATATATACAAGGCTATATACCTTCCGATCCTAACATACGGCGCGAGAGCTGGGTAATGCTTGATAAGCATGTCAGCCATATCACTTCCGCTGAGATGAAGTTCCTTCGCAGAGCAGCAGGAAAAAATAAGCGAGATTGTATTAGGAACGAAATGGTCAGAGAACGGTTAGAGGTGCCTCCATCCATGGAAGCAAGACCTTCAAGTAAAAGACCACGAGGTCGCCCACGGATCTCCTATCAGGAATACATCCAGAGGATTGGGGGCAAAAGGAACAAAACCCTCGCCGAAATGACATTGCTGTGCAGGGACCGAGAGTATTGGCGGTGCCGGATCAAGGCCCCTCTACGCCAGTAATGGCTCGAAGAGGAAGAGAAAGAAGAAGAAGAAGAAGAAGAAGTAGTTCACAACATTTAAAAATGCACAAAAATTAATTAAAGGCTTAGAAGGACCCGAAGGTTTGCAACCGAAATCACTAACTGACAACCTATCACATTAAAACCCAAATAACCAAAGTTAGCCCCTGTACTCCCATCTACGTCTCATTCCACCTCTCGGACTACAGCTGACTACTCAAAACTGAATAAATATTTTTGAAATTCGGTCATTATTAAATCCAACAACTTTACTTGCCCATTTTAACCCTGAATATATATTTTCCAGTTAGTTCAGCATTGTGGAGTCTTCTGCATTTTACCGTATTTACTTAGTTTTTGGGGAACAAATATTCTACGCAGTACTTTATTTTCAAGAAAGAAGAACAACTTTCTTCTCTTAACGTCTACATTTCGCATCCATGAAGTACTTTTGGTAGTACATATAGTAGATTAAAACAAGGTTATTTCTCACAAAACTACTCAAAGCTTACGTTCCTTAAAATAAAATATATATATATATATATGTGTGTTTAGTAAGGTTCTTGAGGTTCAGTCAATAAATAAACGCAACTATTTATTGACTGAACCTCAAGAACCTTACCAAACATTTAATAGTAACAGTCAGGAATTATATAACAATATATATATATATATATATATATATATATATATATATATATATAATATATATATAAATCAATATATATATATATATATATCTATCTCTCTAAACATGATTTTTGGCATTCTGTTGGGGCTCATTCTCAAAATCTCAACAACAATGGCGCTACGGTCCATGCAGAACCTTAGCCTCTTCCACGATTCCCCTCTAATTGTTTCTGTCACCAGCTGCTCTCCTCCAATACCTCACACCAAGTGTCTTTAGGTCTGCCTCAACGTCTTCCCTCTAGCGCAATCTAGGCCTACCTCTATCTCTCTTCTCTCCTTCGGGATGCCCATTCAACATGATTTTTGGCATTCTGTTGGGGCTCATTCTATGAACATGGCCCAGCCATATTAATCTCCTTTGCTTTATTGTAGCAACCAAATCTGGAGCTTTGTACAGTTCTCTTAGTTCCTGGTTGCTTTTTATTCTCCATATATTTCCATCTTTATTAGGGCCATGTATCCTCCTCAAAATTTTTCTTTCCCATCTATTTATAATACCTTCATTCTTTGATTTTGTCGCCTTTTTTATGGATTGGAATTATCAATGTCTTACACCATTCTTCTGGCACCATTTTCCCAAATCGCTAACAACAGCTCATAAATCTCTCGATGTAATGCCTCGCCACCAAGCTTGATAGCTTCTGCTGGGATGCCATCTGTTCCAGGAGCTTTGTTATTTTTCAGTTTGTTTATAATATACACCACTTCTTCAGGATCCGGAGGCTCTAGATTGTCTTCCTGTGGAATTTGGATCTCCTTATAATGTCCCGTTGTAGTTGTATTAAACAATTCCTTGAAGTAAGCATTTCATCTTTCTATGATATCTCTTCTGATATCTCAATATATTTCCCTCTTCATCTTTACAAAAATTTAAACGTGGCTGAAAACCATTTTTTACTTTTTTAATCCTATTGTAGAATACCCTACTATTATTTCCCTGAAATTCATCTAGCATCTGCTCCAAATTTTCTTCTTCTATCTTTCTTCTTTTTAGGCGGCATAGTTTCTTAACTTCTGCCGTCTTCAATCTATAGTTTTCTATTGTCGCTCTTGTTCTTCTCTGTAGCATTGCTTTTCTATCTTCCTTCTTTTTATCTACAGCATTTTGACATTCTTGATCGAACCAATCCTCAGGTACTTCATTATTTTTCATCCCTACCACTTCTTCTGTTGTTTTGGTGACCACAGTTTTTATTCTTTGCCACATATAATTTATATTTTCTTCTGTTCTTCTGTTCTTTCTGCTTGTCTCATCTTTGCTTTAATTTTTTTAATTTTACTCCATCTTTGCTTTAATTTTTTATATTTATATTTATATCTATATATCTCTGTCTCTCTCTCTACTCCCTCTCTCTCTCTCTCTCTCTAAATATATATATATATATATATATATATATATATATATATATATATATATATATATATATATATATATATATATATATATATATATATATATATATATATATATATATATATATATGTATATAAATAAAAAACAAAAAAAAACATATATATAATATGTATATATATTTATAGTCCAGTCAATGTGTGCTGAAATGAGGGGTGTAGAGTGTATGAAAAATGCGACATTTTTTGACTTCATAGCTTCGTTAGGAGTAGTTAAAAGGTAAACATACTAAAATTCACCGCCCCTCGGGGGTGAGGTAACGGTGGGGGGGGGGGGTGGAGAAATTCAATTTTCTGGGTTTTTCGTTTACATTTCAAAAACGGTTGACTCTAGAAAAATATATTTCAAATCAAAATTAAACCAATTAAATTTCCTGTAAAATTGAGTTTATATAAATTTGTCAAAACTCCAACGGTTTTCGAGATGCACGTGATTTTCTAGAGTGCCTTCACCTTCCTAAGTAATCTAGTACCTTTCACGATCGTTCCTCAGATTGAATGCCAGAATCTAAATTGTAGAGCATTAAATTCACTTTAATTTCATAAATACATTTCTTGTATTTGAAGCAAATGTTTAACAAAGAGTGAGGTAACATTTGTTTGTTCCTGAAACTCACCGATCTTCAATCACGTATATCTAGAAAACCGTTGGCATTTCGACAAATTAATATAAAATCAATTTTATAGGAAATTCAATTAGCTTCAATTTTGGTTTGAAATATTTTTTTATCTAGAAGCAACCGTTTTCGAGATATAATCGAAAAATAAAAAAAATTGAATTTCGCCCCTCCCCCTCACCGTTAGCTCCTATTCCAGGGGCGGAGACTTTTAGTATGTTTACCTTCTAACTAATCCTAACGAAGCTATAAAGTCAAAAATTATTCCATATTTTACGCACTCAACAATGTGATTATTGACGGGACTAATACAGCCTTGGCCAAAAGTGTTAGGCATCATGAAAAATTCTCTTTTTAATTTTAATAAGTAATTTTTCAATCTTTGTTGCTCCCAAAACTCGTTTTGTTGACAAAAATAGTTCCTTTGAATGGATTATTTTCAACTATTGCTTCCTACTTAATACGCTAGGGAAACAAAACGTAATCTGAACAAACGGACTGAGTACAGTCGCTGCTATCTTTACAACAACTTAAGAAAGTTTTTATTGTATTCAATTGTGAATATTACAAAAAAATTACATTTTGGGCTTTCTTGAATTCAAAATGGTAAAGGTAAAAGAACTGAGTGAGATTGAACGTGGAAATGTAGTTTTATTGTCGTCGGAAGGGTGTAATCAATTTGAGATTGCTAAAACTATGAAGTGCACCCGATGTGCTGTTCAATATACACTTATGAAACAGCGGAACTTTAACACATTTTCCTCACTACCTAGAGCTGGAAGAAAAAAAATAACAGGTTCACATTAGGAGAAATTTTTTGTGAGTACATCTCTTCAAAATCGCAATAAAACATCTAAACAACTGGCTGAAGAGATGAAAACCTTGTGTTCTGTCGATATTTCTGCTCTGACAGTAAGAAGAAGACTAGGAGAGAAAGGTGTGAAGGGATGTAAAGCCAGGAAGAAACTGTGGCTTAGTGAAGCCAATCGCAAGAAGAGGCTTGCTTGGGCAAAACTTCACCAAAATTGGACTGCTGAAGATTGGGCAAAGGTAGTTTGGTCAGATGAAAGCAACTTTGAGGTAATTAAATTATTGTAAATTGAAATTAAAAATTGCTAAAAATCCCCTAAAATAAATTTCAAATGCAAGAATATAATTATTTTTACGAATTCATTAAAATATCTAATTTTGTGCAGATTTTTGGAACTCCAGAAGGAATTTTTTGTACGAAGGAGGGAAGGCGAAGCCTATCACCCAGATTGTGTTGTCCCTACTGTAAAACATGGTGGAGGAAACATAATGATTTGGGGTTGTATGGGGGCTTTGGGAGTTGGATAAATGTTTTTGTGCGAAGGGAGGATGAATAGCGATACCTACATATCAATGTTAAACCAAATTTTGAAGCCTTTATTTGGAAAAATATTTGAACCTGAGGACAGGGCCAATATTATTTTTCAACAGGATAATGCTCCATGCCACATTTCACGCAAAAGTAGATGTTCGAAAAAAACAATATGAATGTTCTTGACCGGTCTCCTCACTACCCAGACCTCAATCCCATTGAACATCTGTGGGCTAAATTAAAAATCAGAGTTGTTAAACAAAGACCTTTTGTTTACATTATTAAAAGAAGAGTGGGAAAAAATAGTTAAAGAAGATTGTACACAACTGGTTAATTCCATCCCAAAAAGGATAATTGGGTTAATAAAAGCAAATGGTTTGATGACGAAGTATTAAATCGTGTTTTTTATGATTAAAAAGATATATAGTTTAAATGGTTGAAGTTATTTTTATTCCCTAATACTTTTATGCAGCTGCCAAATACATTGGGCCAAGGCTGTATATAAGAATATTGTACTACTACCAGTCATTTATGGAGAGAGTAACCAAGAATCGGTATTTTATCACCTTTGCTCCTTTTCCCGTACGCATTACCATACTGATGATGTATCTGTGTGCTTAAGTTAAATAATAACGGAGAAAGAGAATCCAGACCAAAACTCAAACTTTTTGAAAGAATAAGTAACGGTTCAGGTACCATTAAATATTTTTGACAAGCATTTCTTTACTGGATTAACTAATTTTTCTTTGGCATCCCCAGTTCAATCAAAATATCGAAAGTTTCTGAGGGTTAATTGAATCGTAGGCTTTTTGGACACCAACATATTGACCAATATCTTGGGTATTTTCAGGTCATTCAAAGTAAATAATGCATATAATGGTAATATCTATTGAATATAAAAAAGTTCCTATACCAATGTTCCCAAATATTTTGGTGGCCGCCTGTGAGAATGATATCAGTGTTATATATTAAAAAAAATAAGACATCATAAAAATGCTGCTTGATTATAGAAAATATATCTACTATGATATTTTTTTTTAAGTTCATGATTTATATAACATATTAAACATGTGATGGATATAAAAACTGTTGCTGCTATAAACATTGGGCAGTAATCCGTAAGAACCTATAAGGCCAATAAGGCTCATGAATCTTGTTAGTAAAATAATAAATACTACTCTTTCTAAGGTATCCCTTTTATAAGAACGGCAATCTGTGTGATATGGTAACCTACCGAATAAAGTAAGAATGTTATTGGAAATTGTCAATCCCTGGGGTACATCTAGCCTTAAATGTCGTACGGAGGATGTTCTACTGACAAGACTAAGAATAGGCCTCAGGAAACTGAAGCACTCTTAACCTTTTCTCAAAATAAGCTCTACCAAAATGCCAATATTACTTTAGCATTATGAAGATACGATTCATTTTCTAGGTATGCCCATTTTTAACTTCTTGGCTCATTAGTTTTGGATTAAAAGCCTTCTAAGTTAATAGCGCAGCAGTTAAATCAGTGTTCAAAATATTTAAAATCAAATCATTTTTTATAGGGTTATACCATATGAAATTAGCACACTAACTTAAAAAAAAAAAAAAAAATTATCTGACTACCACAGAATGAATGTATTTATATACTCGAAATTTCAAAATGGGAGGCTAATGGGTTCTTAGTTAAATAATAATTTTAAATAAGGGTGTTTTTTTTTTTGTAAAAGTGGTTATTCGCGCCAATCGGCGCTTATGTGTGGGAGGGAAAGGAGAAAAGATCTAGTATACCGTATATTGACGCACTCTATGGATCTCTAGGTGACTAGCCCTTATCTGCGTTAATCCCTACAGGAAAAACTATCTTTCTTCTAGCATCTGCGTTCCAGTACGCACCTATACAAGTTGTCCAAGACCTCATAGTCTTCCATCATTTTTTTGACCAAGACAAAATAGTCTTCCAGGACCCTATTCTTGTTTTAAAAGTGTTTATATTTCCTGTGCCAGTCAGTAAAGATTTAGTTATACCCTTAATGAGTGGTGATATAAGAGGATGGAGATCCTGAACAAATTTTGCAGCCTGGGAGAAGCATTCGCCTGCCCGTATCGACTTCGGAGGCCTCCGAACAGACCGTCGGCGGCTGTAACCAGGTGAGTGGGTTTTTATGTAACATTTGTTTAGGTTACCTTCTCAATAATATCTCCCCAATGGTGCGAAACCTCGTTTTAATACTCGTTTTAATACTTTTTTCAATACAGTCCGTTTGCTCGAATTTTCCTATACAGTGGTGATTATTGCGGTTATTAATTATGCACAGAGGAGAGTTGCCTCTAAAACTAGTTATTTACAACATTTTTTTTTCTTTTGAAATAGTTTTTATAATTTATTTTATAATGCATTTTATTTGAAAATGTAAGAATACACTCATAAATAACAATCAGCAGATCTCTCTTTATGGATATCCGTATCGGTCAGTAAATTTTTTTAACAAAGTATGTTACGTAGTACATCAAAAGAAAGGCCATTTTAAACTGAGTACAATGACACCACTCACACATCACAATCTCAATTAGGAGAAAAATTATGGTGATTTTAAAATATATTTCACGCGGATTTTGGGATTATTTACATAGTCCTAATTTTGGAACTGTTGAAGACATTTGAAAAAAAAAAATAGCATTTTCCTTAATCGCTATGAGGGCAATATTCGTACCAAATTTCATCGAATTCTGAGGTGGTCAGGTTTAAACCCTGTGTTGATTTTATATGGAGAGGCCTTATAGAATATCACGTATCTAGACAAAAAATAATAATAAAAATTATTGGAAGGCCTATGTGAGTGCGATGTGAAAATATAAGTGTATTAAAAAATAATAAAGAAATGATTATATAGCATTAAAATACATTATTAACGTAAATAAATCAAGCACTTTTACTACAATAAATAAAAACAGACAAATACCCCTCCTAAACTATAATGAAAATAATGAAATTTCTAGTAACTTTTACTGAAACTAATAAGCTGAAGCCCCCTAGTTGGAAACATCCCCTACCTCGCCTGATTAATGATGTTATGTTTGTCTGCGATATAGTAGACTCTCCATCAAGTTATAATTAGTTTATCATTTGCTTATACATTTTCCCGAAGCTTCCGATAACATTATCTTTGCATTGATCTTACAGTATTCATGTGCCAAGCCTCTTATCGAGTTTGTATTTTCCACTAACTTTCCTATTTCTCTGCATCAACGTTTGAAAGAGTTTGAAAACATTGGTTTCTGAGGTCGAAATTCTTTGTTTCTTAAATCACCTATTAGTATTTTATTATTTAATATTTTATACATTGCAATGACTCGCGATTATGTTTAAATATGTAGTCATTCTGGATACAATCTGAATTTCTATTTACTGGCATATAATGTTGATACATTCTCTTGTTTTTTTTCCGTTTGACTTGTTCATTAGTATTGTAGTGACTGATGTTCATATTTATAGTTATCAATGGATTGGATCATTCATATCCTCTAAGTAATTATAACTTATGTAACTGCTAACAGCATGTTTTCTCCTGTTACTTACTTGATTAGTAAAATTTAAAAAAAATAAGATGCTCGCGCATTACCTTTTTATGTTCCTCTGAAAAGAGAAATATCGGATGCCTGGCAATCCATGTGGGATGAAAGTATGATATGAAGAATATTAAACGAACAGTGAAACCATGGGCCACGTCAGATCGCTCTAGCCGCAGACAAGAAGTTGCACTGGCCAGATTTAGAATCGGACATACAAACCTGATTCACTCATACCTGATGAGGAAGGAACTACCACCAAAATGTCAACACTGTGACAACTGTCTCACAGTAAGTCAAATCTTACACGACTGTCCATTTTACATATCAAGTTTGAATAGATAAGGACTCCAACCAGAAATTACCGTATTATTAAATAATGAAGAATCAAATATGAAATCCGTATTTAATTTCCTTAAAACTCACAATCTGTTAAATAAGCTATAGAGCTGAACAATGTTTATATAGAAGATATGTATAAAATATAATATATAGTGTTGTTTTTTTTGTTGTTTTTTTAGTAATAACAAATAACAACGAAAGAATTTCAGGCGTTGATGACTCTGGCGTTTTTACGCCTTAAAACCCAAACAAACTAACAAACCTTTTTATGTTAAATATGCTGAGAGAGTAGCCATCTATCAGAAATGTGTTTTTTTCGTAACAACCAAGAAAACAAGAAAAAAACACACATTTAGGAAATTATTCTTTAAATGATAAAGGACTGATACAGAATCGTTCTTACATAATTATAAATAAATAGTTTTTATATATAAATAGAAACTTATATAATTTTAATTTTATTTCTAGATTGATTAAAATCTACAACTGCACAAAAAAAAAATTCAGTGAATGTTATAATTAAAGTGCTTTTAGACGGTTCCTTTTTTCAAGTAACATAAGGCATGCACCTTGTTGCATGCGCAGCCACACACAAATTTGCATTGCATTGTCCAAATGCACCTTAACGGATAATTATCTGGTTTGGGATAAATCAGCAACATATGGAACATGAAGATCTTCATAGATAAGTTTGCTTGTAACAAAGTATGGAGTATAAAAGTTTTTTACGAAGGATTTTGGATAGCAATGATTAAATACGAAATGGATTGCATGGTGTAGTAGAGCCCAAAAGCACAATGCCATATGTCCATATAGGTCTGCTAACCGTCATATAAATAAGTCTTTTGTATTATATAATTTATAATATATATTTTTTAAAATTTACAACTGTACAAATATATACATTAAGTAAATGCGCTGATAACGATTACAATAACATGTCAAAACTTGATAATAACTACTCATCAGTAGCGCTTAATAAAAATTCTGCCTAGATCTCTAGGCCATCTTCTTTTCAGACACCTCGGAGGACTATCGGGAATGGAGTGGGAAGTAAGTCGAGAAACTAATGGATTTGACTGGTAATGGAGCTTACGATGAAAGGATAAGTATCTGGTTTGGGCTAATTCGGCAACATATGGAACATTAAGGTCTTTATGAATAAGTTTATCGGTGAAAAACTAAGGGCCATTTAGGATTCTTGAAGGATTTTGGATTGTATGGATTGGATACGAGATGAATTGGATGGTTTAGTAGAGCCCTAAAGCTCAACTCCGTACGTCCAAATAGGTCTAATCACAGTCATGTAAATAAGCCTTTTGTAATGGATTGTGAGCTTTGATCGTTTGACTAGTAAATGTTGAAATAGTCTGTAACGGCGAGCAGTTTATTTTCGCTTTAGTCTTGTTATTATATAATTTAAATTCAATAATCTTCAATATTTCTTCTAAAAACTAAATTGATATGACAATGGTCGAAATTATTTATCTTGTAAAAATAAAATAAATAATGTTTCTTAGATATGATCAAATATAAGCACTGTAAAGAAATACGCTTCTCTTTGATACTTGATATCCTTTACATTATTCGAAGCTACTAATATTTTTGATATATGAAACATGTCATAACATATATGCCAAAACAGGTATTCGTTAACATATTTTCTAATACCCTTAAAAGTGTTAAAAGAAAGAATATATCCACTTCTACTCCAACTAACCTGTTTTATTTTGTCTCTCCTATTAGTAATATAACTGAAATTTTTGTCAAAAATTATGTTACTGATAGATAAGCCGAAGACTTCTTCATATAGAAAACTATACGACTATATGACGGAAAATAATCTTTGTGTTTGTTCGGGTATGGTTTAACGGAGCGATCACCTTCCAGAGGAACTAACTCCTGTGTCCTTCAAATGGCGCTGCCTCTTCACAATAGCTCCATCTCTTTTATAAATGCCATTCCGTTATAAAGCCTATTTTGGTACTTCCACCCCAACAGGGTGAAATAGAGTGATTCAGAATATAGTACTGATCAGTATCAAAGGAGGAAAGGGAGAAAAAAAAAGAAAGAAAAAAAAAGCGTATCCCATCTCTTCCTTTCGATGCATGATTAAATATTAGTATAATATTATTCAAGTTTATGTTTCCTTCATGTATTCAGTTGCGTTCACCTAAATAATTTATAGTTAATTTATAATGAATGATTTAATTACGGTTATGGATTCAACCAAGGACATAATTTGATTTTTTATTGGACTAAAGCCCATTATTCATAATAAAAAAGAGCCAAGAGACTCTTTATCTCTTTATTTTTTTCTTAAATATTGATCCTTTGTCGAAGAGCAAATTAAAATCAAAGTAAGCCTTCAATCAAATTTAATTAGTTTCAATACAAACGTCACAATAATTAAGGAAAACAGCGTATCCACTAGACAAATCTATATCATAAATTAAAATATATGTGCTTAAATCTGTGACACTAGTGCTACAAAAATCATTAAATCATGATTAAATCATTCAGACGATTTTTTGTGAACTAAATCATTAATTGACCAAAAGATGGACTGAAAGATTTAATCTTGATTGATTCCAAGAAATTAGTTATCAAACATTTAGCTATGATTGAATATTGTCCAAATGTCTCATAGCCTTTAGTAACTTCATAACTAAATCCATTAGATACAAATAAAGAGAAGATAAATAATTTTCTGGTGATACACACACCACAAAGTCCACAAAAACACTAACACACACAAAATTCATTTGGCCGACTATTTATTAGTGAAACAGAAATAATCGTTATAAGTAGGCATTGAAAACATTAAACATTAAAACGTTGTTATAAGTTATAAAAACGTAAAAGGATGAAATATTCTGTACACATTAAAAGCATTTGAGGATATTAATAAATGATATAAAGATATCCTTCAGAACAAAACTTCACAAAAAGTGTATACTTTTTACTCTTGAAAGCGAAAAACATAATTGTTTCATAGATGATGAAAGCTTCTAAAGAAATTTCGCAGCCGAGATGTGAATTGAAAAAAAATCTGATAAGTTTTTGTAGGCTTAGAAGCAAATAAAATGAGAAAAGGATATTTCTTTTGAATTGGTGCATCTCGATTTACACGGCCCTTCATTACCCCGGCACAACCTGAAAGCGGAACATTTATTAAAGCAGCTTTCAGCTTTGAGAACAAGATCTCCATCAAAGGAAAATACAAAAAAGATATTTATTTCTATTACAACTAAAAATATATTTAATGTATTATTGTTTATAATTTATAATTTATTATCCCTTATAAATAAAACAGGATGAGCTAAGGGCCTTCAGAGCATTAAAATGAAATAATATTTTCATAACAAAATAACAGATAATACTAATAAAATAAAACAAACTAAAAAAGATATTAACAAAAAGTAACAGAAAAGTGAAGGTTAGCATAGCTGTGCAATAACATTTAAATTTGAAGAAAGGAAAAGGATTCTTATAAATAAAAAAGGGGATTAATGTTTGAAAAAAGGATGAGAAATCATTAAAAAATAGAGTGTAATGAGTGGAAAAGATGAGAGTAAGGTGTATAAAAGAAAAATATATATGTCAGGCTTACTTTCAGACTGATGTAAACAGAAACTGTTCATGTATACAGCTTGGGGGTGAAGAGGGGTGGAACGATCTAGCGGCGGGGATATCAACTAAAGGGCGGGAGCGGAAAAGAGTTTGATTATGAAAAACAAATCAGGTGATAAAGTGCTGGCGTGATAAAGTGTCAATAAAGGAGAGTAAAGAAGGGAATGGAAGAGATGGAGTAAGCAAGAATGTAAAGTAGTAATAACATATATCATACGTGAGTAATAGTGAGTAATGTGAGAGCAACATCCCTCTCAACATTCGTCATTCAATAACCCTTTCCGAAGAGAAGTGGATTGGATTATGAAAGGTCTGTCGAATGTGGCTGAGCAATGAGCAGGAGTACACAATTCTGATGGACGAGGACGGGATTGGCGGGTAAGAATTGAGGATTCGAGTTGAAGAAGTTCGGAAATGTAAGGTGGATGGTGGGATTGGACGGTTTGAAGAAGAAAGGATGCCAGGAAATATTGACGACGGTAGGAAGAAATAAGCCACTTTAACTCCGCAAAAACTGCGAAACGTGGGCGCTTCTCGGGATACCGAAAATAAAATAGATAAAGCAGAAAAATAATTATTTCATCCTGGCCTCGAGATCTTCAGAAACACTCCCTACACAGCATAGCAGTTGAAGTAAGGGAAGATGAAAAAGGTAACTAGTAACCTGCGGGTTTCGAAAGGAAGAAGATGGCGAACGTAATTGAGACGCTTTGGGATACGGATGGTGCGGCGGGATATTTCATCAAAAACGACTCCAACATTTTTGACTATGAGTAGAATTTGATAGGATCACTGTTCAGGAAAAGGGTGGGAATAGAAGATAGGGTTTTAAAGAAGTTTATTTAATGTATATATGGATAAATTTCTAGACTGTTACTATTAAATGCTTAGTAAGGTTATTGAGGTTAAATCAATAAATAAAAACTATTTTGGCGACGTTTTGAGACTATATTGTTTTCATAATCATGCCCTACAGTGAAAAAAACAGGTTACAATAAAATTATATAATTTATACAAGTTATTTCAAAACATAAAGTTAGCTACAGTATAAGTACATAACAACATGTGTTAGAATAATAAAAATATATATAATTACAGAATATAGAGGAGTATGAACCTACTTACAATGCTGCTGGTGGATACGGTATTATTGGTCTGAATGTAGTAAATTGGAATAACAGGTTGTCATTTCTTTAATATTTCTTTTAAAATTATTTTACTCTTGGTCAATAATTTTTGGGGAATCAAATTTAAAAGAATGTTTTGTTTGCCTGTAATGTGTGTTGATAGCTGTTGTTAACGGTCAGGTTAATTCGGGTTTTTATTTATAGACGTGCAAATGTATTTATGTTGATAAACAAGTCGTTTAAGATATTGTTTCGATGTACCGAAAAAAGACTTGCCACAACTATTTTTACACGGTATTTCGTAAACAATATTAGGCTGTAATTCTAACTTATCTATATCTTTGGTTTTGTTGAATAATTTATAAATGGTGGAGATGTTTTTGAATGTGACAGTGTAGTCAGTTTTATGGTTATTTGTGAGTGTTTTTTCTGAGTCTTTCTGATACTGTTTGGAATAGTGTAATATATTTTATTGTTATTTTCATTGTTTTATTGTTATATTTTATTTATATTTAGTTTCTGTTGAGTATTTGTTTGTTTTAGTAGATTACGACTGGGTCTATGTGGATATCCATTTGTTAAAAGAAGATCTAGTACTTTATTTTCCGCGGTTTGTTTATATTTTTCTGTGGATAACTTTTTTGCACGATTTATTAATTTTTTTGCGGTGTTGATTTAATAACTTTCTGGGCATTGACTAGTATAATGTAAATATCTTCCGAATATTTACGGATATTTGATATTCCCCAGGTCGGTTGTGAACTAGAATTGTTAGAATTTAGTTAAAAGCATATCCACAAGTAATGTAAAGAGTTTCATACTCTTCTACGAGTATGTTCGTATATTCTGTAATTATATATATATTTTTTATTCTAACACATGCTGTTATATACTTATATGGTAACTTTATGTTTTGAAATAACTCGTATAACTTATATAATTTTATTATAACCCAGTTTTTCATTGTAGGGCATGAATATGAGAACAATATAGTCTCGAAACGTCGCCAAAATAGTTGTTTTTCTTTAATGACTGAGCCTCAAGAACCTTACTAAACACACACACACACACACACACACACACACACACACATATATATATATATATATATATATATATATATATATATATATATACCCACAAATAATACATACAGGTGTGTACCAAGTATTAGACCCCGCTGAGCTTACTTAACAGCTGTTAGAAAATCTTTTCATGTTTTGTTATGAAGGAATTCATTAAGAAGAACAATAGAGAGTGGAGTTGGACTACTAAAATGATAAACAACTTAATTAAACCATTAAACAATGTTTTTTTAATACCATTAGATCAGAAACAAAATCCGTGCATATTACAAAAATTTCTTCCTCAAACTGCAAAATACAATAAAGCGCCGCACGAATAGCATAACATTAACACGAATAGCACATATGAATGTAGGTTAGCTTATAAACTTAGGGACAAGCCCTTCCAATTTTGAAGATTCACACACTTGATGGCAAAGTTATAACAAGTCAATTTACACTTTAGTACGAGGCCTAGCTATCACGATCAAACTATCTAACAGCGCTACGCCGCCGGTAGGGTGGCAATCTATACTTTAGCACTACACACGCTGGTCAACTGGATAACCTACAGGTGATGGGGTAGAATACATTAGCAACTGGAATCAAACTGGCTATGGCTAACTGGAGTGTTTACATGATTAATTAATAGAATTATGTTCTTAATTTTTTCTACTCCTTTTGATTTGTAACTTATTTTAGTCACACATTATGAGCAATGCGATACAAACATTCAAGCAGATTATATTCTTAGCTGCTATGACTCGTATAGTTTCAAAAAAAGGTATGTATAAACATTTGATGTATACATAATGCTATACACATAATCAATACAATAAGGATGAATAAATTATTTGTCACTTCAATTGGAATTCTTTTCGAAAAATAGTTTCAAATGTTAAGCATATATCATCCATCAGTTCATAAAATGTACAAAAGTTCAAAATATCAGCAGTTTGATTCATAGAATAGATATAATATACTTTAAAAATGTAAGACTAAAAATCAAATATGTTGTTACTCACCTAAAGCAACATAGAAACGAAATGGAAAAAACTTCTGAAAGATACCAGGACCTAGAGAAGCTGCATATAAAATAGATCGGAATAGATAGGATAAAACCTTTCGGTTTCCCTATCGCTGGTTGGTTTTTTCCGTTCCAACTGCAAACAAATTTAAATTTGTTTATTTGATTTATGTTTGTTTGTTGTCATTTAAATTTGTTTAAAGAGAGATTCAAGAGTTTGAATAACTTTCTTGTATGATAGGAAAATTAAAATAATGTCCTTTTGAATGTCATTTCATGCTGAACACACTAGGTTTTTAAATTATTTTGATATCGTTAAAAATGACTTCCCAATTAAATTTTTCTCAAACCCCGTTTTTTTCATAAAATTCACTAAATCATTTTAAAATGGCTGTCAAATAAAAAATATGGCTTTTAAATTTTTTTAAATACATGGGGTGGACCAAAACCAGTCAGGGGAAGGGGGGTCTCCTAGCCGTGGTGAAGGCAGCCTCCCTAAAGCAGTAGAAGCTTGAATAAAAATCTTATGGCCCTCCAGGTTGGGGGTTGGGCATTGGGCTAGTAACTCAATCCTGCAAAAACTCAACATACTTAATCTTAAGCAAAAAAATGCCGGACTGAACTCACGGTTACGATAAAACGCCCGTCTAAAGGTCATTCGGCTTGGATCATGGAATGTTTTGTCACTTAATAGAGCTGGAGCTTTACAGCTGCTCCTGGAACAATTAGACGCTAATCGGATTGATGTGGCTGCAATCCAGGAAATTCGATGGACCGGTAACGGAATGTAAAAGAATAAAACCAACACAATATATTATAGCTGCAATGAAAGACTTCACACATTTGGGACAGGCTTTGTTGTGGGTGTACGGGCGTCTCAACTTGTAATGGGCTTCGAGCCAATCAATCCCAGATTATGCTAATCTGAGATTGAGAGGACAGTTCTACAACTACAATCTCTTGAGTGTGCATGCTTCGACCGAACCATCTGAGGAGGAGAAAAAGGATTCATTTTACAGCGCTGTGGAACAATGCCTCGATCAATGCCCATGCTCTGAAATAAAAATAGTAATTGGTGATTTCAATGCACAAATCGGGAAAGAAGCTTTTTTTCGACCCACCATTGGAAATCACAGCATCCTCGAAGAGCCTAACGATAATGGGAGAAGGCTCCCAATATGGCAGTATCTACGGACTTAGTCATTGGAAGCACGCTGTTCCCCCATAAAAGTATACACCTTGCCACCTGGAGATCTAATTATGGGGTAACATTTAACCAAATCGACTTTGTTGTGTACTTGTTAAGTATTTAAAGACTAAGAGGTAACTTATCAATGCGTGTTCTAAATTATTTTTTATTTTTATAAAGTTCGGACAAAAATAAACAAAATAATAACTTACAGGAATTCTTTACTGTTATAAAAATAATACTTTTAAAGTTTGAGAAGCACTAGCTAACACACAACAACACTCTCGTTCACTTTTTTACACACTAGAAGGTTAGTCATGGTTATCTTTTAAGTACTCAGTGTTGTCGACTAGTTACCGTTGTTACCGCTACAGGATCCCCTCCTAGATGACGGAGTCACAAAACCGTACATTAGGCTTGACCAATCGTCCGGAACGTGTTCGTAAACCTTCTTGGGTCGGTTGTTTATCCGTTGACACCGGTGAATGTTCGGCTGGCAGGAATGCAGGCTTCAGACGATCAAGAGAGATATTGGATTCACGGCCATGTAGCTGTATCAGGAAGTATTTATCATGCCGTTGTAAAACCTTGAAAGGGCCTGCGTACGGTGGGATCAAGGGACGTTTAATACTGTCTTCTCTGACAAAAACATGCGTGTAATTTCTAAGCTCATCATGCACGAAGGTTTTCCTGTTCGAAGTGCGCGGTCTTAATTTTGCCATATGATCCTTGAGTTCTTGGAGCGCTGCGTGAGGATCATCTTTCTTAGGGTGTGCCTCAAGAAACTCTCCTGGTAGTCTGATGGGGCATCCATACAATGCTTCAGCTATACTCGAAGACGTGTCGTCCCGCAGGCTAGCTCGCAGTCCAAGAAGCACTGTTGACAATACATTTGTCCAGTTGGCACTGTTCATATGGGCTGTAATTGCAGTCTTGAGAGATCTGTGCCAACGTTCAATGCATCCGTATGATTGCGGGTGGTATGCAGTTGTTCGATTTCGGCGAATGCCCAAAAGTAAAGTAAGCTGATGAAAAAGTTGGGATTCATACTGGCGACCTTGGTCTGTTGTTATCGTCGTAGGAACTCCAAATCGGCAGATCCAATGACTGTAAAATGCGGCACTAACTGTTTCTGCAGTTATATGCTTTAGAGGCACGGCTTCGGTCCATCTGGTATGCCGATCATTCATCGTGAGGCAATATCTGAATCCTTAGGACGGTGGAAGAGGACCAATCAGATCTAAATGAATGTGCTGGAATCGAGCAGCTGGTTGGAATTCGCCGGGTGGCGCAACAGTATGGCGGTAGATTTTTGCCTTTTGACAAGTGATACAACACCTAGTCCATTCAGTTACATCTTTATTTAGACAAGGCCAGAAAAATCTTTGTGCTACGATTTTCCGTGTAGTACGTATGACTTAAATTGTGAATTTGTAGAAATACGTTTTGCCTAAATTCAGCGGGAAGATAAGGTCTCGCCTTGCTAGTAGACATTTCGCAGAGGAGAGACTTATCAGTTCCTGGGATTTCGACGAGTTTGAGTTTAAGATTGTCCTGATGTTTGAGTTTGGTGATGTCAGGATCGTTCTTCTGGGCAATGGATAAGATGACAAAATCGTCCGGGGCGTTGATTTCTTCTATTCGGGAAATTGCGTCAGCTACAACATTATCCTTGCCAGGTTTGTAGACGATTTCCGTGGTGAATTGACCGATGAAAGTGAGCCAACGAGTACGGAGTGGAGTCAAGGATTCTGGCTTCTGCTTGAAAGATTGGATAAGCGGGCGATGGTCCGTGATAATAGAGAAATTCTTCCCTTCGACTAGATAGCGGAAGTGTTTAATAGCCTCTTATATCGCCAGAAGCTCTCCATCATAGACAGAATACTTCTTCTGGAAGCTGTTTAGTGCTTTAGAGAAAAAGTTTAGAGGGTACCAGACATCTTCTTTCTTTTGCTGCAAAACAGCACCTATAGCAGTATCTGAAGCGTCGCTAGCGATGGAGATTTCAGCGTTCAGATCGGAATGCGTAAGTTCTGATGCTTCGGCAAGGTTTTTCTTAGTTTCCTCGAAGGCTTTTAAGGTTTCCTCTGTCCAGGGCAACGGTGATTTGTCATTTTTAGGCTTATTGTGAGTCAACTGGTGGAGGGGTTGTTGAATAGTAGCTGCATTTGGTAAGAAGGGCCTGTAAAAATTTACTATTCCTAAAAATCGTCTGAGCTGACTGTATTTTTAAAGTGGTGGATACTCTAAAACAGCTTTCACTTTATGGTTGAGAGGTGTTATACCTGTTGTTGTGAGATGGTATCCTAGAAAATCGAGCTCAGAGACTCCAAAAGAGCATTTTGCCGTGTTGACTGCAACACCATAGTTGTCCAGAAGTTTGAAGACTTCACGAATATGAGCTTCATGCTGTTCTTCATTATCTGATGCGATAAGAAAGTCGTAGAGGAACTTAAAAAGAAAGTCGAGATCGCGGAAATTGTCGTCGACAAATCGTTGGAAACTTTGTCTGGCGTTTTGTAGTCCGAAATTCATACGGTTGTACTCGATGAGTCCAAATGGTGTAATGATCGCAGTTTTCTCGCGGTCTTTCTCGGCGATAGGGATGTGATAGTAAGCTCTGCGGAGATCAATTTTAGAAAAAATCCTCTTGCCACTCAACTGCGTAGTAAAATCGCGTAAGTTAGAAATTCAATACTGATCTGGGATCGTCTGTTTGTTGAGACTAAAAAAATAATACTTTTAAAGTTTGAGAAGCACTACCTAACACACAACAACACTCTCGTTCACTTTTTTACACACTAGAAGGCTAGTCACGGTTATCTTTTAAGTACTCAGTGTTGCCACTGATACGCGTGCCGATGTTACCGCTACATACTCATTAGTTCAAGACACGCATTAGGCCTTTCGGACCTGAGAGCTTTTAGAGGAGCTAATGTCGATTCAGACCACTATCTCATCGTGGCAAAAATAAAAGCTAGACTATCCATGATTCGAACCAATAGGAATACACGACATCTAAAATTCAACGTTGAGGGACTTGACTTGACTATATGCCCAATTCATAAGAAAGGGGACGTCCTGGATTGCAGTAACTACCGGGGTATTTCACTGCTGTCTAGCGTATATAAGGTGCTGTCCAGAATTATGTTCCACAGGCTGCTGCCCCATGCTGAAAGAGATATTGGCAATTACCAGGCTGGTTTTATGAGAGGAAGGGGTCCAGTCCAAGTTTTCTCACTCAGGTTAATGCCGGAAAGATCCCATGAATACAATATCCAAACCCACCACCTGTTTTTGGATTTTCGGGCAGCATACGATAATGTGAAAAGGGTTATGATAAATATGAAAAATATAAATGATAAATGAAATATGAAATATGAAAATGATAAATATGAAAGTTCCACCTAAGCTTGTGAGACTCATCCAGAAGACAATGGAAGCGGTACAATGTTCTGTACGCATTGATGGTGAGCTCTCAAGCTATTTTCAGACTTTTAGGGGATTACGGCAGGGTGATGGTCTGGCGTGCCTTCTCTTCAATTTTGCACTGGAGGGCGCAGTAAGGGAGTCGGGGATCCAGGTGGGAAGAACGGTTTTTAACCGTTCAGCTCGATTACTGGGGTATATGACGTGGAAATCATCGGACGAAATTTTAATGCTATGGCAGAGGCGTTCACAAAACTACAAGTGGCTTTCGGTTAAAGTGTCTGACTTGTTTGACGTCATAAAATGTGACGCCTGCGGGGAAAGTGATTATTATAGGTGATAAATCAACCTTTTTCCCATCGGGTAAAGTCTTTTGTAATCGTCGAGCATTAGTTTTTTTGAGGTCTTTAAATGCCTCTGTGACGTCATTTGACATAAAAGATGGGGGCAATCCTTCTAGTGTGCAATTCACTAATTTAGGCTTTTTGAATATGTGTTTGCCTCTGTTTGAATATGTGTGGGGCCCAATTCCTAATAATTGCAGACCACTGTGATCTCTCGGATGCAGATTCGAGGTCAATCTTGACGCCCGTCCTCAGTTCCCTTAGGTAATAATTTGTCACTTTGAGTTTAGATAGATAATTTATTACCTCGTTTAATTTTCTTCCTGCGACGAAGATCGGTGGGCATGGGTGTACTTGATGAGGTTAAAGTCCTTGGATCTGACGGTGCTGTTCCAGTGGAGAGAAACTATTCTGCGTGGTTGTTGGGGGCGTCATTTTCAGCGTGGTCTTCTTTGCCTTTTTTCTTGGTTATTTAAACTCCCCTTCTTCATCAGAGGGTGGTAGTTGGGCTTTCTGGGCCACACTGAGATTATTTCTCGTATTTAACATTGTTCTATGATTAACACTGTCAGAACAAAGGAATAAAACATAGAAACTAACGCGTAGTGGACGCGTTCCCGGGAACAAAGGCCCGAGAATAAAGAACTTCGCGACACAAAACTAATAACACACAACGAATTGATAACGGCACTGAACTGAAACGCACTTTAGCAAGGCAAAACGTGACACCACTATTCACTACAAAAGACTCATTTACATGACAGTTATTAGAACTTTTTGGACATATAGAGCTGAGCTTAGGGGCTCCACTAAACCATCTAATTCATCTTCGTATCCAATCCTTGCAATCCACAATCCTTCAAAAATCCTTAATGCTCCCTTACTTTGCCACAAATAAACTTATCTATAAAAACCTTATGTTCCATATGTTGCTGATTCAACCCAAACCAAATATCTATCCTTTCACACTGCAAAATATATAAAAAATTGTATTTTTTTATAAGATTTCTGATTCATTTTAAAACACAATATAATAATTAATCAATTGTAATAGCCAGATGATTGCCATATCCATTGCAATCATGTGCTATTCTTAGGGGAAAAGCTGTCCCATAATAAAATTTATTTTCTCCTTCTTCATCTTCTTCTTAGTAAACTCCATAACCATTCAAGTCCATTACTCTCCATTACTTGCTGACCATTCTATTCCTGACAAATCCCCGAAGGCGTCTGAAAAAAAGATGGTCTCGAGACTGTGGTTGCTTCACAAGAAATTGTCATGTTATTATTTAGGTTATTATCACATTTACTCGAAATGATTTTTTATATGTTTATATATGTATACATAAATTTTCTAATAATTTTTTTTTAAGTACTTCTTATATTAAATAAAACAGAAGTTAAAATTGTATTATGTTACTCTAGGAAATTTTCCTCGAAGGAAAAATAAAACTAGGAAACCGGGAAAAATAAAGTCTTCTACCTCTGAGATAGATAGCTGCTGAGTTAAGGGTGATTGGAGGCAACGAAATTTTCTCTAGAACTGACCGCAAATTTGTTGCCTTCCACCAATAAAGCGTTCCTAAGAATAAAGCCAATGCAATTTGGTTTCCCATTCGGGGACTAGTCAAGTTGGGTCAGCTCCCCAAAGTATTCAATGCCCTATAATAGTGAGCGGAACTTCATAAAAACTGTTTAATAAAACGTGAACAACAAATTCACGTCTAATTTAAGAATGTAAAAGGGAATGATACAATATATTTTGTACGAAGATTCGATAGAATTAATATTAATTCGTTTCTGAAATGTTTTTCTAAAGTAGCTAGTATATACTGTTATATTATTTGAATCATATTACAAAATTGGTTTATAAATATAGTTTTTTTTAGAAAATGAAGTATGAGAATAGCCAAAATGAACATTCAATACTGAATATGATATTAGGACAAGATTACAAACGGCAAATTATTGTTTAGAGACAGCCAACAGAAAAAAAATTTATACTTACCACTTTGACATGAATGGATTGATACTCTATTCTTGCCTGCGGAATATATAATTGTGAAAAAAACCAAGAAACCATAAACCAAGGAACATATTTTCAAAAACCTGATATCCTTTAGTGAACATGGTATAACCGACTTTCCTGTTTCAGTTGGACTGTATCGATTTTGTTATCGAGATATATAAAACAGCTGGAAAAGGTTACTAAATGTTTTGTGTGCTATCAATAAAGTTTCTTTAATATATACAGTGAAAATAGTGTTTTAATACATATAGTAAAGGGGTGACCCCGACTAGAAACGCTAGGTACAAAATAAACGGAGACAGCGGAAATAACGGCAATGAAAACGCGAACAGCAAAAAAGTGATATCAGAAGCCACAACAGCACAGGTATCTCATTTTAGTGTTAAAATTCCCCCTTTTTGGCCTAAAGACGTTAATTTATGGTTTGCTAGAATTGAAGCACAATTTGCGCTGGCTCGAATATCGTCAGATGAAACTAAGTTTAATTATATTATCGGATCACTGGAGAATGTTGTTTTATGCGTCGTGAGAGATATTGTAATTACTCCTCCTGAACAAAACAAATACACGACTCTGAAAGAGCGATTATTAAAATTTTATGAGGAGTCAGAGAGCGAAAAAATGCGGTCACTACTCAAAGACTTGACAACGCCTTCCTACACAAGTGCAAAGTATACTTGCTGGCTCAGATGAACCACTCGACAAAATGTCGGAAACAACCGACAGAATTGTATCGGTCATAGGGCCTACCCGGTATAATATTGATGCAGCTGAAATGGAAACATCATTGCAGGAGCAGTTTTATAATTTAACTTTACAAGTAAGCGCTCTCACTACCAAAATTTTGAATAATAATAGGCAGTTTCGTTCACGAAGTACGTCACGAGGCAGGTCAAGATTCAGACAATTAGATCGCTCCCCAGAAGCTTCACCGGAGAGTGGAGGGTATTGTTGGTACCATTTTAACTTTGGTAAACGAGCAAAAACATGCAAACCACCTTGTAAATTCAAGCCTTCGGGAAACTAATATCGGCGGTTGTGCAGACGCCCTACAATCGCCTCATATCAGCGCGTCGACTATTTATTACAGATCCTCTTACGAATATTCTGTTTTTAATTGAAACCGGTGCAACGCCCTCACTTATCCCTAAAAATTCGGCTGAACAGCACACATTAATTAAGGACAATAAAATTCAGTTAGTGGCGGCTAATTCGACAATAATACACACCTACGGACAGGAAACGATAAAGCTAAGCTTAGGTCTTCCAACTGCTTTTAAATGGACGTTTGTAGTGGCTGATGTCGATATTGCTATAATCGGGGCTGACCTACTAACAGCATAGAGCCTCATTGTGGATCTGCAAAATCGACGATTGATAAAAGCGGGTACGGACTTATATTCTACTGGTGAGCTGAACCTAAATGGAGTGATAAAACTAGACAGGTACCCCATACCACATATCCACGATTTTAATCATAACTTGGCCGGTAAAACAATATTTTCTAAGCTAGACTTGGATACAGCTTACTATCAGGTACCGGTTCGCCAATCCGACATACCAAAGACAGCAGTAATCACCCCCTTTGGGTTATTCGAATTTTGTAAAATGCCTTTTGGACTAAAAAACGCAGCACAGACCTTCCAACGCCATCTTGATGAAGTGTTTGCATCTTGTACCGATTTTCTGTACATATATTTAGATGACTTCCTGCTGGCATCGCAATCAGAGGAAGAGCATCGACAGCACCTCCAGCGCATCTTACAGACTGCACGTGCGGCAGGTCTTAAAATCAACATGGAAAAAAGTATGTTTGGTCTAAGCTCGGTCGATTTCTTAGGTTTCAATGTCACGTCACTTGGCATCAGTCCATTGGATAGCAAAATACAAGACATTTTAAATTATCCTCGCCCAACAACTATTCGTCAACATAAGCCTTTAACATTTGCATTTCAACATAAATCAGAAACTTTGTCTCCTCGGCTGGTTCGGCATTTGAATTTCATTAGCCAGTTTACCACAGACATTCGTTTTATAGAAGGAAAGAAGAACGTTCCGGCAGATATTATGTCAAGGATAGAAGTTATTAGAGCCGTGCGTAATTCGGTGGATGCTGAGGAATTAAAGAAAGCTCAAGAAACAGATGCAGAACTTACCGGTCTACTGGCATCAGGGTCTACCAGCCTCAACTTACAACCTTCAGAGTTCCAGTCGCAGTATAACAATAAACCTGTCACTCTTTACGCAGACAAGGGTCGACCTTATGTGCCAAAGATTCTCCGATATCGTATTTTTCAGAAAATACACCGACAAGCTCATCCAGGAATCAAAAGGTCGGTGGGATTAGTTACAAGCCTCTATGTTTGGCCCTCAATTAATAAAGACTGCCGCCAGTGGGCAAGGACTTGCATAGAATGCCAACGGTGTAAAGTTTTCAAACATACACGAACACCCTCCGACCAGATAGCGATCCCGAGCTGGAGGTTTAACCATATTCACATAGATCTGATAGGACCGCTGCCGATTTCGCGAGGATTTAGCTATTGTATGACCATGATAGACAGATTTTCCCGCTGGCCAGAAGTAGTTCCACTTGCAGATATTTCCGCTGAGACAGTAGCTGAGTCCTTTATTAATACCTGGGTGTCGAGATACGGAGTTCCGGTTTCAATTACAACAGATAGAGGACGTCAATTTACTTCAATACTGCTCATTACAGTCTGTAGGCTACTGGATGTACATCATATCAAGACCACTGCATATCATCCCCAAGGAAACGGTAAAGTAGAACGGTAAAGTAGAACGGTTTCATCGAACCTTTGAAATTGCAATCACAACATGTGGTGATGAAAGGTGGATGGACAGTTTATCTCTTGCACTTTTGCAGTTAATAGTATGCGCCGGAGAAGACGGATGGTCTCCTGTAGAGCTTCAGTTTGGTTGCACTTTACATATTCCTGGGCAGTTGGTGGCGAAACATGATTGTAAAGATCAGGATAATTCTATGTTCTTGCAACGATTGCGGAAAGTTTTCAACGTTCTAACACCAAAGAGAATTTCACACCGACCTCCAAACGCAATCTTTGTACATCCAGAATTGACGCAGGCAAGTCATGTTTTTGTTCGGAATGATACTAACAAACCAAGTTTCACACCGGCATATTTCGAATCTTATCAAGTGATTAAGCGTTATAGTAAGTTCTTTACACTAAATATAAAAGGTAAAAATGAGAACATTGCCATCGACCGACTTAAACCTTGTTTTATGCCACACAATCAAATTTTGGCTTGCATTTTCTTTACTAGCATGCCTATTCGTGGCTGAGTTTTAGTAAGTGCACAACGTCAAGCTAAGTCACTAGCAACATCAAGTTTATTCCGATACTTTGTTTTAATTGCCACAAGTGTTGAAAATGCTTTTTCCCACAAATAGGTGCTTGAAAAAGGCAAATATAAACGAAAAAGAGTAGCTCGTCTTTTATTCTTTCGTTTTCAATATACCGAACATAAACAATTAACTGAGAACATTGTGCTATGTCTTTTAAAATTCAGAATTTTAGAAAGACTACCAACATTTAATTGAATGTTCAACTTATCTCGCGCCCCCCCCCCCCCAACATGTCCTCACCCCCCCCCCCCCCCAGTTTGGGAACCAATGCTGTAGGATAACGCATCCTTTCTGCCCTAGTTGGAATATATAATATACATATTACCACACACACACGCACACACACGCACACACGCACACACACACACACACACACACACACACACACACACACACACACACACACACACACACACACACACACACACACACACACACACACACACACACACACACATATAAAGTCCCCAAAAAAATAAAAACAAATACAATTATTTTACCATACAACTTTGTTCAAATGTTCTCACTAGAGTCATTAGAATAAAATAAAATATTTGGGTAAGTTTGGAGTTGACTATATTGGGACTATTCACGGAACGTCAGTAAATGTTCTTCTTTACCGAGAAAAAGTTTTTACAAATGTATATTAGTTGAAGAATATGATTGGTAATAATTTTAGTACCACATATGTTGCTACAGCATTTTTATATAGGAGAACTTGATTGCTCCAAGTTAACAGGAAAAGATTCTTGTATTTGATAGTGATGCGTTAGATGAAATGGAAAGGTCCCACAAACATGACTGAAATCCAGCTCTTGATTATAAATTCTATTGATATTGTTTGGAGACTAAAAATTAAGAAATTAGATAGTAGTTTTAAAAAACTAAAAAAACCAAATACTAAATAGTCAACCGAATAAAAAAGTAGAAATTAATTTTTATTTCAAGAATAATTTCAGTTATTGCAAGTTATTAATAAAATAATTCAATTTATAGTAAACAAGCTTGAGGTGCTTGATATTAAATGTTACAAACATTTTATAGTAACTATTTATAAAAGTTGAGATATTATGGTAATAATAATTATAATTTAAAAAAATATATACATAAAATCAAATAAAAGATGATCCAAAGGATGGTTGGACGTCCTCCACCTCTGTTTAGAAACCGCAAGATCACAAAAAATAATGATAATAGTTATGAAGGAAATATTTAAATCTGAAAGAAATTCGACTTGGATATTGTAATGTTCCTTGACGTTTCCTACAAGTAGAATCCGAAAAAAATATCTCAATAGTGTCAGTCTATTCGTTTCGTAACAAAAGTTTGTTGCACTTCACTCTTTTTTACTGTAAGTTAAATTATATTTAATAATAACTTAAGTTTTACTTCAATTTGATTCCAAATTAATTAACTATACTTGATTGTAGTGCTTTCTATTTCGTAACATATACTATTCATGAAATAATTTTTTTTTTTAGTTCGGTGTATCATATTCCACTGATCCCTGTCAAACAGATCCGCTATCCAGGACTTCAATTGGGCAAACGTTTAACTTGGAATCCACATACAAGACTAAAACGACAGGAAACTGGTCGTCGTTTTCGACTTCTTCAAAATTTACTAGACAAACGTTAAAAACTCCCGATTTTTCACAAAAGCCTCATTTACATGACAGTTATCAGACCTTTTTGGACATACGGAATTGAGCGCTGGGCTTTTATAGGAATTGAGCTTACAATCCAAAATCCTTAGTGCTCCTTACTTTGTTACAAATAAACCTGTCCATAAAGATCTTAATGTCCCATATGTTGCTGATTTAGCCCAAACAAGATATCCTTCCATAGTAAGCTCCATAACCACTCCATTCCTGATAATCCTCCGAGGTGTCTGAAAAGAAGATGGCCTAGAGACCTTTTAGTGTAAAATTTATTGAAGTACTACTTGTGAGTAGTTCTTGAAATGTTATTTACATGCCATTGCATTCATTTTCAAAACATTTACTAGTTGTATATATTTTATACAGTTGTAAATTTCAATAAATTTATTAAATTATAAAAAAAAAAGTTTAAATTATTAAAGCGAATTTCTTTGAAGCTAAATATTTTTATTTTGATTCATAAACAATTCACTAAAAAATTAAGGGTTTAAATTCATTTTAAATATATTTAAAATCCAGATAAAAAATGTAAATATGAATTTGGTAAAAGAGTTTTAATTACAAAACTTTCCTAAGAAGTGATAATTTACTCGTGTTCACTACGTTAATTGATGTGACGCATTGAGTAAAATTGAAAATAATTTAGATCGGTTGCTATTTAATAAAACCAATTTGCTTTGATAAATTCTTTTTAACTTCCGAACTCCGAGTTCTTGGAAGAGATTTCCCTTTTCAAGAGGCAAATGAATGTTTCTAGACCCAATGAATAATTTATTGAAGTATATTCTGAAGTTGTTGACTGATATTTTAATAATCTGTACTGGCTCTGTTTTTGAAGACGATGAATCCTAATTAATATTTTTTTGGCATTAAACATTTAGTTTACATTTTTTTTTTTTTCAATTTCACTTCTGTAAAAAAGTACCAATTAACGAATCTGTTGATCAATATATATTTAATAATTACCTCTTTTTCGAATTACTTGAAAGTTTATCTTACTTTTGTAGCATCGCTGAGCTAACAGTTTAACCTTTCCCACCTTTTCCTTTCGATTCATGGCAAAGCTTGAGACGATACTAAAACAACGGTTAACCTTCAGCGGAATGTTATATATTACGATTAAATATTACAATAAATACCAGACAGAAAAGACCCTGCTTGTCGTTTCGGACTAATTCAATATTCACTAGAAAAACGTTCAAACCCAATAAATCACAAGAAACTTATTTTATGACAGTAATTAGAGATATTTGAAAATAAGGATTTGAGTTTTAGGACACCACTGAAACTTCCAAATCTTTTCGTAAACAATCCTTACAATCCAAAATCCTTCGTAAGGTCCTCAATTCTCCTTATTATGCCACAAACAAACTTATCCATAAATATCTTAATATCCTCTAGTCTTCGGATGTAGAACTTTTATTGAAGTGCTACAAGTGAGTAGTTTTTTACATATCATGTAATAACTTTCATCATGTTTACTTATTTTATACAATGTATACAGTTGTAAATATCAATGAATAGTTTTAAAAATAAAACATTACGAAAAAATAATTCATGTTGAACTAAGATCCAGTACCTGCCAATCTGGATATGTAGGATATTGCCATAGATTTAGACCGGAGATCAGTTAAAGATTTATGTTGCTTGAAATTACCACCTGGAATCGTTTGGGAGACAGAGTTGCTAGGTAAAAGAATTTGTGGCCCTGGCATTAAATCGGTAGGATATACATATATTTTTTAACATGGAATCTTAATTATTTGTTAATTTACATTGATAAGCTTTTAATTGAAATAAGAGATTCATGTTTGATCCAGTCAGAATTAATTGGTAAGCCGGACTCAGAAATTCTTATATATTGTTCTTCCATAACTGGATAGGGAATGGTGTTATAAAAACGAATCAACCCTGAAGAGGCACTCTGAGGTACTGGAGTAGTCCAGATAGCTAATTAGTTTCATATTAGAATTCTACATCTCAACTATAGGCGATGTTGACACTTTGGTTGTCAAGACAAACCGCTCGACTCTTTAGACATAAATAAATTCAGATTGTTGATACTGCTAAAAGGATCAAAACATCTGTTCGCGCCAATCGGCGCTTTTGTGAGGGGGGGAAGGAGAAAAGATCTAGTATATCGTTTATATAGACGCACCCTATGAATTTCCGGTGCATTTAGCCCTTATCTGCCTTAATCCCTACTAGAATATTCCTCTTTCTTCTAGCATCTGTGCTCCAGTACGCACCTATTATAATTGCCCAAGACCTCATGGTCTTCCATCGCTTTTTTGACCAAGGTGAAATAGCCTTCCAGGACCCTATTCCTCTTTTAAAAGTGATCGTATTTCCTGTGCTAGTCAGTAAAGATTTAGTTCTTCCCTTAATGAGTGGTGATACAAAAGGAGGAGAGCCTGAACAAATATTGCAGCCTAGGAGAAGCATTTGCCAGACCGTAAGGATTCCGGAGACCTCTGGACAGACCGTCGGCGGCAGTAACAAGGTGAGAAGTTTCTTATGTATTATTTGTTTATGCTACCTTCTCAATAATATCTCCCCAAAGGTGCGAAACCTCCTTTTGATATTTTCCCATACAGTCCATTTTCTCGAGGCCGAGGCGAGTTTTTCGTATCGGACATTATCATTCTTTTCCTATACATTTTTGGTCCTCCGGGCCGTATATATTATTGTGCCACTTTGAAACGAGTGTTTTTGCAGTTTTGGGGCGAGTAATCACCCACTTATTTCTGTGCTTTATTTATATTAAAGATTTTTACATCAAACTTTCTATAAATTGCAAGGTTTGGCCTATTGTTTGTTCAAGTTTCATAACTTCCAATAATTACATATTTAAAACCGACGCTATAGTCGGCCATTTTCAACAAGTGCGTATTGTCAGCTGTGATCTGACGTCACACTTCTCTAGTGACGTACTCGTTAATTTGTCTCGCAACAATCCCCGCCATCTTGTTCAATTCTAGCGTCAGTTACAATTACGTAAGAATTAGTGCAATCAATTTTGCAACTTTTTCTCCTTTCCTTTTCTGTGCCTTATATATTATAATTTCCATTTATTTCTGTATTTGTATATTCTATATTTTTCACAATGCCTGTAGAAGACAAAAATATCATTATTCAAGCACAACTATTGGCAAAGAGGGAAACGGTGTTTGCTGATATAACTAGCGCTTGGTCCCAAATCAAAGCCTCTACTGTTGAGGATATTTTTGCTGTTCAGGCTCTTTACGACGATTTACCCTCCCTTCAAGTCAAATTTGAGGGGTTCAATGAAAAATTAAGCGACCTTAATGTTCTCTTATCCAAACAAAATCATGTGGATACTCAAGCCCCTGCAATTGCTTTCAATAGTGTGGTAACCAAAATTAAAGCTAAATATTTACAATTGAAAAAAGAAGAACCTATTGCAACTTCTACAACGGTTGCCAGCCCTATCCAAACCCTATCGCAAAATCAATCAGCCACTTCGTTAATTTCTGTTTGTCAAACTTCCCGAGATATCCATAAGTCTTCCGAAGTCGAGAATATTGAAAAACTTCCATTCGAACAACCCGTGAGTACAGACCACAAAGACTCAAATGTTTCTGACATTCCAGAAAACATTGACCCTTCTATTAACACCCATGCATGTAATCACAGATTAAAGAATTTTAACGTTCCCCAGGAAATACAAATCAATAACCAGGGTGATTTTCTAAACTTAAATCAAGTTTCAAAATTTAATCACATCGATAAAATAGGTGGTGCTGATACAAATGTTAGTGATTCATCTGATGAAAGGTTTTTTGTTTCCCTTACAGAAGAGGATAACTACATCTCATCCTCAAATAGCCGCTATTCTTTAGCCAATCAAGATTGTCCAAAATTCCTTCCTGTTGAAAATAAAAATAATAAAAAACCAGTATGCATACATAGTAAGAGTAACCAAGATAGAGTAACAAGTAAACTTCCTGTCTCGAATCCTATTGAACCCACCTTTTTAAAACCACCAGTTGTCGATTTCAAAGGGTCTGTACGTTCTAAAATTTCAATGTTCGACAAATTCTTCCCAGTAGGGTTTGCTGATGTTTCTTCTGTCGCTAATCATGCCCATATTGACTCTAGGGGCCTTACCTCTACTCATTACGCGCAGACCAACAATTTCTGTTCAGGGACTCAAGATCCCTCCTCTTTGACCAATTGCCAGGAGCATTGGCCTCCTCCTTATCGTGACACCGACTTAAGCACCAAGCCATTACCGGATCTTAAGTCTACTCCCATTGCGCTCATCGCAAATGAACCTGACCATACATTTAAACATTTTTCTGGGTCTCTCCTTGATATCCGTGCCGATAAGCCGGCAAAGCTGCCTTGTTGCCGTACTCCTTTCATCGATAGCCTGGGGGTCCTCAGGGTGGGCGGCATACTTGACAACGCCGTTCTAAATTATAATTCACAACGTTATAAGTGGACTTCAAGTTCCAAGCGCCGTCGTGGAACCAAGAAACAGGGCGACGTTGTTGTGAGCAAGGGACTGGACAGCTCCTCACTCTCCCGGCCTTTAGCTCTTATTTCCGAGCTCAAGCCTGACGCTCTTTCACGAGCAGCCACCTTTGAGACCTATACCAGCACTCTCACTAGATCTATGAACAAGCTCATTCCGCTTCTAGAATGACTTCCTTTTGCTTTGTATAATCGTTTTCAGTTATGCTAGTTCATGTTATTTATTTTATGTAATCGTTTACCCAGGAGTACTGTTTTATTTTATTTTATTTACATTATATAATTGTTGCCCAGTTGGGCTGTTTCCTTTTCTTTAAATTGTATAATTGTGCTCCCATTCATGTTACAATATTTTTATTTTATTTTTTTTGTCTTTATCTTCCTCTTCACTCAAGTTGAGCTTTCGTTTCTTTATTTAATTGTATAAATTCTTAACTGCCTGCCAACCATTTTCATTGTATAACTTTTGGAATAAAATTGGGCAACATCCCAATTTTGGTGGGCGGTATGTTCGCGCCAATCGGCGCTTTTGTGAGGGGGGGAAAGGAGAAAAGATCTAGTATATCGTTTATATAGACGCACTCTATGAATTTCCGGTGCAACTAGCCCTTATCTGCCTTAATCCCTACTAGAATATTCCTCTTTCTTCTAGCATCTGTGCTCCAGTACGCACCTATTATAATTGCCCAAGACCTCATGGTCTTCCATCGCTTTTTTGAACAAGGTGAAATAGCCTTCCAGGACCCTATTCCTCTTTTAAAAGTGATCTTATTTCCTGTGCTAGTCAGTAAAGATTTCGTTCTTCCCTTAATGAGTGGTGATACAAAAGGAGGAGAGCCTGAACAAATATTGCAGCCTAGGAGAAACATTTGCCAGACCGTAAGGATTCCGGAGGCCTCTGGACAGACTGTCGACGGCAGTAACAAGGTGAGAAGTTTCTTATGTATTATTTGTTTATGCTACCTTCTCAATAATATCTCCCCAAAGGTGTGAAACCTCCTTTTGATATTTTCCCATACAGTCCATTTTCTCGAGGCCGAGGCGAGTTTTTCGCATCAAAAATGTATAGTAAAAGAATGATAATGTCCGATGCGAAAAACTCGCCTCGGCCTCGAGAAAATGGACTGTATGGGAAAATATCAAAACGAGGTTTCGCACCTTTGGGGAGATATTATTGAGAAGGTAGCATAAACAAATAATACATAAGAAATTTCTCACCTTGTTACTGCCGCCGACGGTCTGTCCAGAGGCCTCCGGAATCCTTACGGTCTGGCAAATGCTTCTTTACTGACTAGCACAGGAAATAAGATCACTTTTAAAAGAGGAATTGGGTCCTGGAAGGCTATTTCACCTTGGTCAAAAAAGCGATGGAAGACCATGAGGTCTTGGGCAATTATAATAGGTGCGTACTGGAGCACAGATGCTAGAAGAAAGGGAGATATTCATGTGGGGATTGACGCAGATAAGGGCTAGTTACCTAGAGATCCATAGAGTGCGTCAATGAACAGTATATTAAAGTTTTCTCCTTTCCCCCCTAGAGTAGGACAGCCAAAGTGTAAAAATTGTGAACAGGAACATGTGGCCTCATATCGCAAATGCCCGCATAGGGTGACCCTTGAAAAGCTCGCGGCTGACAAAAAGGCCAAGAACCAATCAAGAACCGAGTCCACACAGCGAACCAATGAGAGGCCTCCAACGAGCCTCCCCACTACAGCCCCGCCTCGTCCGACCGGTGATGGCCGAAGAGGGACGAGTGCCCCCTCCACCTCCACTGCCAAGCCACGCCCCACAAGGCCAACGCACCAATCCACGCCCATGGACTTTCCCCCACTACCGAGATCTCAACCCCCTCCACCGGTAGTACTTCCCCCCCCACCACCTCGACAGGGTCAACCCCTACCAGCTCCTCCAAAAGCTCATTCTACCTCGAAACCCCAGCAGATCAACTTACCTCTAGAAGAAGATCAACCACCAGTAACCTTCTCCAGGGAGTTCGCCAGGAGTTTTGCCATGGCCCTTCAAGGAGTAGTGCAGCAGCTAGCCACGCTGGCACAACAGATGATGGAGCAGGCCAACCGACCATGAGAGACTTCTCCATCCTCAATTTCAACGTCGATGGGCTCTGCCCCAGGATCCATGAGGTCGAGATGCTATTGGCCTTAACCCAGCCAACCGTTGCTGTCATCACTGACACTCGGTTGCTGGGCCGCCCTCCTCACTTCCAGGGATATTCCGTGGTCACCGACAATTCAGCCGAACTCCATGGGGGTGGAGTTCTTATTGCTATTCGCCACGGGATACCTTGGAAGAAAATGCCAGCACCTGCGACCACTACATGCAGACTCCTAGGCCATATCACCATTCAGGTCCTTATGAGACAGCCCACGTTCATAACGGGGGTCTATCGCAGGCCGCGAGCATCCCTCGTCGACCTGCGCACCCTCCTGGATGCGTGTGCGGCCAAATCCAACCATTGGCTGGTAGGGGATTTTAACGCCAAGCACAGCCTATGGTATAACAACCAGGTAAACCCCGCTGGTAGAATCCTTGTGAAAACTAACTTCTGTGTAGTGCACCCAAATGCACACACATTCAGAAGCACTATCAACGGGGCTACCTCTACACTGGATCTCCTCCTCACGAGACAGCCTCACAGAATCACTGGGTGTACAGTAAACGATCTTATCACCTCAGATCACCGCCCAGTGATCTATAACATCGAGGGGGAGAGAGACGACCCAATGCCGGAGAAATTTCTCTACCATTTTTTTTTTTTTTTTTTTTTTTTTTTTTTTTTTTTTTTTTTTTTTTTTTTTTTTTTTTTTTTTTTTTTTTTTTTTTTTTTTCCAAGCCCCTATTGGAATATCTAAAAGGATGTAAAAAAATAGAAAGAAAGAAAGATAAAGTTGGCCTTTTTCTGTATTGATAAATACATTGTAAGGCCTAACTTGATATGGTGAGTCCTGGAATTTTTGAAGGTTCTTAAAAGTTTTTTGTTATAGGTGTTGGGGCACACCTAAATCTTGAAATGAAATAAAATTAAAAAACTAAAACTAACACTAAATAAAAAACTTGAGATGTCTATAGTCACATCACTGACTTTATTGGCTGGAAGCACATCACTGACCTGACTGGCTGTTTTGGTGTCTTCATTACGGTCCGTCCGTTCTGAGCTGAGTTCACTTTTGTCAAGTGAATGTTTTCTGCCAACGGACGGGAGGTGGCGCTGGAGTGATTGTGCTGAACAGAGGGTTGCTCAAGAACTGCAGCGAGTCCAGGAACTTGATGTGGCGCCTTCGGATGAACTCGGGGATCGTCGGGAGATCGAAGAAGTCGTGCAGAGCCGGGGGCTTCGTTTTCTTCAGAGAGGTTGTCCTGACGATCTTCCGGAGCATCGAGTCCTGAAATCGTTGCAGAAGCCTGGTAGTTCCCTCTGAGATACCTGTCAGAAGAGGTGCACCGTATAGGAGAGCCGGTCTCAAGATGCTTTTATATATACACATCTTGAGCCGTAGGGAAAGGGCGGGAGAGGAAAGGAGGTGATGGAGGCGTCGGGCTCTTGTTCTCACCTTGCGGTGTGTCCTGTAGCAGTGTGCGGAAAATTTCAGTCCTCTGTCCAGGGTGATGCCCAGATAGACTATGGAGTTTGAGGGGGCAATGGTGGTGTTTGCCACCCTGAGAGATTTTGGTAATGTCGCCCTCTTTTTGCTGACTTGTGCGAACACTACGCAGTCCGTTTTTGCTGGATTCACTTGGATGTTGATTGAATCCAGCCGTTGAATTATCTCTTCGCAGACTGATTCGGCCTGACGTAGTGCTCGCGTGGGATTTATACTACTGCTGGTGATGGCTATGTCATCGGCGAAAGCTGCAATGGACGCCTTGCGGTAGTTATTACCAACAACATCAGCAGTATAAATGTTGAAGAGGACAGGCGATAGCACTGCACCTTGGGGCACACCGCAGGTGAGGGGAATTATTGATGAGGTTTCTGCACGGACCTGTACTGCGAGACTTCTCCCGCTCAGAAAGGAGAAGATGACTCCATAGAGTTGCTCGGGGCATTCTAGATCTTCAAGTTTCCGGCAAAGGATTCTGTGGCTCACGGAATCGAATGCCTTTGTGCAATCTATGGAGATCAGCGCTGTTGCCGTGTTCCGGTTTAAGTTCGTGCACGCCTCAGTTTGTAGCTTCATAAGGTGGTGTTCAGTACTGAGACGTGCTTGGAAACCTGTTTGTTCAAAGGGGATCACTGAATTTTCCTCGCAAAAGTCTCGTAGATAATTGAGAACAATTTTCTCGTAGACTTTTCCGAGGTGGGGCAACAGGCTGATTGGCCGGTAATGTTCTGGCATGTCTCCATTTTTGGGCGGCTTGAGAAGAGGATACAATATTGCGTGTTTCCACGTTTCTGGGAAATATCTCAGCCGCAAGCAGGCGTTGTACAGGCCCGTGAGGTGAGCTATTCCTTTTCGGGGGAGCTGCTTTAGTAGAACTGTTTGTATCCCGTCATGACCAGGTGCTCTATTTCCTTTTGTCCGCCTTAGAATGGCCTTTAGCTGTTTGGGGCTGACAAACATGAAGTTGTTATCTCTGGTCATGGCCGGGAGGGGTTCGGTGTCGACAGTACGGTTGGTAATGTCCTGCCGATAGTAGTTTATAAGCAACTCCGCCTGTTCTTTGGGTGTCAGGAGTTTGTCCCCATCGTGTAGGCGGATCGTGGAGGTCTTCTTTACAGCAGTTCTGGTAAGCTTCCAAAATTTCCGGTAATCGCCGTGAGTTGCCCTCAGTTTGTCCTGCCAAATGGAGGTTTTCCATTGGCGGAGAAGATTTTTTTAATTTGAGTGGTGAGGGCGTTGAGGGCTCGCTTGATGTCCGGATCTTTGGTTCTGTACCATCTGTTCTTCAGGTTCCGCCTACTCGAGATAAGGGACATGATGTGAGGAGGAGGTTTACGGAGGGAAGGAGGAGAAGGACGGAAAGTGGGTATGGAAGAACGGGCAGCCTCTGTGATGATGTTTGTGAAGGTTTCGATGAAGTTGTCTACTTCCTCCACAGAGTGCAGGGTCGGCACCGTAGACAGCCTATGGCAAATTTCTGTTTTATATTTCGCCCAATCCGCTTCGTGGTAGAGAAATTTCTCCGGCATTGGGTCGTCTCTCTCCCCCTCGATGTTATAGATCACTGGGCGGTGGTCTGTGGTGATGTGGTCGTTGACTGTACACCCAGTAATTCTATGAGGTTGTCTTGTGAGGAGGAGATCCAGCGTGGAGGTAGCCCCGTTGATGTTGCTTCTAAATGTGTGTGCATTTGGGTGCACTACACAGAAGCTAGTTTTCACCAGGACTCTACCAGCGGGGTTTACCTGGTTGTTGTGCCATAGGCTGTGTTTTGCGTTAAAATCCCCTACCAGCCAATGGTTGGATTTGGCCGCACACGCATCCAGGAGGGTACGCAGGTCGACAAGGGATGCTCGCGGCCTGCGATAGACTCCCGTTATGAGAGTTGGTTGTCTCATAAGGACCTGGATGGTGAGATGTCCTAGGAGAGTGCAGGTAGTGTTCGCAGGTGCTGGCATTTTCTTCCAGGGTATGCCGTGGCGAATGGCGATGAGAACTCCACCCCCATGGAGTTCGGCTGAATTGTCGGTGACCACGGAATATCCCTGGAAGTGAGGAGGGCGGCGGCCCAGCAACCGAGTGTCAGTGATGACAGCAACGGTTGGCTGGGTTAAGGCCAATAGCATCTCGACCTCATGGATCCTGGGGCAGAGCCCATCGACATTGAAGTTCAGGATGGAGAAGTCTCTCATGGTCGGTTGGCCTGCTCCATCATCTGTTCTGCCAGCATGGCTAGCTGCTGCACTACTCCTTGGAGGGCCATGGCGAAGCTTCTGGCGAACTCCCTGGAGAAGGTTACTGGTGGTAGGTCTTCATCAGGAGGAATGTTGATCTGCTGAGGCTTCGCTTGAGAATGAGCTGCAGATGGGGCTGGTAGGGGTTGACCCTGTCGAGGAGGTGGAGGGGGAAGTACTACCGGTGGAGGGGGTTGTGAGTTCGGTAGTGGGGGAAAATCCAAGACCGTTGATTGGGTCGCCGGTCTTTTGGGGCGTGGCTTCGTTGTGGAGGTGGAGGGGGCACTCGTCCCTCTTCGGCCATCACCGGTCGGACGAGGCACGGATGTAGTGGGGGCGCTCGTTGGAGGCCTCTCATTGGTCCGCTGTGCAGACGTAGTAGCTGATTGGTTCCTCTTTGATTTTTTGTCTGCCATTATTTTTTCTAGATTAAGTCTATGGGGGCATTTGCGATATGAAGCTACATGCTCCTTTTGACAGTTTCGGCATTTTGGTTGCCCCTCTCTAGGGCAGTGGGAAATATGGTGCTTCTCACCACATCTAACACAAGCGGGCTGGTGCCCACAGTACGCCTGGGTATGTCCGAACTGCTGATCTCTACCAAGAGGCAGATTGGGCAAAATATAAAACAGAAGTCTGCCATAGGCTGTCTACGGTGCCGACCCTACGCTCTGTGGAGGAAGTGGACAACTTCATCGAGTCCTTCACCAACATCATCACAGAGGCTGCCCGTTCTTCCATACCAACATTCCGTCCTTCTCCTCCATCCCTCCGTAAACCTCCTCCTCACATCATGTCCCTCATCTCGAGTAGGCGGAACCTGAAGAACAGATGGTACAGAACCAAAGATCCGGACATCAAGCGAGCCCTCAACGCCCTCACTACGCAAATCAAGAACCTGCTCCGCCAATGGAAAACCTCCATTTGGCAGGACAAGCTGAGGGCAACTCATGGCGACTACCGGAAATTTTGGAAACTGACCAGATCTGCTGTGAAGAAGACCTCCGCGATCCGCCTACACGATGGGGACAAGCTCCTGACACCCAAAGAACAGGCGGAGCTGCTAGCAAACTACTATCGGCAGGACATCACCAACCGGACTGTCGATACAGAACCCCACCCGGTCATGATCAAAGATAACAACTTTATGTTTGTCAGCCCCAAACAACTAAAGGCCATTCTCAGGCGAACAAAGGGTAACCGAGCACCTGGTCATGACGGGATACAAACCGTATTGCTAAAGCAGCTCCCCCGTAAAGGAATAGCTCACCTCACGGGCCTGTACAACGCCTGCCTGCGGCTGAGATATTTCCCAGAGACGTGGAAACACGCCATCTTATATCCTCTTCTCAAGCCGCCCAAGAATGGAGACAAGCCAGAACATTACCGGCCAATCAGCCTGTTGCCCCACCTCGGAAAAGTCTACGAGAAAATTGTTCACAATTATCTACGAGACTTTTGCGAGGAACATTCAGTGATTCCTTTTGAACAAACAGGATTCCAGGCACGTCTCAGTACCGAACACCACCTTATGAAGCTCCAAACTGAGGCGTGCACCAACTTCAACAGGAACACTGCAACAGCGCTGATCTCCATAGATTGCACAAAGGCATTCGATTCCGTCTCACATGGAATCCTATGTCGGAAACTAGAAGATCTTGAATGCCCCGAGCAACTCTATGGAGTCATCTCCTCCTTCCTGAGCGGGAGAAGTCTCGCAGTACAGGTCCGTGCAGAGACTTCATCAATAATTCCCCTCACCTGCGGTGTGCCCCAAGGTGCGGTGCTATCGCCGGTCCTATTCAACATTTATACTGCTGATGTTGTTGGTAATAACTACCGCAAGGCGTCCATTGCAGCTTTCGCCGATGACATAGCCATCACCAGCAGTAGTATAAATCCCACGCGAGCACTACGTCAGGCCGAATCAGTCTGCGAAGAGATAATTCAACGGCTGGATTCAATCAACATCCAAGTGAATCCAGCAAAAAACGGACTGCGTAGTGTTCGCACAAGTCAGCAAAAAGAGGGCGACATTACCAAAATCTCTCAGGGTGGCAAACACCACCATTGCCCCCTCAAACTCTATAGTCTATCTGGGCATCACCCTAGATAGAGGCCTCAAATTTTCCACCCACTGTTATAGGACACACCGCAAGGTGAGAACAAGAGCCCGACGCCTCCATCACCTCCTTTCCTCTCCCGCCCTTTCCCTCCGGCTCAAGATGTGTATATATAAAAGCATCTTGAGACCGGCTCTCCTATACGGCGCACCTCTACTTACAGGCATTTCAGATGGAACCACCAGGCTTCTTCAGCGATTCCAGGACTCGATGCTCAGGAAGATCGTCAGAACAACCTCTCTGAAGAAAACAAAGGCCCCGGCTCTGCATGACTTCTTCGACCTCCCGACGATCCCCGAGCTCATCCGAAGACGCCATATCAAGTTCCTGGACTCGCAGCAGTTCCTGACCAATCCCCTCTTCAGTACCATTACTCCAGCGCCACCTCCCGTCCGTTGGCAGAAAACATTCACCTGACAAAAGTGAACTCAGCTCAGAACGGACGGACCGTAATGAAGACACCAAAACAGCCAATCAGGTCAGTGATGTACTTCCAGCCAGTAAAGTCAGTGATGTGACTATAGACATCCCAAGTTTTTTTTTTTTTTTTTTTTTTTTTTTTTTTTTTTTTTTTATTTAGTGTTAGTTTTAGTTTTTAGATTTTAGTTTTTATCTTATTGAACTCAAGAATTGGGTGTGCCCCAACACCCATATTAAAGACTATTATGATTCATTTAAACTTCCAGGACTCACCATTTCATGTTTGGCCTTAGAATGTATTTTTAAATACAGCAAAAGGCAAACTATCAATCTTTCTTTCTTTCTACTTACATATCCTTGCACAAAAATTCTCCAAAGGGGCTTGGAATAAAAAAAAAAAAAAAAAAAAAAAACCCCTCACAAAAGCGCCGATTGGCGCGAACACACAATTATACAAAATAAGAAACAAAAATAGCACAACTGTAGAAAGGTTATATAATGCAAAAGGACATCATTCGGGGAGTAAACAAATAATTAAAAAAAGAAAGAACCTTCATGAAAAATGTAGTTTGGAATCTTTGGGACGACATTTTATCTTCACTATCTGGTAATGCTAGTCTTAAAAATTGAAACACAGTTATAAGTACTAATTACGAAGGTAGCGACAGTCGAGATATTTTTTCAAGGGATCGGAAAAAATGACCGCCAAAACACAGTTTTTGCATAATGTGCCAAAAGATCTTTTTTTTTTTATCATCAACTTAAAATATGTGTTCAGTGCACAATTATATATATATATATATATATATATATATATATATATATATATATATATATATATATATATATATATATATATATAAAAGTATTTGCATAAGTTAATACTTTATACTAATGAACTTTAAATAAAAATAAATACTCATAACTATCAATAAAAATATTTTTTTAGCGAGTACACCAATACTCAACTATTTCTTTTCTAGCATATTTTTTAAGGGTACCCTACAGGGTTAAATTCAAATAATAAAAAAAATCTATAATCTGGGCTCAGTAACAGTTATGTACATCATTTTATTTAAAATTATATTTACTCATCTGCCATTTTACTCTCTATTTCATCCGTATCTTATAATATCATGTTTTATTTTTATTTAAATTCACCGTATGCAATTCATATAAACATATATATGAATTTTTTTTTCTTTTTTTTTTTTTGTGTGTGTGCGTATTATTATCTAAATTCACCATATGCAAATCATTGATACATTTATATGAAAATATACATATTTTTTGTGTGTGTGTGTAAAAAACGTACTAGGTAGTAACATAAGTAGAAAAGTTGAAACTATAAAATTGATTTATCTAATTGAGTTTTTGTAAGATTCACACATACCAAACTTCTTTTATTTAATTACGACCAACCTTTAAACTTTTTGGTTCTCTTTTATTTTGGTATAATCAAAATATTATTTTATTGACGCTATCAAGTTCATAAATCCAAAACGATCATTTACAATGTAGATAAACCTGATTCAATAAATTAAGACAGGCGTGTAATTGCTACGGATCAACGAAACATTATAAATTAAAGTATTAATACTTGGTTTATTTATACTAAGCTACCAATTGAAGCTCAAAAGAAAATTTCAATTATATGCAATTTTTAAAAATGTAACTTCGATAATAGGTAATGAAAAATAATTTTCAGTCTAGTATATGTATATAATAAAAATAATATCAACAATTGAATTAATTATCAATTTAGCTTTGATTCTCTATATAGAACCTATGGGAAAAATTAACCAGTAAAATACAAGCAAATAAAATATTCTTTGATCCGAAACCTAACAGGTAAAATTGTATTAGAGATAAGTTAAAATGGCGACACCAAGTCCGTGTTGAACTGGAATTTATTACTGCGCTGTAGCAGAGACCTCCGTCCTTCGGGACAAAATTTAAATCAGGTTCCCTATAATTCTTGCACTGAATTATTCAATAGCTTCCCTTTTTAGAGGCGCTCACATAAAAGGCAAACTGAATTCATTGGGTTCTCTATCAGTCGCTATGTACCGGAGCAGAACCAACTTGGATCGTAGAATTCTACGGCCCAGAACCTGTCCAATAGTAATTCATACATATGGGGGAGTTTCTTTTATTTTTGATTAGGGGAACTAGTTGGGTCTCTAATATAAAATTGATGAATTGGCAACATAAATTAATTTAATATATTATATAATAAAATTGAAACAAATTTGAACTGACAACCCATGAAGGGTCTTAGGTTCAATAGTTAGGTAAAGGATGTACTTTTACAGGGGCAACGGTTGTGATTTTTTTTTTTTTTTTTTTTTTTTTTTTTTTTTTTCCAAGCCCCTATGGCTAACAAAAGTTTTGATTCATTCTTCATTATGATGATTCTGCTTCTTTTACTGCACCAAGGGGCATTTTAAGAAGGTTCTGGAAAGAGCAATGGTTTGAAGAAAATAGTATTATGTATGAGTCACTATCTAGTGATGGGGCTCACTAGGGGTATTGGGCAAAGGGGAATTAAAACTTTTAACTTAGGTCAAACTAAGTTGGTTGACATGTTATTGCCATCTTTGTGGTTTTCCTGTCGGAGTCAATGTATTAAATAAGGGGTTTGTCGAGTGTTGAAGGCTGTCAAAGAATTTAACATGTCTCCGTGAAATAAAGTCTGTCACCTTCGGTAAGTGTAGGGTTGTATGCAGTACATCAGTTTTTGTCCTCTGTAATGTTGTACCCTGCACTATCCTTCTCAGTACTCCGTTCTGAAACTGTTGGAGTCTCTTTGCTGTCGTGTGTGAGATATTTGTCAGCATTGGAGCTCCATAAAGGAGAGCTGGTCTCAATATAGATTTATATATCATTAATTTTAGGCGGAGTGAAAGGTTCGGCGACCTCAATAGGTGATTTAGTCTGTAAGACTTTGTCCTCACTGTCTTGAGCTTACGATGACAGTAGCCTGATAGTGTAAAGTGTCGATCTAGTGTGATGCCTAAGTAACGGTTGTGAAAAAGGAGACTTCATTTTAGGATACCCACTTTTTAGAGTGCCCGAGGAGAGTCTCCTGACCTTGAAGTCAAGCCATAACCGAAGTAACAGAATATCAATTGTCTGGCTTCATTCGGACTCGAACTCGGGCCCGGGAGCATGGTAATTAAGTGCCTTACCCACAGAGCTACCGCGCCTCCATTAATGAATCATAAAACATAATTAGAGTACAGGAAAAACACATCGATAGCATTCAAATTAGAAAACACAAAGACGAGAGAAATATTGTGAAATACTTGGCTTTTGCTGATGATGTAGCCATATTAACTAATAATAGGAAAGAACCTGAATTTGCTATTGAAAAATTATACGAAATCGCACTCGAATTTCCTAACAGAAATCACAGTACATTCAGCTTGTTAAAATAAATCAACAAAAAGATTTCCATTAAAAACAAAATACAGAAACATCAATTCAAATATCTTGGAGAAAACATTCAACCGACAGGACTGAAACACGGTTTTTAATAAAGAAAGAGTACTTTACTTACAAAGGGCATATATACTAATCGGGAATCACTACAACTAAAAAGTTATATCTCGCAACGTAAAACTTAGGCCCTACCTGTTGTTATACAGTTGTTTTACCATATGCTGCAGAAACCACAGTAATCAAAGCAATGACGAAAATTGATGACATTGAGAAACAAGGATAAAAAATACTTAAAATAATCCATGGCGCGGTAGTCAGAAACGGGGTTTGGATAAAACGACCTACAAAAGAATTATATGCCAACACAGACTTTTTTAGAAAAAGACACTTGCAATTCTATGGGGACATCTACAGAATGAATGAAGATAGACTTACCAAAAAAATGTTCAATTTGATTAGATCGAGTAAAATGTAAACCAACTGGTATAATGAACAACAGGAAGACCTTAAATTATGCAAACATTTTGAAAACAAAATAACGGATTGAAAATTTTTCAGAGACAAAATCAAGAATATCAAATTTGAACTGAAACCAACAAGAACTATAGGCCGAAAATGGACAAAAAACAGAAAAAAGACACACAGTGAATCAATGAACAAGTTTTGGGAAGAAAAGAAGCAAACAAAATAAATATTGTGTATATTTCAAGTTCAAACGCTCTCCTTAAGGGGAAAAACATTATCCCTGGTAGTTGTGATACTAATGGATTTGAATGATTGTGGAGATTGCTATGAAAGGATTGATATCTGGTTTGAGCTAAGTCAGAAACGTAAGGCATATTAAGGTATTTGTGGATAAGTTTGTTTGTGACGAAGTAAGGAGCATTTAGGATTTTTCTAAGGATTTTGGATTGTAAGGATTGGATACGGGATGAATTGGATGGTTTAGTGGAGCCCCAAAGCTCAACTCCGTATGTCCAAATTGGTATAATTATTGGTATGTAAATGGGTCATTTGTAATTAATTGAAAGGTTGGAACGTTTGTCAAGTAAACGTTGAAGTAGTCGAAAACGACGGGCAGTTTCTTAACGTTTTAGTCTTGTATGTGGATTCCAAGTAAGACGTTTGTCCAGATGGATTTGAAGTGGGATATTTAATTCTGTTTCAATACTTTCAAGGTGATTTGGGTTAAGGATGTTAGGATGAGGTTTTAAGGTATTGTAAAGGTGCTGACCGAAAATTTGTGATTTTTCTTTGTCAGATCTTGACCACGTTTTGAATTCAGTTAGAAGAGGGTGATTAGAGTTTTTATAGTTCAGGAGTTTTTTTTTGGCAATCCATAAGGATTTGTCAGTCGTGTTAAGGTTTTCAGTATATTTATATGAATTTTTAATTTTTAATTTTTTTATTTCTGTTTTTAGTTTGTTAGTCAATTTAGTGTAGTTATTTTTGTCTGACGGATATCTGGTTCTATGCCACCTAGCTCTTGCTTTTCGCTTTTCTCTCAATAGGATGCGCAGATGTGGCAAATTACTCTGGAGAGAATTGTATGTTTTTCTTTTTGAGGTGTTATCTATTATGCTATTGCGTATTGATGTCGTTAGCATTTCTATGGCAGTATCAATGTCTTGTTTTGTTTTAAGTGGAATATTTAAGTCTATTTTCATTTCCAAATCATATAGAAAACTGTCCCAGTCTACTCGGCCGGTAATAAACGAAGGATGGGTGGGTTTAGCAACAGAAGTTGAATGCAGGGAAAGCAGTACCGGACTATGATCGGATGAAAGGTCATTTAGGGATTTTATTGTGAGCTGGGATGATGATATCTGGGATGAAGTGATGAATATGTCGAGGATATCGGGTCGATTTTTGAGGGATGTTGGCCAATATGTAGGGTTCATAGGTGGAATGATGGAATAGGTATTGAATGTAGAGACTCGGGATAGGATGCTGCCACGGCAGTTAGATGATCGACAACCCCAACGTTGGGGTTTAGCGTTGTAGTCTCCTCCTGCAATGAAGCGAGGTCCTAGGGATCAGAATAAGGATTCAAGATGATTATAGGAAAGGGGAATATTTGCAGGGCAATATACAGCTGAGAGAGTTAAATTGTAAGGACTTATTGATATGATAACCGAGGTTGATTGGATTTCTGCAGTTGGAGTGGAAAGAATAAGGGAATGGGGTAAGAATTTATGGATAAGGATACAAGAACCTGCATGTGCTGTGTTGTCTGGATGGTCTGATCGATAAGTGATGTAGTCACGTATTTGGAAATGTGATCGGTTAGTGAAGTGGGTCTCCGTAAGTAAAGCAATATCAATGTTATTGTCATGGAGAAATATATCAAGTTCGCCTCGGTGGTTATGTAGTCAATTCGCGTTCCACAAAATGATAGTCAGTGGCTTTGGGCTCATTGTGGAATATTGAATGGGTTTTGGGAAAGGACTCTGGTAAGAAGTGAAATGAGCGGTGCGATCGTTTCTTTTAGCTCGGATAAGAAGGACGATAGGATGTCAATAATGTCTGCTGGGTTTGGAACAAGATTTGATTCAGGGAGCTGAGATGAAGGATTGTAACTAGGAGTGCTAACTGGGATTTGGACCTGTCTTGAGAAATTAGGAATAGTGTCAACTTTTAATGATGTTTGGTTTGGGAGGTTAACTATGAAAGAAGTTTGGATTGGAACTGGTTGTTGATTCTGTGGTGGTAGTTTTACACGGAGAGGTAGATGATATGCAGGAATGTTCTGACTAAAAGGTTGAGATTTGGAAAGTACAGGCTGTGGTCGGGAGATTTGAGGCACCTGATGTCGAGTCTGACGATTTCCTATAATATTTGAATTCCTGTTGTGGAGGATGGATGGTGGATGAAGTAGACGGCTTGGCCTCAGTGGTGAGAAGTTGATCTTCATATTTTTCATGAAGGGTTTTCGGAGGTTCTACACTTTCTTTTTGAGAGTTGTGAGATCGATTTTTTGAAATTGCTTGCAAATGTCTCTGCCTTTGAAGGTTTTTGTGTACGATGAACCCTCTGTAATTTGCTGGGTGGTCTTCACCGCAGAGGACACATTTGCTGGCGTTTCTCTGGTCTTTAGGCATGTTGCTGTAGCATGTGATCCAGCATATTTGACACATCTAGCTGGATGGTGACAATATGATTTTGTATACCCCAGAGTTTGGCATCTGGTGCACTGCACAATTGATGGTTTTTGTTTAGGCTGCTCAAATCGGACAACTCAGTATACCAGTCTTGTGATTTTGAATATTTCAATATTATTGCTGGCTGGTTCCAAGTCTACATAAAATAAAGGCAGGGGAAACTTTTGGGTTGGGTGAAGAACATTCGATATGTTTCTCACGTTGTGGCCAATCTCTTTAATATCTCTCTTTATAGCTTCTGTATAGGTGGTATTATGAAGGCCTCTTAAGACAACTCTCTAGGCTTTATCTTGTTTTAACTGATAACAATGGAAGTTATAGTTTTTAGTGGACAAATAAAGAATTATTTTTGTATAGTTTTCTTTAGTAGCGGTGTTAATTTTTATATCTTTAGCACGTGAAAAACGTTGGAAGTTTGTTTGGCCTATACGATTTGCTATTTCTTGGCAAAACGGAAGATAATCCTCTACATTTGATACGAAAATCGGTGGTGGTGGCGGTTCGGTAAATTCTTTATTTGGTTGAGTAGGCTCGGATGGAACATTCTCCAGGGTTGCAAATTTATTGCTGGTTGGGATTGAATAGATGGGTTGTTCTATTTTTGTTGCTGATGTGGATTTACTGCGAGTTGTAGGAAGTGGTATTTGTTTTCCTTTATTTTATTTATTTTTTTTTTTTCATATTAGGTGAGTTCCCGGCAGATCCGGGGGCAGCGTTCCGATGACGTTTTTGTAGCATCCTTTGTGACATGTATTGAGAGTCTGACTCGCTAATTTCAGACATCGCGAACTCTTCTTCCGACCCAGAATTCTCTAACTCCATTTTTATAAAAGCTAAAAATAAATAATTAATAAAAAAATTATTATTATTTTTAATTAGAAAAAAATTAAAGAGAAAAAATAAAGAAAAACCAAAACATTTTCTTAGTAAAATTAAAAAAAAAAAATTTCTATAGGAGGTGAGCCTTGAACTCGGAAAAATGGAATATTTGTCCAGAGCCTACGCCATAAACTATTAGTGACGTTTGAAGTGTCTAGCTAAAGTAATATTTATTACTTTACAGGCACAACCTGGAGTGCCGACAAGTAAGAAACTGTTACCCGTAGATAGTCTGTACCTCACGTGCACCACTTTTCTCACTTAAATTGTTAATTAAAGCACTAACCTGACGAAATGATATGTTCACTGTAATTTAAACCGTTGTTAAAAGTGTTTACAAAGCAGTAGGTAGCTTAATACCATTAAGAATACAGTTTGAAGTCAGAGCGATTACGGAAGTGATCTGCTGTTTCGGCCATGACACTTTAAACTCATCCCTGGTAGTTAAAATACTATTTCCGTTCTTTTGAATTTGGTTCGCACAATTATTTTTTCATCTCCCCGGTTTGTAAATGCTGATTATTCTGATTGTCATTATGGTAGAATATGCAATATCATTTTCTCCGTAAAATTAGTAAAAATGTTCTGGTGGAAAACCCCAAGATAATACCAGATCACATACTGTTGGTGAATGAGGGCATCCAGAAAGTAATAATTAATCTTTTGCCTATACGCCAATAAGAAAGGATCTTATCCGATAGAGAATGGTTGTGATACGCTTGAGAGCCGTATGAGAGCTCGAATTCATGTTGCAGAGTTTCAAAACACACTTCCTCAAGGAGAAATTGCTCGTGCCATCCTGTCAATGACGAGAAGTTTAGATGTTTTTAGCCTAACTAGTGGAGGCGCGACCAGATATTACAGTTGTAAATGTTTGTTTTAAACTGGATTCTGTCAGCATAACAATTATAATAGGTAATTTATTCTCACATCAAAACTAATAACAATTTTCTTGATTTCATTCTTAGTTATTCTTCGAATGTTGACTAAATTACCAGAAACATAGGAAAATATGTTTATCAGTCATATATAAGAAAAATGAAGAAGGAAAAAAAAAATGAAAGGTGATATTTAGAAAAAAAGAAAGGTGATGCGCTGATTTTGTCTAGGAGTTTATTTAAAATCAATATTATAAAAACCCAAGGTTAAATGAGGAGAATGTTTGTAATCAATTACGACATCATGAACATTAACATTTAGGAGACAAGAAAGTGGAATATTTGCCACTTTTTATATTACAGAAATAGTTACTAAATATTTTTGAAAATAAAGTAGTGCATATAATATTTGTGCCGAAGTGGAATTGAGCAAGCAAAACAACCTGTAACTGATAAGAGCGTTTAAGGTCTTGGGAAGGATGCGGAACGAACTAGTAAATAACATGACTGGTGCGGTAAAGTAAGAAATGTATGTGAGACATTTATGGGGATATTAAATACTTAACTACAGATCATGAAAATTTATGCTTCGAGGAAGAAAACAATTTAATAGAAGTTATTTAATTAAATCTCTGTTTATTGTAAAGCATCGCTCGTTTTCTTGTATTTCTAGAAAAAAAAAATAAAAAAATAAAAAAAGACATTTTCCCAACATATAGACACAACAAAACCAAACAGCAATATTAGTATTGTAAGCGGAATGATTATTTTTATGTTAAATTTAGGAGGTGTATTAAATTTATTTTTATCTAACCTGTGAATCTAGAGTATCCCTTTCTCTAAATATGAACTCTATATTCAACAAAGAGTTCAACAAAGCGACTAAATTGTTTAATAAGAATATTAATACTATGTGCTATCTAAATATTGTGGAATATTATAAGTTTAAAAATGATTGAAGGTAAACAGAAACTAGAGTTCAAGTAATCAAAATGTGTTTACTATAGAGAGAAATCATGACATTAGTCCCTAATCTCTTTTCTTTTTCTTTAACTTTTAGTATTTATTTACACTATTCAGTCTTCATAATACTGACAATCAATGAATCAGCATTTTATTTAAACATTAGAAATATAAAAAGGATATAAATAAAAATTATTTAATGGCTAAAAAAATTAAACAGATGTGTTTACTTATATTATCCTCCCGATTTAACAAATTTTGAAGTCATAACAGCATTGAGTAATAATAATGTATAAATATAGTAATTTTTCTAGTATCAGTTTTTTAGAATTTTTGTTTAGGCATTTACCGTTGTCAGTAACAGAATTAAACTGGATAGTTAGTTTTTAAAAAATCTGAATAACGGCTTATACGGATTCATCAAATTATAGGTTTATCTCATCGGAAATTAATTTTATCAAAGTTGAAAATATAAAAAAGAAATTAACCAGAGAATGTGAACTCAGTCCTGTTTATGATACAGCGACAAAGGTCACTTAATTAATCCAATGCAGTTGACAACAGTTCTGAATCAATAACGGTAAAAGTTGCATGCTGTTAAATAATCTATTTTCGTCTGAGCTAGCACGTCTATAGAATCAATAAGTTAACGAAAAATGTTGCAATTAAATATATTTTACATAAGAATTAGTTGATTTTTAGAAAAAATATGTATATATTTTTAATATATCTATTAAACCTGTAAATAACACTATGCGCTTAAGAGGCGTTGTATGTCTTGGAAAGTTAATTAATATCCGCGATTTTCCAAACCCACTATCAAATTCTAGGTATACTATCTACAATCAGCTTTGTTTACGTCATTGTTCGAATAATCTCGTTGCGTTTCATTCAAAATTAGTTATAATCTATGTTCCATAAAATAAGAAGGAGGCGCGGTAGCTCAATGGGTAAGGCGCTTGACTACCGAGCTCCCGGGCCCGAGTTCGAGCCCGACTGAAGGCGGAAAATTTATATTCTGTTATTTGGGTCGTGGAAAGAATTCGAGGTCGGGAGACACTCCTGGGGGACACCCAGCATCTAAAAAAGTGGGTACCCTTAATGGGGGAAAACATGGCGGTTGATCGTGAATTCTAGCCAAATCTCCTCCTTTCACAACCATTGGCTTAGAAACAATACAACCTACCGTAGTACTGAACCCACGGGTTGTAAGTGGTACAGCTTTTTTTTTTTTTTTTTTTTTTTTTTTTTTTTTTTTTTTTTTTTTTTTTTTTTTTTTTTTTTTTTTTTTTTTTTTTTTTTTTTTTTTTTTTTTTTTTTTTCATAAAATACGACGCTTCTGAGGCGTGGAGTGTGCTTCCAACGTAAATCTTTACTCGACTGTTTAGTGTTCCTGTAAGATGAAGAGAGGACATATTACGATTAGTTTAAAATGAGTTTTAATAAAAGTCTTATTTAGAAGAGGAATAGGATGTGGTTGAAAATGAGCAGGCACCATCAAGCGATTACTCGGACGAAGATACAAATTATGCTCAAACATTGTTTAACATCGCAGACAAAATATTCATTCATTGTTCAAGATTCATGAAGATCGAATGAAAGAAATCGATTAAAAAAAAATAGTAAAAGAAAGACAGAGCTAAAAATTAAAATTTCTGTTTATTGAAAACAAGTATTACTCGAAGAAAATACGAAGATGAAATCATAGGGAAAGATTGTTTTACTGTTTGGAAATCCAAACCAATTCATACTGTTGGAAATAATTCTTCTAAAAATATTGTATACAAAATGGCTCGTTATAAATGTAGACGCTTATTGCAATTAATGGATTTTTTTTCTGTTTCTCAAGTTAATTAGTAAGCGTATTTAACTTTTTCCCGTAGTGGCTAATTTAAAACGAATCTTGACAATATTATAAGTCATTAGAAAATACTTTGCTATGGCAAGCTTAACTAACTAAATTCATTTATTTTTATCTATTTCTTATATCTATGGAACTTGTGAATAGTTGGTTAAGTGCATTTTTGTTTTAATTTCGTTTATAAATTTTGTGTTATGGCTGTCACCAGAAAGCTAATTTCTCTTTATTTCTGTCTAATGGTCTTAGTCATGAGGCTTATTACAGAGAGAATACTAATTTGTAATTCATTGTGTAAAAAATTGAGGTTTTCCTTTAATACGATTTTTGCAGTTAACTAAGTATGCTTTTCATTTTTAAATTAAAAAACGCAAGAGTAGCTAGCATTTACATGGACATAACTACGTCAGACATCGGACATAGCTTTTTTCTATTATACATACCGAAAGGCATATGGTGTTACTGATATTCATACTTATTCAAATAATAATATATCGACCAAAGCACCTATTTCATCAAAAGCACTTAATTTTTTACAAAGAGCCTAATCAAACAAGTGAAATAAATAATATAGATTATTGGGTAACGTAGTTATTATTTATATAGTAATAATAATGTAATAAATTGCTGTACTGATAAACATAAGAAAGCTCACAGATTAAGTAAATTTAAATATCATATTTCTCTCGACGAACATTTCTTTGTTAAGAACGAAAAAACAAAGATATAGAACATCTCTTCGTCTGGAAATATGAGCAAGGAGGGTTGGAATATGCGAGGGTTGAGTTAGTTAAGGGTTCCACATCTAGTCTAAATGTGTATTCAGTATGTTTGCTATGATGGAGGGGGAGGCAACCTTCGCGAAGGCACCAACAGCGGAATGGAATTGTGCAAGGAGTTCATTGTCTGAGCCACTTAATAAGCCGGCTGCCGCTTTTCTGAAATGAATCATATCATAGCATTTCGTATCACACCCCGGAACGAGGTCACTTTGTTCAAAAACTATTTGTTAAAAAATGGACTTTTTAATTACAATATTAAAAAATTAATTATACTCGTACAATGAAATGTTGGTGACTGTTGGGAAGAAGGGCTTACCGTAATTGGCTGCCTACCACTATCCCCTTTCCAGCTGGTTGTACAAATATCAATTAAAAAAAAAATAAAAAAAAAAAATTAGGAAACCTATAAAAAAAAAGAAATAAGTCTTTCCAATTATGTCACATATATTTACACAATAAATAAATAAAATCAAACAAAAGAACATACATTTGATTGAAAACCTTCAATTAACCAAACAAAATATAGAAAGAAAATAAAGAAAATATTTTAAACAAAAAAAAACCATTAACTTAAAAAAAAGGATATTTGAATTACTATTAGGAAAATAATTATTAAATATAAGTCCAACTAACTCACGAAACTATTTTTTACGCAGTGAAGACTTTGAATTTCGGCATTTTCTTCCAAGCGACCTCATTTCTAGAATGCAACCAACGTCCGATGGCGATTATTTCCAAACAGTCGAATTTCAATGTTCGACGCTCAGACTGTAGCGGCGGCGGTTCGCACCCGGCGATTTCAGGATCCTGAGACAAAAAATATATAATATATATATGTGTATGCGGTGACTTCCATGCGTCCTGGTTGCGAGATCTTTTCCAACTGACTGAGCTAGCCACTGCCGCACGAAATCCAACCTCCAGCGATAAGAGTTCCAACACAATAAACAGGCGACCCGACGTGTGATCCACTTCCTCTTCCTTTTTTCTTTTATTTATTTAAATTATGAATACAATGAAGCTAAGGTGCTAACATTAACAAAAAAAAAATAATATTCTAAATTACAACTAATTGTTTGATTTTCATAATTGGAAAGGTGAAGAAAAAAAAAATTAAAGTTGACTCTTTGAAACAATTAAAATGATATATTTTTTAAACTAAGCGTAAACATTCCGCCCACCAAAATTTTATTAAAATTTTCAGGATGACAATTGATCTTCTGAAGGAAGAAGAGGTGCTAAACTCGACACTGGTCGAACGAATTCACCATTGACCGTTTTTATTTTGACCACTCTTACTATTCCGTCTCTACCTGGAAAGCATTCTATGACTCGCCCGGTAGGGCAACAAAGCATTGGAGCATTCTGCTCTTTCAAAATCACCAGAGTGAATAGGCCGAGAGTTCAACACCGCTTCTACCCGTGTACCTACAGTTGTCATTTCCTCAAAGGTCAAAGGTTGGTAATCTAAAATTCGTATAAGATGAAATTTCAAGGATTTTACCCCAGCCTCCCAAAGGCCTCCAAAATGTGGCGCATGCGGAGGTATAAAGTTCCATTCAACACCCCGCGAAATTAAATGTTGCTGAATTTGATTTTGAATCTCTTGATTATTCCACCAATCAAGCCATTCATTCAACAACCGTTTCGCACCAACGAAATTGGTGGCATTGTCGGAAAACATTTTACTGGGAAGTCCTCGACGGGAAACAAACCGATCAACGCTTGCAAGAAATGCTTCCGTAGTTAGCTGGGATACGACTTCGATGTGGATCGCTTTAGTTGCAAAACAAATAAAAAGGGCATAATAAGCTTTCCCTAAGGCTGCCTTACGCCGGATTGATTTCCGAATGGGAAAAGGACCAGCGAAGTCCACGCCTGCGTTTAGAAATGCGCGCCCTTGTTCGAATCTTGACACTGGAAGATTCCCCATTAGAGGGGCAAAGGTAGAAACACGAATGCGATGACATTTTAAACATTGGTGAATTCGAGCTCTGATTCTTCGACGAGCGGAAAGAATCCAATATTTTCGACGAATCAAAGATAAAAGAAGTTGCGGACCCGCATGGAGGTACATTATATGGTAATGATCAATCAACAAATTTACAAAATGACATTTTTGAGGCAACAAAATTGGGTGTTTCATTTCATAAGGCACTGGAGCGTTTTGAAGACGACCGATTTTGGTTGGAAATGGTAATGTTGAATTGTTCTAACTAAGCTATTTAATGACTGTGATCGTTCCTTCAAAGTTAAGAGACCATGATTTCGATTGCTCTTTTCAGTACGGATATTTTTCAAAAATCTAAGAACGAATGCCCAGACTCGCACCAACTTCTCAAAATTTCCCAATAAACACTTCCAAAAATGGCGGTTCATTCACTGAAACCAGAGTCTTTACGGGCTCAACTTCCAGCGATTCATCCCCTGACACATCTGGACTATCCCGCCTCTCCAAAGGCCATTCCGGGGGGTTCAAGGCCAACCACTCAGGACCGCTCCACCACGAAATTTTCCCGGCCAATATTGATGGGTTGCACCCTCTTGATGCTAAATCCGCTATGTTATCTTTTGAGCGAACACGAGTCTAACATCGAAGCGTCTAAGATTTTGCTCACTCGATTGGCCACAAACGTCTTAAGACGGTAACTAGGGATTCAAAGCCAACTTAAAACAGTGGATGAATCCGATATAAGATAAATCTTCTTAATCGGCAGGTTGGAAAAGAAATTATTAACTGACTTTAAAATATCGGTTAATAATAGGGCGGCACACAATTCCAATCGTGGAATAGTTAGGAATTTTAACGGAGCTAGTTTGGTTTAAACCATGATAAGTTTTGTTGTGGTACTATCTTTCCTAACCCCATGATGTGGCAAAAAACAATGACCCGGACGGACAGAAGGTCTAGCATAACCTTTATCTAAATAGTCGCGTATGACTTTATCATATTCGTCCTTTAGCTTAAGGTTTCTAAGAAACGTTTGCTCCAATTTTTGAAAACGATTAAGGGCACCGAATTTTGATTTTTCTAATGGACAAGGTTTATTAAAAAATGGTAATTGGACGACATAGCGACCTTGTTCATCTCTATAATGAGTCTTTTCAAAATGTTCTTCACATTTGACATGCGTAGGATCAACCTGCGATTTACCCGCGACTTCTTCGACTTCCCAAAATTTGGACATAAGTTGTTGCATATCCCTTTTATCTCTTTCAATGCTCACAAGAGATGTAACTTCATCATTTTGGGGTGAAGAAATTTTTCCTAGCAATACCCAACCAAAAATCGTCTCCATTGCGTAAGGCAAACCTTTAGGTAGTTTAACTGAACTACCTTTGAAAATAACCCCGAAAAGATCGGCTCCTAACAAAAAAATCGATAGGCCCTGGTACATTAAAATCAGGGTCAGCCAACTCAAAATCTTTTAAATGTAATCGAATGTCATGGGCAATATGACGAGACGGTAAATCCGAACATATTTTATCAATTACTATTGCGGTTGTACTAACTTGCGGTGAACTATCTAGATTTGGTTTCAAAATACACGTAACGATTGAATCACTACCCAATATGTTTTGATGTCCTAAACCCATTAACTGCTGTCTTTTAGGATAGGGAATAAGTGACAAGCGACGAACACAATCAGCAGTTATAAATGAACGTTGTGATCCACAATCAATTAAAAGGCGTATGCGTTTAAAATGACCAAATTTGTCTTTAACCTGCGCAACGGCGGTACCCAACAAAATATCAGAGGCTTCCGAGTGAGTCGCGGATAATACTGTTCCTTTATCCGCGGGTGGCGACTTATTAGGGACGTCCAATGACGGCACCGCATCAAACTCCCTTGAATGCGGACTGAGGTTTCACTCCCTAAATGTGAATTAAATTTTCTACTTTGCGTTCCAAATTCCGAAAAATGTAACAACGTGTGATGTTGACCATTACAACATCGGCAAGATCCCTTTGATGTACACTCTCGAGCTCTATGTCCCGCTGAGCAACAATTAATGCAACGATTGAGCGATTTTATTTGATCGTATCTTTGGCGAGGAGAAAGCGAACGAAATTGTGAGCACTCCAAAATTTTATGACCCTTTGAACAAACGGGACATTTGATCGATTGTTCCGAAACCTTCATCGACATTAACACCTGTTTAGGGTGGCTAAACAATTTATTTTCAAAATTTGGAGCTGGGCCAGTAATGGAATTCGTTTGAAATTGCACATATTGTTGTTGAATGAACTCGGCAAAATCTTTAAAAACTGGGATAGCCGTTTTATCAATCTGTTGTGCTTCGAACTTTTCTCTTGTTCGATTATCAACTAATCTAAGACCTAATGTGCATAGAATGAAACCCGCCGGATCCGGTAAATTTAAATTTAAAAGGGCATTCGCGCTCTCAAGAACTACTGACGAAAATTCTTCTAAAGATTTTAAATTTATTTTAGCAATAGGTTTAAAATTTAAAATTTTTATTACGTGGTTAGTGGCTAAAATGCGTTTATTATTACAGCGTTTTAATAAAGCTTCCCAGGCTTGATCATATCCATCAGATGTAATAGCGATTGCGGCGATAACCTGAGAGGCTGCTCCTTTTAACGAACATTTGAGATACTGAAATTTTTCAATATTATCGATATTAGAGTTCGAATGTATCAACGAAATGAACGTATCTCTAAAGCAAGGCCAATTGTTTACGTTTCCATCGAAAGTCGGAATAGTAAGAGTTGGTAGTTTGAAAAAATTATTATTTTTAGATGTATCCGATAATGTAAGATTTTTACTATCATTACTGTCCTGCTTAATTTTACTACCAAAAGCTAATGTTTCGTAATACATTGTATAAGTGGCTTCTTTTAGAAGTTGATAACTATCGAAATTCTTAGAGAGTTGTTTACTTAATTTTTTCAAAGCCAAAAATCGTATGTTAAATTTCTCAAACTCATTATCTAATCGTAAAAGGCGCGCCTGAAATATTTTTTCCTTTAAATAATCATGTTGAAACTCACAGGCAATATTGTGTGTTTCTTTTATATCAAGGGCTAATTCCTCGACTTCGACCTCTAAATCCGCGTATTCCGATTCGAGATTACTTTTAGGTGCCATGCTAAATAATAATATACGGTATTGTATGACTATAAAAAAAATAATAAGTATACTGCCAGGATAAATAAGGCAATCGGAGGACCGAAATTATTATTTTTTAAATATCCGGCCCGGAGCAGACCAAAATATTTTGGGAAGAGGGGCTTACCGTAATTGGCTGCCTACCACTATCCCCTTTCCAGCTGGTTCTACAAATATCAATTAAAAAAAAAAAATAAAAAAAAATTAGGAAACCTATAAAAAAAAAAAAAAATAAGTCTTTCCAATTATGTCACATATATTTACACAATAAATAAATAAAATCAAACAAAAGAACATACATTTGATTGAAAACATTCAATTAACCAAACAAAATATAGAAAGAAAATAAAGAAAATATTTTAAACAAAAAAAAAAAAACCATTAACTTAAAAAAAAAGATATTTGAATTACTATTAGAAAATAATTATTAAATATAAGTCCAACTAACTCACGAAACTATTTTTTACGCAGTGAAGACTTTGAATTTCGGCATTTTCTTCCAAGCGACCTCATTTCTAGAATGCAACCAACGTCCGATGGCGATTATTTCCAAACAGTCAAATTTCAATGTTCGACGCTCAGACTGTAGCGGCGGCGGTGCGCACCCGGCGATTTCAGGGTCCTGAGACAAAACATATATATTATATATATGTGTATGCGGTGACTTCCATGCGTCCTGGTTGCGAGATCTTTTCCAACTGACTGAGCTAGCCACTGCCGCACGAAGTCCAACCTCCAGCGATAAGAGTTCCAACACAATAAACAGGCGACCCGACGTGTGATCCACTTCCTCTTCCTTTTTTCTTTTATTTATTTAAATTATGAATACAATGAAGCTAAGGTGCTAACATTAACAAAAAAAATAATATTCTAAATTACAACTAATTGTTTGATTTTCATAATTGAAAAGGTGAAGAAAAAAAAATTAAAGTAAAATAAAATTAATTAAATATTTTTAAACTAAGCGTAAACAGTGACATTTTTCCATTTTTAACAAGATTATCTATGTTGATGATTTGGTACTTTTAGGTGAAAACGAGGAAACTATTAAATTAAACGCAAGTACGCTGATAAAAACCGGTCTAGTAATTAATACCGATAACTAATAGTCTTTATGCATTCTCTTCATGGTCTTTATATATTGCCTTTATGAATTTTCTTGATTCTCAAACAGTTATTCTTTTCATAACTTGTTTATACTCTTTGCAATTTTGTCATAACTTGTTTTTGTTTCGTCAGGGTTGACTTGGGGATTTGGGTTTTGAGGGAATGGGTCGGAGGAAGGGATGTGATCAACGGTTAGTGATGTCAGCATGGAACCTTCGGATTCACTAAGCCTTTCCTACATAAAAGGATAATCCATTTTCGTATGAGATAACTAACCACAAAAACTACTAATCCAATCTGTATTAAATTAAAAAAAAAATCATTTTAATAGTTTTAGGAAGGTTTATAAATAATAAAAAAATAAATTTACAATGGTGAGCGGCAGAGGTTTGCCACACTGTCATATACTTTTATGATAAAAAAATTAAAATCCAACCAGATGAAATCAATAAAATTATTAATGCCAAATTAAAATTAAACAAAGAAAAATATCGATCCTTTGCTTTTTGATAATGTGTGTAAAAATAACTTTCATTGGTCTTTGGTTCTAAGCACAAATAATGCTGCAAGAGTTTCTTAATAGTCTCTGTCTATCTGGATTAGCAGGTCATATATCAAAATACAAAAACTAGATGTCTAATTATGCTTTTACTTAATCTTCAACTACCTAATCATCTCAATTTTAACCAGGTTTTAAATTAAAAGAAGGGTAGCGGATTGGTTGAAATAATATCAATAAATATGAATAGTAAAGAATCAAAATATCAAGATTAACGTAAGTTTTTAATACTTAATGCATTATCGTATTTTACGAATTAATACTTTATGAAAAAAAAAAAAAAAAAAAAAATGTGGTTATATTAAAACACATTTAAATAATATTCAAATGCCTTAAATCAATAAAGTTTCCAATAATACCAATAATAAATAAATACTTAATAAAACAATGATAATTATTTTCACATCTGTAAGGAAATATATAGTATTCACCGCAATTTACGAACTAGGTACCGGGCAGAATGATAATAAATGCCGATCTTCACCCCTGTGGCTGAAGGTTGTGTTGAGAGGATGAGTTTAACCCTGAACCGGACGCGCTGGTTGATTTTGTCAACCATCCGGATATTTTCCTATCTAGTTTTTCCGAATTGGGCCCCTTTTGCTTCCAGTCAATAATACCCTTCCTTTATTTCCACACTTGATCCTTTAGTGCTTTTTCAAACCTTATCTAGTGAGCATTTGCAACGTTTTTCGTGATTGTTTACCTGAAACCAAGGTTTGGTAAACAATGTCGTTCATGCACCTGGTCATGTAAGTATAATATACTTACTAACATATAGATAAAATATATAAGAAAACATAATATGTTTTCTGTTTTGTAGTTATACATTATCTCTTCTTTTTAAACTAAAGACATACCTAACTATTTTACAAGAGCTTGAAGAACAATCTGACGATAAAAATTAGCAGAAACATCCACTGGCAAATAAACGGAGGCTGATTCTTTTAACTCCTTTAAGATCAAATTATAAATCATTTTAATCCGGACATTTTTTAAATTAAATCATTTTTTTTCAACTTTATTTTTAATTTAATACCCTTTATGTATTCTCTTCATGGTCTTTATATATTGCCTTTATGAATTTTCTTGATTCTCAAACAGTTATTCTTTTCATAACTTGTTTATACTCTTTGCAATTTTTTCATAACTTGTTTTTGTTTCTTTTATTCTAGCCCTTATGAAGACTTGCAATGCAAGTCAAAACGTCGGAATTATAAATTAAAATTTAATTTTAAATGCTTTCTTCTTGGCTGCATACACCGAACAACAACCTACATCTTAGATACATGAATCGAATTTATTAAAACTTTAGATGGTGGAAACAAAATTGAAAAACTGACATACAGACTAACCCAATTTTTGCCAGGACATTGCGGAGCAAAAGGTTACTTACACATATTTAAACTTATTGAGCACAGCATTTGTAACTGCGACGGAAACAGTGAACAAACTTACAACCATCTTATGTATGACTGCAGAAAATTGGAAAGGTACAGACACAAACTGATATCCGCAGCCCAACTGAACGGAGGCGGATGGCCGCCTTCAAAGAAGGACTTATCGACAAAAATTTCGATGAATTTAATGCATTTGTGGTTCATGTTATATAGTGCTCAACTATTGAACAGTTTATCTATAGTTCTACCTCTATTTGTTTATATTTATTCTTTCTTTTCTCATTTCTCTTATTTTTTCTCTCTCTCTTTATTTTTCTTTTCTCTTTTTTATATTAATTAACTTATAATTCCATTGATTAATTATTGTTTTTATGTCATATTCACTCAACGTTAATTCCAATATTATATTAAAATATTTTACACTATGTATAACTAAACATGTTTGAATAAATATTTATGATAATACGCGTTATGTCGAGAGTTAAAGTTCGTAGAAATATATGCACCCATTGCAGGGTGGAATACTAGAACATATATATGTAGCAATTATGCTTAGTAAAGCTGTAATAGTAAGACTTCAATATTTTCAAATTGTTGAATGAGACCGTAGTTGAAATAATAACCATATCAGTAGTTCGCCAAAAAAACTAAAATACGAGGTTTAATTATTTTAATTTTAGCTTGATTTTCATAATATTGAAAAGACTGTTCTATTATTTTTGAATACCAATGTTGATTCTAAACGGAGATGGACCGTTTGCCGTTACGCAATGCATCCAATTATACAACAAACGAATTAATCGATGGTTATAAATCGGGGAAGGTATTTCGATCTGAAACGGCAGTGCTTTTGTAGTTTCAAAGTTTTAATCGTACTAATTCTAAGCTATTGAATTCTTTAAATTATGGAACGAAATCCAATATTATATTGGTCCTTAAATATATTTCTGTTTTACGATTAAGAATACTTTTTTAGAAAAAGAGGAAAAGCTATTACATTTTAATCAAGCATGTAGCATTAAAATCAAACGAGACATCAAAATAGATGTTTCTTAATTAATCGTATATTATTGAAATACATAACGAACTATGGGTAGTGTTATAATATAATGTATATTTGAAATAAATAATAAACTTTAACCGGATTGAAGGCGAATATTTGTTCTTGGAATGACCTACCGATGGGAGAGGCTTTCTCTCCCAAAGAACTAAGCGATAGCGAAGAGGACAAAGCAATCAGATGCCAATCATTCCACCAGTCTAATTGAGTTAGTAATACCCAGTGAGAAACAACTCTTCAACTTTGACAATTTACTCTTAGCTCAAAGAAAATAAAGACTTTCTTTTCTGATAGGAGTGGGAAATTGGCAGAATCATATTCTTCCATGCAATGAATTTCGAAAAACGTTGAAGGGAAGTAATAACTGAATTGTTAATCCTATAAGTCGCTTTTTGATCCTACAATGAATCCGCACCTTTCATTCAACATGATCAATAAATAAATGAGATTGAAGCATTTTAAGTACTGCCAATAAGTTAAACACTACTATTTTTATATAAATTAGTTTATATGAAAGATTCTCTAAAACTCCTTTACAATCTCTTTTCAGGAATCGCCTTATGCTGGGACAAATTAGTATGCATACATTATGTAAATAAACATGCAAGTATTGATCCTTGTTGTATTCCCTCTCTGACCAGTCGTGTAAAACAGAAATCTGGCTATCATCAAAAAATATCGGACATCAAAAAATGTTGGATCAGTTTATAATTTAGCATATATTAAACCTTTTTAAAAATATCTTGAGACTGGATGCATAGAGTCTTGATTAGTTTAATTTTTTTATAAAATATTTCAAATAAAACTTTTGGTTATTTTGTTAAGAATCAATAGTATATCAATATGTGTTACATATTACTGCGAATATTGTTTTATCAGTGCTGAAAATTTCATCGTAAAAGATAAAAATATAAATATTAATCTGGCTTGTTTTTACACCTATACACACACACACACACACACACACACACACAAAAAAAAAAAAAAAAAACTGATAGGTTTAGTTCTTGACACACGAAGCTATATTTCTTTTTATGAAATTTTAATATATAATTACAACTATCCATAATCAACTTTGCTCTGAAGACCTACATTTTGAAATGATATTGAAATTTTAAATTTTTAATTTCTCAATGTAGTGTTACAAAAAGCTGTGAGGCTTGAATATTTAAAGTTTGTTTATCAAACAATGTTAGAGACCCATGAGTTTGACTGGGATGAAAATACAGTTTTATTCTGATACAAAATTGAATTAAAGGTTTGTTTTAACTAATAAAAATTACTGTCATATGCTAGTTACTGTTTCTTTTTTCTTGTTGGAACTTGGAAGATCATCCGGGGTTTGTAAAAGGCTATGAGAATGTTAGCAGTGTATGTTCTGGGATTTCTTCGGTGGGGGTGTTTCTTCTTGATTGTAGGGACGTGTGTAAATGACAATTTACACTGGATCGCTTTTTGTAAAATAGCTTGAATACATCAAGGTCCATCGTGGTGAGATAAGTCAGCTGTATGACAGTGGGGAATGCTGTTTATTTTGATACATTGATGATTGAAGAACATTTAAAGTTGTTATTAATATTTAAGAGATATTTTGGAACTTTGGAAGTATTGTTATGATTTAATCCTTTACAATAGATGGATGGTGTATTACATGATACAAACTATAAACAGTTTCTTCAACATTGGAAGTTGCTAACGTATACATTAATCTCATTTTCATGCAAAAGGTAAAGAAGTTTCTATATCAGAATGGTATTGTTGGATAAAATATTTACGGTCATCTCTTAATTTTTTCATTGGCTTTCTCTTTGTATAATGCCACTGTTTATCGATCTTATTAAACATAGTCGAATCATTAGTTCATATTCCTTGAACTGCCATCGTTATGTTCATAGTTTGAACTCAACAATAATTATTCTTTTATCATTCTTTATTTTTATTATTGTTATATAGTTTGGGCATTTAACTGCCATCTTTTCACATCAATATAAGTCGGTATCCACAGCGACCTTATTGTGTATATTGAATATTTCGAATGCTCTTGTTTTTTTATTATCGTTTCTAGTTGGGCCTTTTATTGCATCTTTCACACACTAAAGGCGTAGCGCGGATCCTTTTGTGTATCTTAACTTGTTTATATATAAATTTGTTTCTGCTTTTATTTTGGACCGGCATAATAAAATATCTTAACCACCCCAAACATTCTTTACTAATCTTACAAAAAATTCGTTTTAAAACACCCTCTTCTTATCGCTTGGTAATTCTCGCTTGTTTACGCCGCCATCCTGGTCGGTGGGAGGTTTATTCTCAGTTCTAGAATTGCTTGCTCCGGTCCGCTCTCATGGAGCGTCTCCCCACGATGTAGCAGTTGTCCTTCCTTTTGCGGTCGTTTTTCTTTTTTTAAATGAACTTTTCCGGTGTTTATGCTTTGTCTCCATTACCCGGTTTACCCTGATTCTTCTTTTCTAATCTTTCCTTTTAAATTTTTTTAATTTTGATTGTTTTTGCTCTTAGCTACAAATACCCTGTTGCGGATTCGGTATGGGCCAATTCTTCGCGCTTTCTTCAGTTTACAGAAAAATAAGCAATTTATTCATTGCTAAAGTTATTACTATTATTATTATTATTCTTTTTTTATCTCGTATGATAAGATATAGAAAAAATATAGATACTTGGGTAATTTGTTTCAGTTAAACCTATTTCATTAAATTCTAACAAAATATTACATCTTACTACCAGTTGTATTGCAGTTTAGAATTAAGAATCATATAAGTATTTCCTTATCTTATATTCATCTATAAACTTAAATAATGTATGTATATATATATTATAAACTATTTAAGTTAGTAAGTAGAAAATTCTTTGAAGAGAACAAACTTCTAAATATGAACCGCATTCTTCATTATTAATGTCATTAATATACTCCTCTTCTTTCTTCCCCATTTTCCCTCCCTCCCACTGCTTTCTATAGACGGTTAACAACTAAGTTGGGAAAACTCTTTATAAAGATATTCTGAGGAAAAACGAAGGCCTCGTGTAAGAAATGATGTTCTTGATTTTTTTTTTTATAATTTCAATAATTTATATTTTTGAATTTAATCTCTGATTTTGCAAAGAAAGAAAATTCCTTTCATAGATAATTAAATAATAAAGTTTGATTTCTACAGTTTTATATTTAAATAACATTTAGTCGGTATCATTTTACATGATACACTACGAGGAATGTGGAATAAACCAAACTTTAAGAAATGTAAAAAAAGGTATTAGTATCGTGGAATGACAGAGACCCGCAGCCTGAGTAGACTATATGAAAGATCATGAAACATATATTGGTAGGAGTATATGCGCATTCGATAACCAAAAAACAAGATGGATTTAAAACAGGAAGATCCTCCAGTGACCACAACTTCCTATTTAAGACCTACAAAAAATAAATGGTACAGAGCCATTAGAGAAGCGGTGGGATACGTTGGAGAATTTCCATATAAGTCTCTATCTTATAAAATCCTTTAAAAGCCTAAGTAATGAAGCAAGAGATCCTGTTAAAATCCGAGCCAATGCTAGTAATAGCTTTTTTAATTAGGAATAAATCAGTATCTTTAAGAATAAAAACAAATATAATGTAAATCGTCCCTAGAAATACTCTATTCAGGCAAATCATGAAAATAAGGGAGAGAAAAGCAAAAATACATCTAGCCCTGGAAATCAATTATTAGATTATGTGCTGTCTCCTGGCTCCAGGAAGTTCCAAACATAGAAATTAGACGGGTATTGCAACAAATGGTACAGATGCAACATCCTCTACATCATTAAGACTATGAGGTTAAAATAGTTTAGGCACGTTATAAGGATGATAGTAGAGGGACGATGATCCAAAAGAATTCCGGAATGGAGTCCAGAAGGAAACGGAAGAAAAGTAACTCGGGGTACGCTAGGCTGAGGGTGCCACGGAATTAATAGTGACCAGGGGAATTCTTGAGGAAGACTTACGGGAAAGAAGGAGGTAGAATAAAGTTATTTTCGCCAACGACATATGACGAAAATGAATTCAAAATAATATATTTTTTATTTTTGAAGAGAAAAGATTTGACCCCAGTTGGGATTCGAACCCAAGTCTCCACCTCTCTAGCGTGGCGCCTTATCCACTAGGCCACCGGGCTCGCATCCGAACCAGGGAAATCTTTTCTCTTCACTGATCCATACCCCCGGGCACTCGCAATTGCGATGTACAATTCGGCAAATTGAACATTACTTTAATTAGATCTATTGACGAGCTGTCATATATATATATATATATATTAAATTATGAAGTGGTTCTTGTTTTAATAAATATTTTTTAAATATATTTTTTATTTTTGAAGAGAAAAGATTTGACCCCAGTTGGGATTCGAACCCAAGGTTCGAATCCCTTGGGGGGCTTGGGTTCGAATCCCAACTGGGGTCAAATCTTTTCTCTTCAAAAATAAAAAATATATTTAAAAAATATTTATTAAAACAAGAACAAGAACTAACACCGTAGTATTAAAGCATAAATCTACCAGATATTTAACATCATACAAAGAATTTCCAAATAATGATATAGATAATATAACTCTCTCAACAAAACAAGAACCATTTAGACTAGGAAAGTTTACTGGAGAATTCGACAAGTTTCTAAGTAACAACTAATGCTGAAAAGAAAAACTTATCCCATAATGTTCAGAAAAAGGAAGTAGAAAGAAAAGCCACCCAATAGTTTAGTTTTCGAACTGTCTAGAACACCACTCATTTTCCATTAAGTTCATGAAGAGTACTTCATTATTTTCAGTATAAAAATCTTTTATTTGATTAATTTACTAATCGGCATTTTTACAAAATCAAAATACTATGTACAGCAAAGGATTCTAAAGATCATGGAAAGTCGGGTTGTAATCCATTTAACCCTCTATACAAAATGTGTGGCTTATCTTTAGAGAAGGTATACGGGGACTAGACTCTATGCAAGAGAAAATTAAAAAACAAATAAAATAATTATTCACTCATCTTATTTTTTGTCTGTCATTGAGCAAACATTGAACAAAAGAAACATAGTTACTAAGAAAAACAGATTTTAAGCTTGTACTGTCATCAAATGCCCAGTATTGTTCTTAACACTACTATCCATGTTGTCATATTCATTGCCAATTTCTTATGGACAGGTTATGACATGTTCTGAAAATGGATCAATTAGAAACTCATTTAAGAGGAAGTTGGATTTGGAAGTCTTCGGAACCTCGAGACGTTCCCATGTTTCGCATCTCTACACTGAGTTAAATTGGCTTTTCCCCTCCTTCCGCAGAAAATACTTCCTAGGCACCTACCTATTCCAAGTTATCATCACCCGTCACCCTCCCTTTATTTACAGTAACCTGAAATTCAAGTCCGCTATCAAATCACTGCATACAAGATCTCGTCTTTCCGATCTCTATACTCCATCCCACAGCAGTACTGCATTCCAACGTTCCTTCCTTGTCCGATCCTCTACTCTTTGGAATTCCCTCCCCCCCCCCCCCCCACCCCCCCCCCCCCCCCCCCTGTATCCGCAATGCTTCTTCCTTTGGAACATTCAAATCACTATTCTTTCACCATCTCCTTTCCCTCCAACTCGACGCTCTCTAATTGTAAAGATGTATGTACTATGTATGTAATCGTCTAATTTAATTACTAAGACCGTCAGACATAAAACATAAGCATAATGTCATAAAATATGATAATGTTTTAATTGTTTGTAATGATAATCTTTGATTTTCTATCTTTTATTTTTCTTGAAGTTTCTGTTTGTTTTTTTTTTTCTCTTCTGCAATTTTATTTACAATATTAACCTCTATTTTGTAGACTCATTTTTTTTACTCTCTTTTTATTTAAAGTTTTTTCTTTTTCTAGTTTTTCTCTGTATCTTTTTTTCATACATATTTGTATTCAGTTTATTTATGTTTTTTTATTTTTAACAGCCTCTCGGCTAGTTATGATCTTACTTTATGTTATTTAATGTTATTCATAAGGGAATTTGTCCCAGAATAAAGTTTTCTTTCTATTCTATTCGATTCAACCTTTTCCAATGTAACCACAAAAGGAAAGAATATTTGTTTATTGTCTTTGAAATAAGGATCACCTTTTAATCTAATCACTGCTAAATGTTTAAAGAAATATATTTAAATGATGAGTGTTGAAATTCGAAATTCGGTGAATTTTATTATATAAATTTAAACTTAACTTAAAGGCAACCGATCCCACACAAAAAATATGCTCCGTGTTCGCTGAAAAGGTCCTCAAAGAGGACAGAGAGCGTAATGCTCATTTTGGTTTTCCAAATTTCGTCAAGGCAATAAAACACTTGAAGATGGTACTCATTTTAGAAGACCTCAATTTGCTAAGGAACAGGAGATTCTAGAATTAATCGGTTAGGATCCACGTCAAATATGTCGCTCATTTGCCGCAACAACGACATAACTGAATGATGATTTTTGAGTTAATACTTCAGGGGCAATGACAATGATGTATATTTTTAACAGGTGCATTCTCATTTCTGAACTTTCAAGATTTCTTTCGGGATGGCCCTATTTCTGTTTTGGTGGGATTTCTGTTTCTTCAGTGTGTTAGTTGCAATACCGCATTATCTCAGTTGTCACTCGCTATTTGTGTACGAAACCCTGATATTTTTTCAACAAGAGTATCATATTACGGATTGTGACCTTATTGCTGAAAAGGTAAGACCACATTCATCATGTATAATGTTCATAATGCATTATCTTTAGATGTGACGTTGTGCAGATAAATACAGTAAAGAGTAATATTAGTTTTATTTTGAGTTATGACGTTCTTGCAAAACAGTATCGTATTTATTTTTGTATTATTTGGTTATATGACTTTGTTACAAAAAAATACATCTATGCTTTCAGCATCAGTTTTAGAAGTATCTGCAGATGTGAAACTGTTGCACTAAATAGTTTTTTATATTCACATTTTATTCTGAATTATTTCTAGTTATGTAGGTATTGTTTTAAAAACTTACTGCAATGTATGGTAATTTTTTCAACCATTACACAGGCTTGCGGAACTTATTTTGAAAAAGTAAATATTGTTTAATTGATAGTAACCTGATATTTTTCGTTATAGCATAATGCTCGAGGAAAAACTGGTGTTAATGGCGTTGAAAAATCAAGTTGGAAGTACAAAAAAATGGAAGATTTGTTCATCACTGGCTCATTCTGCAGGCCTTAATACTAATTCGACTCCAAGGGAAGACTCTGTGGATAATGGTATATTAATTATAAAATGTTATGTCGCAATGTTTTATCCTAATAAATATTTTGAGGTTTGTACTCTAATTCGGCTTGTTGTTTTTGCAAAGAATGTATCAGCTGCTGCCATGTCACCAAAGACTGCAGAAGTTATGAGTAAAACAGTTATAAGCTCCTACACATCGAGATCGAGATCATTCTTCATCAATTTCAAGTTAAAAAATAAAAATATAAAGTATAAAGTGGCAGCTGTTCTTGTGGAGGAGGAGCGCTAGGGAAAACATGGGATACAGAAGAAACTTGAAGATGTTTTGAAGGAAGCAGTTAGAAACTTTGTCGAGGAAATCTCAAAAATCGAAAGTAATTATAAGCGTGCCAACACTAGCAAATATTTTATTGACGGAAGCGAATCCATTGGTGATATTCATAGACACTACATTATCGACTGTAAAGAAAAATATATCCCATTAGTGATGTTTTATATAGGATTTTTACATAGGACTTTAATATTCTATTGTTTACACCCATAAAAGATTTATGTGAATCCTGCTGTTCCTACGAAAATGTTGAGAGGGAAGAAAAGAAGAATTCAAAAGATTATTATGAATAGCACCTAGTTGAAAAAGAATTGTCCAGGAATGAAAATTGATAAAGAGGAATCCAATGTTGTTGTGGCTGTGTATGACTTACAAGCAGTTATGCAAATTCCGAAGGGCAATACCTCAGTTTTCTACTACAGGTCAAAATTAAATGTCTTTGACTTCAAAATTTACGATTTGAAGAGTAATGAATACGAGTGTGTTGTATGGGATGAATCGAATGGACATACGGGAATTAGCGAATTGGGCTCGTGCATTCTTCAGTTTTTTGTGAAAAGAGCTGCTTCAGGTGATAAAAACACCGATAGCTTTCTAATCCGATAACTGTACAAGCTTACAGAAAAATAAGTTTATGTTCGCACTCTATGTATGCTGTAAGGCATCTCAATATAAACAGCATTACACACAAATACTTAGTAAAAGGCCACACTCAAAATGGGGGGGACTCTGCACATTCGTTAATTGAGTGTCAAGTGAAACGGCAGCTGGAAGGTGGTCCAATATACGCGCCGCAGTCATTCATTGCGGCAATATGAGGCGCTAAAAGTCCATTCAACGTGACAGAATTGTTAAGATTTTTTCGATATCAAAGCTTTAGAAATTGATATGGGGCCCATGAATATGTCGCAGATAAAAGTAGCAGTGGTGAAAATCCTCCGTGTAGAGTGCAAATCCCCAACTTCTGTTTATTTTATTTACTTAAGGTCATGAGTGTCATCAGAAAAAGAAAAAGAGTAACAATATCACGCTTACACGAGCATTTAACAAAAACCTCAAATACCAAACCACAAGAAACAAGTCCTTCTTGAATTAATCCACAAAAACCATTTACCAAAATTTATAAACAATTTTAGGAGCTATTGTACTGTACCTAAAAAACGTTTTGTACTTAAGTCCTGTTTTTTCCTATTCTGTAAATTGCGGTTTTTCAATCATTTTATACACTTTTAAATAAAAATAAATGTTGTAATTATTACGTTTCCATACACTTGGGTGAGACGAAGTCCTTCATTATAGATATTCAGATGCCAGGGAAAAATGATACTGCTGCAATTGGAAATCTCAGTATTAATTTTGTATAATACAATTTTGTTATTAGCAATAACGTCACAATTCATCTTATGTCGCACCACAAATGAGATTTTTGCAGCAATAACGTCATAAGTGAAACTGGAGATAGTTTTGGGGTTGGGGAAAACTGTATAGCCTAGATTTCATCCAATAATTTACTTCAATGTCATAAGGAGATATTGCTTGACCATAATATGACATTTTGTAGAAATTTATTATAACCTCCACAAAATAATGCGATTTGAAAACTTTAAAATGGCTCTACTGAAAAATCGTGATTTTTGACTTATGACGTTATTGCAGCAAATTAGCGATGTGTGGAAATAAGTAAACGATCAAATATTTCACAAACAACAATCTGAAAAGTTATGTGGAAATAAGTAAACGATCAAATATTTCACAAACAACAATCTGAAAAGATCTACATCAAATGGTAAAAATAAAAATAAATCGCTAAATGGATCCACCCACCATAATCTCGGAGATTACGGAATTCAATCAGCTTTTTACCAGCAAAGATCAATCACTTTTTAAAAAAGCGCTATTTAAGATCTTGTATGACGGTGGGATTTATTAGCTGTAATGGAGATTATTTTAATGAATAAAGTTATTGTATAGTTATTGGTTCATTGAATTTTTTAATTACCCAAAAAACCAACAATAAAATGAAACGTCTAGGTACTATACAACACATACTACTAATTTAAATGCTAGTGTGATTGAAAAAAGGAATATATGCTAAATACATATAGGAATATATATATGATTTAAGGAGATATATCCTTCCTAAAAAAAATTCAGAATGAACTAGCCGAACAAAAGTAAAACATCTCTCATTACTAGGTATAAGGTTGTATAAATTTATATAAATATTTTTATTAAATTAAATATTTTTTGTAGGTTTGCAGTGGAATTGGAATAATTAAAATCTACCAAGAGCATTCTTTTTTTTAACGGAATGTTGGATTGCCTTCAGAACTTTATTCAACCAGGTCTTGAACAATCTGTTTAAAGTTTGAGAGGGATAAAACTATTGACATATGTTTAGTTTTTTTTCTTCTAATGATTGAATATTATTTTATATTTAAAATAAACAATATAACAACAGAAATTAAAGCCTCAAGAATCTCTGACATTTAAGAAACAATGTTTGGGATTTTTAGGCCCAAAAAAGCTGTATAGCGGCTTATTATATTCAGCCGAGAGCATAAGGTCACAAACGAAATCTCAATAATTAATAAGCAGGACCTTAACCCTTTCCACGGTGACCCCCTTCTTGTTCACCAGCTCCTGTTTGCTCTCTTATGAACCATGTAACATATCTCCGTTTGTTTGTTCCTCTCAAACAAACGTATGTTCAATTAATTAGACGAGTTTGTGACTATGTGACTCTGCAATCTCTACATTTCGAAGTCCATGCCCTAAACAAGCGTAAGATTATTTAGCTAATTAAACATTAATTATTCAGCTTTGTGATGGTTTATTACATAGCTCAATAGATTGTACAATAAAAATATAACATAAACTGAAGAGTTATTATAAATATATAAGTTTTATTCTATTACATTTGAGGAAATATGAAGAATAAATGCAAGGTTAACTTGCTGCTCAAGAAGAACATTGTTCTTCACAGTGAGTTGAAATCTTACATATTTTTTTTTTAAAACGGTTTAGTACCGAAAATCAGGATTGATGAATTTTTTTTTTTTTTTTTTTTTTTTTTTTTTGTAAGCAGGGCCATGCCCTATACAAAGAAGTTCGGCTATATATTGTGTACAATGAAATAAGATACAAACATTAATACAACTACAAATATTATGCACATTATCATACTCATCTAATAATAATTCAAATAATATACAAAGCACTTTGAATAAACTAAGAATTAAATGCAACTAATAAAAATTAAATAAATATTTTTCTATCTAAATAATAAAAAATACCTAATAAAATAATTAACACTTTTTTTTATGTTAATTAACACTTTATAAACCTTTAAACTTTATCAAAGATCATATTAAACTACTACTTTCAAGTATATATAAATATATGTCATATCTCAGGCAAATAGGTATATGTATACATGATACTGATATTTGACAGTTAAATCTACTATATCTCAGTAAAAAAATTTCTGATTTTAATTATATTTAAAATAAAATATGCCAGTTTTTTTGCTTCTATTTCATTTTGTGGATTAAGTATTTGAAAACTGTCATTTGAATCAATGCTAGGGTAATAAGTGTTACGCATGCCATTATATATTGGGCAAGTGTAAAGAATATGTCCGAGGTCTTCATTAGTTTTCATATTACAAACCATACAGATTTCTTGAGGATTAATTAGTGTGATTTTATCTGGAGGGTTATTTTTATTATATGTTTTCCTGTAGTTCTTAACTGTGCAATAATTCTAGTTAAAATAATATTTATCCGTATATTAATGTAAACAGGGATTGAACCGGTTGGATTAATGCTATTGTAGAATGTGCTAAAATTCGATTGCTGGCTAGAGGATAGATCCGAATTAAATAAATAAATTTTGTATTTTTCTAATACAGTTTGACTTTTTTCTTTGAGTTTAACTATATTTGATTCGAAAACTATTCCCTAGGATTGATGAATTATTTGCTAATTCTATTGGAATTCTTGTCTTACTTACATTAAATATATAAATAAGTGTGTGTGTATTTAAGGTTCTTGAGGTTTCGTCATAACATAGCAACTTATTTTTGCGACGTTTCGAGACTATATTGTTCTCATAATCATGCCCTACAGTGAAAAAACAGGTTACAATAAAATTATATAAGTTAGGTTTTTTCCAATCATGAAGTTATTTACAATATAAATATGGAAGAGTATGAAACTACTTCTAATGTTACTAGTGGATATGCTATTGGTATCTACTAATATATATAACAATTCTAATATACAACTGAACTGAGGAATTTCCAAAAAAAAAGGTTAGGGATGGGTGTTTCCAAAGGTACTCCCAGTACAGGTTTATGGAATTTCCGTTTTTCTGTGTAATATATAAATGAATTAATTTTTATTGGTTTATAATAATATACAGCATAAACCAATAACGAATTGTTATATTTATTAGTACAAATAGCATATTGTACATTGTAAGTAGTTTCATATTCCTACATGTGTTGTAAAATTATATGTAGTATACAGGGTGTCCCGAATTTATATTGCAAAACTTCAGGAACTTATAGGGGACCGAAAAACTAAGACAAAAAGTCGTTTAGAGATTTGCTCGTTTTTGCTTAGTTTTAAAGAAAATCGCAAAAAAAAGAAAAAAAAACAAAAATGTTATAGCTAGCGATTATCACCTTTCAAAGTTCGTCAGGCTAGGCAGTGAGATATGTTAACACTTAATGTTATCCTTTACATTCTTTCATTTGTTTACATTTTGGCTTCCTTCTAGGATTATAATTCCTAAATCAGTCATCAGTCAGTTACTCAGATATTTTTGTGTGAATAGCATCAGCCACAATGCAGCATACATATTCTAATGTTGAATACGCTGATATGATTTTTGTGTATGGTTTCTGTAACGGTATGCTTTAGAAGCGGTGCGGGAGTATGCGCGCCGATTTCCAAATAGAAGAGTGCCTAATCGACGAGTCTTTTCGTTATCTTTTAATAGACTACGAGAGACTGGGTCATTCTTAATACGTAATGAAGGCGACCAATTCCAGGCAGCAATAAGAGCAGATTATCGGAGAAGAAATTGTGTCCAACGTCACTTCGATAACAATCCTGAGACTAGCATCCGAAAAGCATCTGCTGCATTAGCAATATCGCGGCAAGCAATATAGCGAACTCTGAAAGAAGATAATCGCTACCATACCCATAATCTTCAAAAAGTTCAAAATTTATTACCTAAAGATTATGTCAAGATATTGAATTTTAGTAACTGGTTTCTTGACGAAATTCGCGATGATAATTTATTTCCATTAAAATTTATATGGACCGATGAAGCTACCTTTACAAGAGGAGGAATTGGTAATCAAAGAAATTATCATGTATGAGCTCTTGAAAATCCCAGAGCTATTAGAGAGAATAGGTTTCACCATGAATTTGCTATTAACGTGTGGCTTGGAATTTGGAACAGATTACTGGTGGGACCATATTTTTTACCTAAAAGATTAAATGGTATTACATTTACACATTTTTTGGAGAACGACTTTTCTAATTATTTAGATGATATTTCCTTACAGCAGCGGATTGAAATGTGGTTCCAACTCGATGGATGTCCAGCTCATTATAGCAGAGTTGCTTGAGCTTGGCTGGATATAAATTATCCACAACATTGGATTGGACGTGGAGGAATAGTAATTTGGCCACCCAGATCACCTGATATGGCACCCATGGATTTCCTCGTATGGGGAACCTTGAAGCAGAAAGTTTATTCTGTGTCAATCAACTCAAGAGAGCAATTAAGAGACAGAATCATAGATGCAGTGCACCAAATATCATCAGAACAATGTTTAGCAGCAATTTATCAAGTGAGTGCTAGATGTAATGCTTGCATTGGTGCAAGAGGACAACATTTTGAGCAATATTTAGATTAAAAAGAAAATAACATAAATATGAATGTAAATAAATAAGTATATGTTACGTTATGTTACGGTTATTTTTGAAATAACCTGTTTTATAAACATAATTTTATTGTAACCTGTTTTTTCACTGTAGAGCATGATTATGAAAATAATATAGTCTCGAGACGTCGCAAAAATAAGTTGCTATGTTATGACGAAACCTCAAGAACCTTAAATACACACACACTTATATATATATTTAATGTAAGTAAGACAAGAATTCCAATAGAATTAGCACATAATTCATCAATCACCAAAACAAGTTGTAATTTTATTAAACCTTGTAGTAGATTTAAGAACCTTATTAAACATCTAATAGTAAGTAAAAAAATATATGTATTGTGGCTGAGGTTTTGAGGAGAGGAAGTCCGTTTAGCTAGGGAAGGCCTAGAGACTGGTCCTTTGTTGAAACCAGGGGAGTAGAGATCTCGAGGAAGCCATTGCTAAGACCGTCCATGGGCGGTGAAGAACCGCTTCCTGCCCGAGGTGGCCTTTGCCTTCGACTAAACACGGCGGATCCAGACCGATAGTTCGATAAGGGACATTTATCAGCATGGGAAGCCGAAGATTTCTTTTTTAATAATCTTCTTCCTATTTTTTTTTTTTTTTTTTTTTTTTTTTTTTTTCATTTTCAGCACAATTGGTTACTTAAACTTGAGTTTGTACTTTTAAAAAAAATACAAATGAATGTGCATATTTATGAGCTTTTATTGCGGATAATTCACAGCCTTATTATAATCATTCGATTACTGCCATCAGTAAATGATTCACTGACATATAATTTTGTATCTCTACTCAATATCTAAGTATTGGATTACAATCGCAAGAGGCTGTTTTTTTCCTTCAAGACTGTGAATAAAAAAAACACAGTCTTGTTTAACAGTCCTCCTTTGAGCTGAAGACTCTCATTATTGAACGCCTTACCGCCATTAAGTTTGCTTCCCTCGATCCCCGGATTCATTCAAGGCCTTGGTTATTCTTTTCACGGAAAAATAAGGGGCGTGCTGAAGACAATATAAATTTCTTAGATCAAACTCCATGATAAACCTATTACTCTCAAACTAAGGAACATTGAAATTTTCTTTGTTTAGAAACCTGGCACGGAGAAATTAGATTCCCTTTTTAATTTCTTTGATCATAAAAGTGAATGACAATTTCTTCTATATTTTAGTTGTTTAGTTTAGAGAACAACTCAATCTATAAGAATCAACAGATTTCAGTCATAAGGAACAATAAAGTGTAGTAAACATATCTTTTAGGATTGATGAATTAAATGCCACTTCTATTGAGATAGAAGTGGCATCTCAATAGAAGTGGCATTTAATTCATCAATCCTAATTGTATTGATCCTTCTATATCATCATGCGTACCTCAAGTAAGTAAGTAAACATATCTGATTGGCCAAATCCAATCATGTTCAACTGCAGCGGATACCTTCAAACAGCCCAGTTTATTGCATTTCTTCCACCCAGTAGGGCTGCCATATTGATGGAAGGTTCATTTTAAAAGAACAGTAGAGAGAAGTCCCCATACAGCTTGTGACTTTAAGTACTTATATGCTTAAAATATATATACCAAATACTCAGCTTTGGTGAAACTTACTAGTTAAACTGTAGGTCCCCTTGCCAAGAAAAGAGTTAGAAATTGATAATTAAATGCTTAATCGATATAACTAAATGGACTCAGAATTAAAATTAATAAATTAAAAAAACTCAATTTCTCCGTACCTAGGAAAAAAAAATAGATCATGTATATGCCTAACTACGATCTACTTCTTTTCCCAATTTACATTTTAAAATTAAAAAGTATAAAATTACTTATAAATTATAAAATTTAAATATAAATAAAAATAATAAGTAAAAAATTAAAATTAAATACGTAAAATCATATGTGACTTCTAGAAACGTTTCATTCAAGAACATTAATGTATATTGCGTAGGTAAAAACTTCCCACACTGACTTAAATACTTCGACACTTTAAGAAAACATACAAACTTACTATAAACAACAAAATATTGTTGTATCGCAGGTTAGTGAAGTGGTCCCGCTACATACTATAAGCACGGAATGACACTAATATCAATCAACAGTATTGATATTGGCTTCAACTCAACAATTGGGTCGTGACGCCAGCTAATAATAATAATAATAACGTTATCTCCTCATTTTCCATTTTATTCGTGACAAAAAGGAATACGAATTGATATTTTTCTGAACTGGATAATAGTAAATAGATTTCTGGTTACTGAGGAAAAAAAATTGTCCAAATAAATAAATTTATTAAATTAATAAATAAAATAGGAGCAATGTTTTATTTTTTCGGACTAGTCTCAGTGGCACCACTGAAGAGTAAGGGGTCCAGCATGAAGGATAAAGCAATAAACCATTGGAGAATAGAGCCTGAATAGGGAAAGACTTCTTTCAATGTCTCTTGGACAATTAATTCTTCCTAATCATTGTGCCACAGCACATTATTATACACTAATCTTCTTCTGTTTAGGTCTTCAAAAGATCAGCGGTAGTCAATAAGGAGTAACGAGAGAGAAAAACGAGTAAATAGGTTAGTCACAATACATTGGTACTTAAGGAGTTAATGAAGCCTTGTATCCCAAACTGAATGACGACAATCCTGTGATAAAAAACTGTAAACTTTATTTCATGAGTAAATTTCGAACATCTATTGAAATGAAACAACACTGGTTAGTAACACTTCTTGTTAAATATACCCTTACAATAATATTCGAAAAGCATAAAAAGTTGTTTTATTATAAGTGAAAAAATCAGTTGTTAAACACCCAATTGCTATATATTTATGGTTTGTGGTTAAAATTTTCTGAAATGAAATAGACATGGTGGCATTTTTAAACCTGCCTTGTTAGGTCTCCCTAAAAAAACAAATGTTATCTGAAAGATCATCTAAACCACTGCTGCCGTTTTCATATATGGGTCATGATGATAGCAGCAAGTAAAATAAGGTTCTGGAAGACCGTTTTTAGGAAAATAGGAAAAACTGCTGAACTTGTTTTCTCAAGGGATCTTAATGATTGCTATGGTGCTAAATCCGAATCTGAAGTTTGATACCACGGCAGCTGCCGGCTTTAAACCAAAAGAACACCCAAAATAGCGGTTATTATAGATTATTTTACCTATAACCAGAAAAAGAAAGGTTTTTCGAAGAATGTTTTTATATAGTAAATACTAGTAACTACGAAATGAAAAAGCAATTCCGAATTCGGACCATTTATCGATAATTTATGCTCTTAGATTAATTATTAAAAAACTATGAAAACCGTTTAAGTATATATGTTCCTGAATTAAGATATCTTTTTAGCCAACTCCTATATTGTAGTTAAGTATTTAGAAGGTATCTGTTAATTCAATTGTTTAAAATAGGGAATGTTCTATTATCATTAGATAGTATTTTTTTGCAAAATCTTTTTTATCTGATTAGATACCCATTTGAATGAAATTCAGCAAGAAAGTCTTATAAGGATTACAAGCTGAGTCTTGTGGGAGTTCAAGTGTGGAAGGGACTGTTTTGATAAGACTGGAACATTTATCTTTTCAGTCTCTAGAAGACTGCTGCCTGGTGGAAATTCTTCTTTCCTCTTGTCTATTCTACATATTGTAGTCTTCTTTACAATTGATTCATACTCTCTTATTACTATAAATCAATTCCTACTTTGAATGAGTCGATAGGAAAATAATTGAGAAAAAAATATGATCTGATAAGATGGTTAAGTAATTTTTAATAGATAAGATCAAAGCAGGAATGTATTTTATAACAAATCATATCAACGATACCCAATAAAATCAGATAGACTTTACGTTTAAAATGAAGAAACATTTATGATAGTCTTTATAATTTCAACTTTATTCTTGTTAGAGCCTAAATATTTTCATTAGCTGTACTTTAATTTCTTACTTCATTATTTGAAGTGATGACTATACCTAAAACTTTTAGTATTTAATTATGAAATAATTAATTGTTGTTGATTAATATATTTTTTATTTTGAAGAGAAAAGATTTGCCCAGTCGGGATTCGAACCCAAGTCTCCACTTTTCTAGCGTGGTGCCTTATCCACTAGGCCACCGGGCTCGTATCCGAACCAGGAAATCTTTTTCTCTTCACTGATCCATACCCCCGGGCACTCGCAGTTGCGAAGTATAAATCGGGGATGAATGTTCATGAACATTACTGTTAACTAGATCTTGTTTGACATACGTCATATATATATTATAATTATGAAATAATTAATTGTTGTTGATTAATATATTTTTTTATTTTGAAGAGAAAAGATTTGCCCAATTCGAACCCGAGTCTCCACTTTTCTAGCGTGGTGCCTTATCCCCTAGGCCACCGGGCTCGTATCCGAACCAGGGAAATCTTTTCTCTTCACTGATCCATACCCCCGGCACTCGCAGTTTAAGAAGTATAAATCGGGGATGAATGTTCATTGAACATTACGTTACTAGATCTTGTTGACATACGTCAATATATATTATAATTATGAAATATTAATTGTTGTTGATTAATATATTTTTTTTATTTTGAAGAGAAAAGATTTGCCCAGTCGGGATTTTAGTATTTAAGTACTGTGAAAATTTAATGTGCTCTAACTTATTTTTTACATCAAAATGATTATAGCTATATATATATATATATATAATATATATTAAACTATTCCCCCCCCATCCAAAACTCGTCCTGTTAAAATAAAACACACGCACACTCATATATATACATTACCTCTATTATATACAATAAAATTAATTTCACATCAACAAAAATTTTCTCAAAATTAAAAAAAAATTACAAAAATAAAATTCTTCTTCCGTTGCTGGCAACGGACCACTAGATCATATATATATATATATATATGCAAATACCCGGAATTATATATATACATTAGATAGATAAATAGATAGAATAGATAAATATAGATTTATAATCTTGTTTATAGATTTTCTTGAGTCCGCTAGAGCAAGTTCTGTGGATCGGGGTATTTTATTTTTTTTAAGAACCCTGCGCCATCTCGGGGATGAATCTACGATAATAATTCTAAGTCTAGTTGTAATAATGTGCAATCTTCTATTACGTGTTTAATGGTCATTGGAGATTGACATTTTTCACAATGTGGTTGGGCCTCTTTTATGATCAGATATGCGTGAGTCAGGTTAGAATGTCCGATCCTCAGCCTCAGCCTTGTTGTAACAACTTCTCTTCTGTTACCTCTTATAGCGCTTGTCCACTGCTTCGTACTTTTTTTTAATATTTTTAGTTTGTTCGTCAGTGGAGTTTTGAACTATATGATTTCCCACTTAATTTTTACTTTGTTCTTCAAAAGCGCTCTAACATCATTGGGTTCATATATTTTTAGTGGTGCGCGACTGCATGTTGGGCTTCTTGATCTTCCGCCGTGTCCGACAGATGGGACACCTCACTCCTCTCTCCACCGGATTTCGGTATTCATCACAGAAGCTTCTTTGGCAGCTTTATCTGCTGCTTCATTTCCAGGAATTCCGGAGTGTCCAGGGGTCCAGAGAAAAGTTACGGTCTTTTTATGGTTTTTTAATATGGTTATGGATCTTGTCAATTGTGTGGCTAGTTTTGCTAAAATTAGCTATACTTTGAAGTGCTGACATTGAATTAGTACAAATTAATATTTTTGAATGTGCACTGTTGAAGGATGAGTAAAGAGCTGTAGAAATCGCTTGCAGTTCTGCAGTGTGTATTGTTGAATAATAGGGTAATTTATATTTGTGGGGTGTCCCATTCATAATTATTGCAAAACCAACGATTTCATTTTTTTTGGATCTATCAGTATATATTATGTCGTGGTCTGAATATTCTTGCCATTAAGACCAATTGAGTTGCATATTTCATGACTCAGGGAAACTCCGTACCTCCACTTGTATATTAATTTTCCAAAGGGGCTTAGAAAAAAAAAATATATATATATACCTGTAACTTCTCACTTGAAATTGAAGACTATTTGATCCTGTGCTCTTATGCTTTAAGCTTAGATCTATTTTGAATTTCTCATATTTCCACGGAGGTAATTGAAAGCCACAGTCGGCTTGATCCAACGGCATATCATAGATTTCTTTTATAACTTCCTTTTGTCTGATTGCTAAAGGGACGTTTCTTGTATTCATATATATATACAGATACATATATTGATATAAAAATGATAAATCATTTTACTAACGAACAAATATTTACTATTTCAAAAAACACAATTAAGAAACATACTATTGAGTCGTGATCAGAGTACTGATGAATTTACGGCTGTGTCATGTTCCAACTCATTAACAGAGTAAACGTTTCAAGGAGTAAACCTCCTTCAGCAGGCTATATAGCTTTATTTTCATCATTGGGCTCACAAACCATTTTGTCCAGTAAAATAAGAGTTTGGCGAAGAAAAATTGCCGAACTTTTAATCTAAAATAACAGATGTTTATGTTTTTTTTTTTGGTGCTGAATCAGAATCGGAAGTTGAGCGTGCTAGCGTAGGGAATGTGTATTTAAGGGACTTGTATAAAACTTCATATATAGAGTCTAATAGTAAATTTAACCGGATTTGAGATGAAAAAAGAAATTTGAGATCCGACAAATATTTGCGGAGTAAGAGTGAAAAACGAGTCAAATAAAACTTTAATTTCACAACAGTGTGGGGGTTTTAGCGTACTGGAATGTGTATTTTAAGGAACTTGATTAAAAGTTCATATATAGAGTCTAAAAGTAAATTTAACCAGATTTGAGATTTAGAAAAGTAATTTTGGATCAGGCCAATAGTTTCTTTGTTATAGCCGTATGAGTAAGACAATCGTACAAAAGAATCTATAGAGAAACGCCGTAGACATGCTTGCCTATCTTATTAAGATATGCATATCTTAATAATAATACATTTATTCCAGAAAACCTTCGTTCTCTTTAGCAGAAAATTGCCTATCAGAAAAACTGGTATGAAACCGATTTACAGCATAACTCATTTACGAACTGAAGATACTTCCTATGAGTTACGAAAAACAAATTTAATGAAACCTTTAAAGTAGGCATTTGATCCTTCTTTGATTTAGAGAATAGCCTGATGGTTAAATGTAGATGTTAAATACATTTAATAACAATCCCTCATAAAACATTATATTCTTAATAAAAACTGAACTAAACGCCAATCATAGTTTGAGACGGTTCCCATTTTTTTTTTTTTTTTTTTTTTTAAGATGATGTTACTAGATAATGTTTACAATAAAAGAATGAAAATAAGAACTCTGAAGCTTATTAGTATGATTAGTAACCATTACCCAAACAAAATGTAGGATGACGTTTTCCGTCTGCAATGAAAAAACAAAAACAAAAAAAAAATAAATAGATCTGCAAAACCAAACGCACTTAAATGTAGATACAAGAACATATTTTAAATGTTAATCTTTCTAGTGTGCGGAACAGTGTTACAGTGCAATTAGTCATTAAAAGCCAGGGGCAGATAGAAACTAATTTCTGGAAGATTAGCTGTGTAATATCGTTAGGTCACCATTTACAGGAGCAATCACAACTGCCAACCGACTGATTCACAATCATCATAACAACAGTCTGTTGGCAAATCGCTGCTCTTCGCACTGCACCATTTGCAACCTACTTACCGTTCGTTCTGTTAATGAAAGGGGTCGAAAGAACCACTCACCTGCAACAAACAAACACATTTGTCACAACAAACACAATATTAATGAAAATAACTTAAAATAAAACATTAAAGATAATAATATATATTTGAAAATGTGGGAATAATAAATATATGGAGTTTAAAAAAAATGCAGGTATTGAAATATAATTGTATTGGAAAAAGAATATGTGTTGGTAGCAGCATATTAAAAAAAAAAAAAAAAAAAAAAAAAAAAAATTCATAATCTTTAGTGTGAGGGTTGGTACATTAATAAGCTTGAATGATTGATAAAGGTAATATATATAAATAATAAGTAGCAATGGATTCAATTACCTACAGAAATTGTGATTCAGGAAAATGCCAAATAACGTTAAGTTCTGTGTTTGCTCTGAGGTAAATATGACAGATCTTGGCTTAAGTCCTATGAGATCTAAATGCCCAGTCTCATTAATTTGATTTAAAATTTTACTTTTTAATTGGAAAAAAACTTTATTTTGAACTCTCGTATCGTAGAGATCTAGCCTAGTTCTCTACATAAATTTTTTGTAGTGGCCGGACATGTAGATGCCCCTGGTGTGGCGATCTCCACCTCTTCGAGGAATGCCCTAAGAGAGTCAATACTACGCCTAAATGTCCTAATTGCGAGAGCTCTCACTCAGCCTCCTCTAGAGATTGTCCGTACCGCCAGAGTCTCCTTGCGCAGCGAAGGCAGAAGACGGCCACAATTCCAGGACCAGCTCCGGTTCCGGAGTTGAATGATATTGACTTCCCAGCAGCCCACCCAACCCGAGCTAACACAATCTTCTCTCAGAATGTAGTACCTGAACGCAAGGAAATAGCGGCCCGCATAACCCAACAGAATTTTTACTCCCAGGCATCTAGTGGAGCACATTCTCAACCCAGGCTACCTATTCAGCAGTCTCAGCTGATACAGTCATCACAGCCAGCCCAGTGTTTTCCGCCTTGGGACTCAATCTGCGAGGGCATTAACAATCTAACCTCACGCTTTGACTCTATGATGAGCACAGTGCAGAACTTGCTGTCCCTGGTGACCAGAGATCCTACTACTGCAGCACCGGCCAGCGGTTGTGGCTTTGACAGATATCATGATCTCTCCCGCCAACCGATTATTCTTTCCAGGATACGTTGTGTACAGAGAAACCACGCAACACGGTACACCTGCAGGAGTAGCAATTCTCGTAAGAAGAGACATATCATCACGCCTTATTCCGAATCCAGTGGATTCCTGCGAGGGAACCCACATAATCACAGTTGACGTCCACTTGAAACACCGTTACAGGTTCAGTTGTGTCTACAGGAGACCACGTGCAAATCATACGACGGTACGCAACCTATTGGTCCATGCTCAGACGAAGAGCAGATATGTCGTCCTTAGAGACCTCAACGCCCGTCATACAGCTTGGTTCTGCCCCAGCAATAATCCACTTGGTACTATCGTTACGAAGATGCGTCTGGCCGTCTTCCACCCGGGTGTGCACACATTCAGGCATATGTCCAACTCATCATGGACCTCAACGCTGGACCTTCTCCTTACCAGAGACCTCCACACCATTACAGACTGTCAGGCACTGCCATTTGGACCGTCGGATCACCGCCTTGTGATCTACAAATTTGAAGGGTCATCAGTCACGCCGCCGGCAACGAGGTATCTTCTGCATAAAGCGAATTGGAAGGGCTACAAAACAAGCCTAATTGATACGCTCCCTCAAGTGAAATCTTGTCTGACACCAGGCGAGGTTGATGCAGCGGTAGATACCATCACTACTTCCATACTGGAAGCTGCGGACCAAAATATACCAAAATTTTCCCCACTGCCAAATTCTCAGAGGCCCCCACCGCCGCATATTTTGGCATTGATAGCTCAAAGAAACAATATACGAAATATATTTAACCGCACGAAGGACTACACCATTAAGCCCACCATCAACGCCATGACACGCCAAATTGCAAGCCTCATGAGCGACTGGAAGACAGCCTTATGGCATGAACAGTTACGGCGGACGCACAATGACCATCGTCAGTTCTGGAGGTTAATCCGGACATTCATAAGCAAGAGGAAAGCGGTGCATCTAAGCTGCGGGGACGAGCTGCTGACACCTAAAGAACAAGCCGAATTATTGGCCATGGCCTATACCACTAAGGACGCTGAGAGGACGGCTAACGCACCACTTCCTACGCCTGGCTCACAACCAAACTCCAACGAGACTCCTATCTTTTCAACGTTCAAGCAACTTGAATCCGTATTGCGCCGCACAAAGGGCAAGAAATCAGCTGGAAAGGACGGCATCCCATCAGTGCTCCTGAAGATGTTACCCAGAAAAGGGGAGGCGTACCTCCTAAATATCTATAATTCATGCTTTCGGATATCTTACTTTCCTAATGCCTGGAAAAGAGCTGTTGTTGTTCCGTTACTGAAGCCAGGTAAAAGGGGTGACTCTGCGGACCACTATCGTCCAATCAGCCTTCTTCCACATATTAGCAAGGTCTTTGAGCGACTTGTTCACTATCACCTCGTGAACCACTGCTTCAGTGAAGGCGTCATCCCTCCCGAACAAACTGGGTTCCAACGAGGTGTCGCCTGTGATCATCATCTGGTGAAACTTCAGACGCATACCATTAACCAGATGCACAGGAATAAAGCTATGGCGTTTATATCCCTCGATTAAAGCCGACTGTGTATCTCATCCGATGTTACTACGCCGTCTTGAAGAGTTCAGGTTTCCCGTAGCCTTATGTCGACTTATCGACAACTACCTCAGCGGTAGGTCGTTTATAGTGAGGGTGGGGGAAAGCCTATCCTCACCTGTTCCCACCACATGTGGAGTGCCACAAGGTTCCGTCCTCGGACCAATACTCTTCAATGTTTTCACTGCGCCAGTAGTTGCCATTAAACATCCTGAAGCGGTGGTGGCTGCCTATGCTGACGACATAGGGGTTTATGCATCTAGCATGAATGCGAAAAGGGCACTTAGTATGGCTGAGAGGGCAACAGAGACCATAGTTGAAGCACTCAAGTCGTGTGGAATCATGGTGAACCCTAGAAAGACCGACGCCATCATAATGTCTTTTCAAAAAAGGGAAGAGAAAGCGATTGCCTACCCACTTCATTGTGGACAATGTGAAACAGACGCTATCAAACTCCATCCTCTACCTAGGCGTTCACCTTGATCGACACCTTACTTTCTCTACTCATGTGAGAAGTAGGATTAAGCTGGCCCGCCAGAAGACATACCGCCTTAACTACCTCTTGACATCTCCTCAACTGTCTCTTCGACTCAAAATTCAGCTATACAAAGCCATCATCCGCCCCACCCTACTTCACGGTGCCCCACTTCTTCAGTACATGTATACGACAACACTGAAAGCGCTTCAGAGCTTTCAGAACTCAGTTCTCCGACGAATAGTCCGCGGAACAAGCCTTGAGAGGGCCAGAAACACCGTTATAAATGAAAATTTGCAGCTACCATCGGTCCCTTCATTCATTGGTCGACGGCACATAAAATTCTTCGACGGCCTAAAGTACTGTGCCAACCCTCTCTTCAGGGACATAGCCCCACCTCCCAGGCCTGGTAGGTGGCAAGGTTTGACCCCCTTAGCGGACGTATTCGCTTAGGGAAGGGGTTCAGGCTTTTTAGACTGACCTATTCACACCATCGCCAGCAGAGTGATTCCTCCTCACTCGATCAAGACAACTGGAAGACAATAGTCAACCGAGACGCCAGAATCTATCATAGCACCAAATCTTAAAATGCTAAGGAAGCAACAGAAGATCATTTGATTCCAATTATTATTATTTGTTTTGTTTTTTTATTAATAAATGGAGGATGAGAAAAAAAAAAAATTTTGAACTCAGAATGTGTGAAATAAAAAACTAAAAAAAGAGTAAATATTTACATATAAGCAATAAGTATTTGGATCAGTTAGTGCAAGGCTTATGGGGGGGGGATGGATTAACACCGCTGTGGTTTACAACAATAACATAATATTTTATTTCCTTCTCCTAATTAGGACTATGTAAATGACCAACGTGACCATTATAGAGTCCAAATTTTACGGTATCATTAGGTTTTTTACGGTATCATTCATAGAAACCGCTGAATCAATTGGTAAAGAATTTATGTGATTTGGTCCTCTACGATTTCTAATATTGGGGTATGACTATAAATTTAAACACACACACACAAACACATATATGTGTACATACATTAAACACATATGGAGAATAAATTTAGCAGGCACTGGTTGGAATAATACGAGTTGTGAAAGTTGTTACCTCAGAAACGCAAGCACGTGACACAGCTAAGAAACTTATAATGCTATGTCAGAACTTTGAATTTAGTTTTAGTAAGAAACTTATCCATTCCGTATTCAAGAGAAAGGTAAAACAGACCGCCTCGACAAGCAAGTCTTGAACTGAAGTAGATGTTACTCGTTATAATTACTGTTTAAATTCATTCCCTAAGGTTTCTAATATTCGAACGGGAATATATCTAGTTATCTCAACGACAAGCTTTGGAATAGTTGCTAATAAGCAGTCAGTTTCAGGATTACTATTTTTTATTTGCGATCGATTTAAATCATTAACAAGAGGATAACGGGTCCAAAGTTCCGCTTTATGGGTAATAGAGTTACATTATTTTTGTTATTTAAATTCTGTGGCTTATGAATCTTTACTGCCCAATCTTCAATCAAAGGAACATGGAGGTGATGCGTTACTGGAATCTTCTGGGTCACACAGATGAGAATCAGTGGAATCAAGGCCGAGATATAGATAAATAGATTAAGCATTGGAAGAATATGGTCCAGTTATTGTATAATAAAGATACGTAACATGTAAGGAGATTAAAGTAAGTTAACTTACTATACTCCTATCCCAAACGTGTAGTGAGTCCCCTCACTAGATAATGAAGTCCTGTGAAATTTCTGTTCTGGATCATTCTTTTGTTCACAACACCTCTAAAATGTACCGATTGCAGAAAAAGGGGTGGAATCGTATTTAGAGTTGTTGTCATCTTTAAAAAAAAAAAAAAAAAAAATTCAAAGGAGCTTAAGAAAAAAAAAAAACCTTCGGAAACTAGATGATGATCTAGGCGGTTTTAAGCCCAACAGGCCTATTCTTTTCTTTATTTGTTTCAAATTAAAAAGACATTTTGAAACAAATAATATGTTTCTCTAACTACATTATGTTGTTTTTGAGAAATGGCTGGAAGAATGTTTGACATGTTCCACAGCGTGACCAAACTGCAGAGAGCTATCGTTACTATTTTATTTATTTATTTTTTTTTTTCCACCGAGCCCTATAGGATAATTTCATGTGTTGGATAGGATTAGGAATTACTAGAGATGTTTGGCCTTTTTCTGTACTGAGTACACTGTAAGGCCTACAGAAATTTTATAATAACTTGGGGTGAGGGTTTCTAGAAAGGTTGTATTTGGGTGATGGGACTCACCTAAATCTTGTTGTGGGTAACTTAAAATTAAACTAATTAATAATTTTAGGTTAATTATACAAAATAAAAATTTAAAATAAATTAAAATTAAACTAAACTATAATATATACAGGGTGTTCGGAAGATCGTTGGCCAAAAAATTATCTCATTTTTTCAGGTTCATTTTGAACCTATTTAAGGTCACTTACCTGTATACAAAGTCTTACGGTTTTTTTTTTATGAATTTGTTTGTGTAAATGGCCAAATCCAAACATTTATGACTTATGACTCCGTTGTTTACTGATAAATCAACGCCATTTTTTTTCCCTGTAATTACTAATACATTGTCCATGTAAAATAAAAAAGATATGGTGCAAAAAAAAAAATACCAAAAAAGCGGGAGATCGTTAAATCTTGTCAAATGCAAAAATAAAAATTATGAATTTCAAGTTTAGGTTCAATAAAAAAAAAAGTAAGCGCAACAGCTAAATCCAAATTGTTTTAAAAACTTCTCTATTTGATACTCTTTAAAAAAATACCATTTGCAGGCACACAGCACATCTGGTTTTTTTTATTTTTTATAAAGTAACAAAAGGGTGCCACTAGCGCACATTGACAATAATAATGAATCGAATCATATTTTTATGCAAAACGTAACAAATAGTTGTGTTTCTTTATAGCATAGGTAAGTGACCTTAAATAGGTTCAAAATGAACCTCCCTACCCGAGATAATTTTTTGGCCAACGATCTTCCGAACACCCTGTATATGTATAAACTATAAAAGAAAATTTCCTTTTGGTCACTTGTTTGAATCTTGTATGTTTTTGTTCTTTTTCTAATCCATAGTGATGTCTTTCTGTAAATGCGGCAAGTCATAAAAACTGCCGAAAAGTTTTAAAGTTGACGGTATTGAGCAGAACATTTCTAGCTCAATATTACACCTAGGTTGCTGATGCTCGATAGGCACCTCACCTTTTCGACCCATGTCCAAAGCAAGATCAAGCTGGTCCGGGCGCGGACATACTGCCTCCATCACCTCCTAACCTCTCCTCAGATATCCCTCAGACTAAAACTACAAATCTATAAATCCATTATCCGACCCACCCTCCTTTACGGTGCTCCACTGCTGCATCATATGTATACAAGTACACTTCGCGCCCTCCAGACTTTTCAGAACTCCGTCCTTCGGCGAATCCTCCGCGGCACCCGCCTAGAGAGGGCCAAAAATACCGGCATCCTCGAGGAGCTGAGGTTTCCTACGATCCCGGCTTTCATCGGTCGCCGGCACGTCAAGTTCTTTGACGGGCTGACGGGCTGAGCTACTGCGCCAACCCTCTCTTCAGGGACAGGCCTGGGAGGTGGCAAGGCACAATCCTCTTAGCGGACGTACTCGCCGAAGGAAGCTGAACCCCTTCCCTCGGCGAGTACGTACCTTACGGACTGCTAGCCGGCAGAGTGTTTCATTAGGGAAAAAATAAGTCATTAGGGGAAAAATAAAACTTTTAATTTGGGATTTTTTTTTATATTGTTAGTAAAAAATAGATCCTTTTCAATTGAGCAGATTGATTTTTACCCATATTACTGCATTGAGTTTGACAGAAAGCCTTGCTATAATTATGTCAAAAAAACCCATGGCTTATTAAATTGATCCTGAACTGTTGTTTCATTTTATAAATTATTGATACTTCCTGTACAAAATATTATAATAAATCAAAAACTGGCATAAAATGTTTTTAAAAATTTCCCTAATTTTTTTCTTTACATGAAGCAGAAAATAATACTATTTAATTGATTTCGCAAATTGCTCATATTTGCTTTAAAAAAATACCATTTGGAACGCATTCAGGAGTATATTGTCTTATTTATGGCGTCGTCAGATCTTGCATTAACTTGCCTATTCATTTGATTTTTTTATTTTTAGTATTTTAATATCCAAGCGCCTTTATTGACATTTTAATTCCATTAGTCGTTGCTTCTATTTATTATTTGATTATTTTCTTTAAAAGTGAACTAGGACTGAGTCTGATGTCTCGGACTTCGACACAATTGAAATTAAAAGAAATGAAGATTTATTTCAATTTTTTGGATCCAAAAATATTAATTTTAAGGATTTCGACACGGCTTTAAAAAAATGGACTGACTTGGTTTTGCGATAACAAATAGTGTGGAAAACGGTTTACGGGAGAAATTAAGGAATGATGCAATAATTTTCAACTTGAATGGAATGCTACAAATAGATCTTTTGAGAAAAATCTGGGATGGCTTAGAAGGGATCTAATTTTTTCAGAGATATGTTTTCAAGAACTATCTTCATCCACTCCAGGTATTTTAACTAGATCAGAATCATTCGAGCATTTGTCAGAAAGAAAAAAACGGAAAAGAACACAAGGTTTCAGAAATATTATTAATTCACATCCTTTTATATCACATGTAACGTTAACACTTAACAACGAAATGTTAAGTGTTAAACAACGCCTTGTTTAAAAACAACCTTTTCAGAAGTAAAAGAACTTATAATTGAAAAATAAAAAATACTTAAAATTTTTGAAATATATATATTCTTCCAGCCAAAAATTTTCATTATTAAATTAAATACATCATTTTTTTTTTAACTTTTACATGTAGATATATTTTTGTATAGTTGTAGTTTTAGTTGTTTTTTTTTCTTTTTTGCGTTTCAATTTATAAAAAAAATAAAAATTTACAAAACATATGTTGATATTATGTGTTTACAAATCATTACAAACCACAATTCTCTATTTAGCAAGATATAGATAGAGTATGTACAGATATAAAAGTTATACCGCCACTATGTATACATTTAAAAGTTATACAGCCGTTATATCAGGCAGAATCGATTAAATCGATGATCATGCAGTTCAATAGAGTATTCGATATGCTTTAAAATGACACCAGAAGCAGTACTCAAGGACCAGTAGAAACGGAGATATTAAAGAATGTCCGGCAAACCCTATCACTCGCCCCTCTGTATGGCGTAGCGCTCTAGTAGGATTTATGCTGCTGCTGGTGATGGCAATATCGTCGGCAAAAGCCGCTATGGAGGCCTTGCCATAGTTATTGCCAACCGCTTCAGCAGTGTAGATGTTGAACAACACCGGAGATGATACCGCTCCTTCTGGCACACGACAAGTAAGGGGTACTGAAATAGAATGGACGTCACGAACCCACAGAGCGAGACTTCTCTCACTGAGAAAGGGGAAAATGGCGCCATAAAGCTGCTCGGGGCATTCTAGATCTTCCAGTTTTCTGCATAGTATACTATGAGATATTGAATTAAATGCCTTCGAGCAATCTATGGATATCAGCGCCGTTGCAGTGTTCCTATTGAAATTAGAGCACGCCTTACTTTGCAGCTCTTTTAGGTGGTGTTCCGTACTGAGATGTGCTTGGAAACCCGTCTGTTCAAACGGAATAACTGAATTCTCCTCGCAAAAGTCTCGTAGATAATTGAGAAAAAGTTTTTGGTAGACTTTTCTGAGGGAGGTAACAGGCTGATTGGCCGGTAGTTTCGGGCCTCTCTCCTGTCTTAGCCGGCTTAAGAAGTGGATCCAGTATTGCATGCTTCCATTGAACGGGGAAGTATCTCAACCTCAAGCAGGAGTTGTACAGGTCCGTGAGGTGTATAATTCCTTTTCTAGGGAGCTGCTTGAGCAGGACTGTCTGAATTCTGTCACAGCCAGGAGCTCTATTACCTTGTGTTCTCCTTAGGATCGCTTTCAGCTGTTTAGGGCTGATGAACATGAAATTGTTCTCTTGGGCCATGGTCGGGATATGCTCGGCATCTGTGGTCCTGTTAGTGATGTCCTATCTGTAGAGCTCAGCAAGCAGCTCCGCTTGTCAATGGAGGTGAGGAGTCGGTCCCCATCGTGCTGGAGGATCGTATAGGTTTTCTTAACCACCGATCTGGTAAGTTTCTAGAACTTCCGGTAGTCGTCATACGTAGCCCTCAGCTTGTCCTGCCAATTGGAGGTTTTCCATTGGCGGGACAGATTCCTGATCTGGGTAGTTAGGGCATCCATCTTGGTCCCGGGTTCTGTACCACCTGTTTTTATAAGATTTTTAATCCCATAAGATCAGCCATATGATTTTTAAGATTTAAGATCCATGATAAGATGAGGGGGGTTTTGAAGGTGAGGTGGAAAGGAACGGTAGGTAGGTACAGAGGAGTGGGCAGCCTCGAGAATGGCGTCGGTGAAGGTGTTGATGACGTCATCGACTTCCTCCACAGAACCGACAAATTTCGGCTTTTTATTTACCCCAATCTGCCTCTTGATATGTGAATTTTGGACGCCAGTGGACGCCAATATACCCCTGTGATGAGGGTTGGTTGCCTCATCAGCACTTGAACAGTCAAGTGGCTAATACGTTTGTCCGTAATAGCCAGGGGTTCAGGCATCTTCTTCCAGGATATTCCGTGGCGGACAGCAATGAGGACTCCTCCATGAGGGTCTTTAGAGGTATCCGTTGCCACGATGTATCCCGGAAGAAACGGTAGTGGTCCTGGTGAGTAGCTTGCATCGCGACTGCCCAGGGAGGAGGATGTTAGGTACTCCAATGGGTCACATTAGTACAGTGGGGGAGGTGGGGGGTGCTTTGCTGAGGTGGTGGTACACAAATATTGAATTCGTGGTAGTATTTGTCAGTTAGCTGGCAGGTTGCAATTCTGTGTCGACTTTTACTAAATGAGAGCCCACAAACGACTCATTTACGCTCTCATTTGGTAAGTCGACACCACAACCTGCCAAAGGAAAATCACCAAAAAACATTGTGTACCAAGTTCACCCCACCGTGCTAATGTTACCCCATTTATTACGGTAAAAAGTGATACATATGTGGTGCGTAGTGAAGTTTGGATATTGACCGGTAGTTGCCGAGCGCCATTCAAGAGAGGTTACTAAGATACGGTTTTATATAGAGCTTGAAGTTGACAATAAAATTTGCTTAATTCAATTAAATTGTTATCAAAAAAGTTACAAATATTTGATGTGACGTTTTAATTCCAGTGAAGTTTAAAAATCGATCGAAATCTCCATTCTGCAACAGAGTTTTAGTAAAACTATTGTACCCATCTGAACCAAATTTTAACCACATCATCTTCTAAAGTTAACAATAATAGTAATTTTTATGTACAGTGTTAACTAATAGTAACGAGATTTTTCACACTGCGATATGCTTTTAAGTTTATAAATTAAAATCCATCTAGATAAAACCAATAAAATTATTTCTGCTAAATAAAAATTATCACCAAATTAAAATGTCGATCCTTTGATTTTTGATGTTGTGTGTAAAAATATGATCCTTGGGACTTTATTTGCAAGCAATGATTATGTAGTCCATTATCAGCTAGAGTTTATTAATAGTCTCTGTTCGTTTGGATTACCAAATCAAATACTAAAATTAAAAATTGGATGTCCAATTATGCCTTTATGTAATTTTCAAACTCCCAATCAGTGCAATTTTGACTAGGTTGAAGATTACTGCAATGCGTGAAAGATCATTGAAGAAATTACAATTATATATGTTTTTTAAAGTTCTTTTATTATGAAAGCAGGCGAAGCTGCGACGGGGATGCTAGATTAAATAATCTTTTTGGAACACTAAAATCGTTTTTAATAAAACTGTTTATTTTTTTTGAAATCTTAAGGATTACATTTTATCAAAATATGTTTATATTTGATATTATATTTAAAAAGTAATGTTTGAATTAAACATAATGATATCTATACAAGAACGGTGATTTCGAATTATAGTATTACTCTGTTTCATCTTGAGAATGGAGAACCTATTGAGCTTTTGTCGATAGCCCCTCTATTGAGAAAAACTAGCAATATATCTTTAAATATTTAAAGATGATAATGACTAAAACATGATAATAATAGGAAATTAACACGGATGATTGCATTAAGTAAACAAATGCAGGCACTGGCCATTATCGTAATTTCATCGAAATCCCTTGGGATAAGATACCATTATGCTGATCAAGTAGCTTTATGGAGAGAACTGTTCTATGATTCAAGGTATCAAGTTTGATTAGCTAATGGTGTTTCATCGAGATATATTGATTTTTGTTAATTTTTTCTAAATTAATAATTATTAAAACCAACACACTCTGGAGGAATTTGTTTGTTATATACTGCTCCAAAATTTACGAATATTATCCGCTACAAATCACGATAATAGTAAAACATTTATTCAACATTTTCGATATATTTTTTAATTTTATATAATGGATATTGGTTTCACAACTGCCAGGGATCTAACGAAGTTTGACGGCCATTCTTGGCCACTCCTTCCCGACTAATTAATTTTCGTCCTTTTATCCATATATATATATATATATATATATATATATATATATATATATATATATATATATATATATATATACTCTCTCCTCTATTTTAATCCTTATCACAGGACACGTAAGGATACAATTTTGAGATATGCCAGGTTATAACAATTTTTAAGATGGCCCATGAATATTCCACCATTGTTTTTGTGGAAATGAAATTAAATAAATTATTCTGTTTTTTAAAAAGGATTCTCTTAAAAAACAAAAAACAGAGTAATTTTTAAAAAAGGACTCTCTCTTCTCGTTTAATTCTTAGGATGTTCGTCCTTTAGGTCCTCGTCTAACACATAACACTACTTAAGGGTAAAAGATAATAGATAGAGGTTATTTATAAGAAGAATGGGGTCACCTGTGGTGTAGTGGTTAGCATAGCAACCTACTAAACCCAAGATCGCGGGTTCGCAACCCGGCAGATGACCTTAGGATTTTTTAAAGGGAGTAAAAAATCCTTAGCTATGCTGTCCTTCGGAAGGGACGTAAAAGGGGTGTCCCGAGCCTGTGCGATGTCAGGTACTCGTTAAAGATCCCTATCCTAATTATACCTGGATAGGCAAAATTTAGGACTCCCACCGTAGCATCGTCCGATTGGCCATAGCAGCATAAAGTGACGTTAAACGAAAATAAACAATTTATAAGGAGAATAAAAATAAATTTCAATAAAGCTTTTCGTTTAGGATTTTTTTGGGGATTGCGTCGGAACCGACCTGGGGATTTGGGTTTTGAGGGAGTGGTGTCGGCATCAAACCTTTTGGTTCACAAGGCCATTATTTATTTATTAATTTATTGTTTAATATTTGAACTCTATAAATATCTGTACCTCAGAAACAGAAGAGTGTAAGTCGAAATTTATATATTTATTTATATAAATTTCAGATTATTGCACCATTGTATGTATAATTTTATATTACATTAAGCCATAACTGCTTAAGTTCTTGAAAAATCGTCTTTACAATTTTCTAAGGTTTGTTTACCTATGATTGAGTCAGACAAACTTAAGTCCACTTAGTTTATTTTCCTGAAAAGTTAGTCTAGTGTGACTAACGCTCTTCTGGCTCTGAGGTACAGCTATTACATTGAATAAATAATAATAATGGCAACAATATAATGATCATATCTTATAATCTTATAATAAATAAATTTTTTAATTATACTTTGGTAACTTTTATAATTATTTTTTTTAGAGATGCGCAAACTGATCAGAAACAGTGGGTATTTGCGTCAAGCCAATCAGGTCATGAAGTTCGTCTGAATTTTATGGCCGTTTATTGTGATATATAATTTTATTTGAGTATTAACAAACGTTTAGATTAACTTTCCACGTTTTGCCACACTTGTCTGTAAATAAGAACTCTCGAAAAAGAGGAATAATAAAATTGAATGTGGTTTATTTATGAAAAAGAAAGCCGACAAAAATCTCTTCAAATTAACAAACCGTTTTTTATACTCTCTACAATTTAGTCATACCTTTTTGTTTGTTTTCTACTTCCAGCCCTGATGAAGGCTTGCAATGCAAGTTGAAACGTTGGCATTACAAATTAAAAAACTTATTTTTTAATTGCTGTGTATCTTTATGACTGCATACCCCAACTATCAACTTCTCTAAATTTTTAATAGTCATCCATACCTCATCAAGATGGTTTTTATACTTAATTAAAATTTGAAACAAGTTTTTTTTTCATCACATTCGAAGGGTTTTACTACTAAAGCATATAAAAACTGCACTAGCGTCTGATGAAGGGTTGTTGTTCCGTCAATTCTGAGTTGTTCTCTTCTAAAATAACCACACACTTAATAAATTAATCAAAACACTCATGTCCCTAACGCTTATAGTAAGTGTAACAACCCTTAACAAAAAACTTTTATTCATATTCTGTGGAAAAATGATAAAATTTAAACTTTATATGACTATCCCTAATGTAATTATAATAAATATTTTTTGAACTTTTTAACATAGAGGAGATTCTTAGGAAGCAGGATACTTCCACATGGACAGTTAACAATCGTGTATCACAAAAAAATGAGTATGATAAAAAAATATGATGAGATAAAAGTTATCCAACATCCAAAATTCCACATATGTTAGTGTAATCCATGTTATTGGACTAAACCTATCCTAGTCAAAATTCGGCCTTGCTTTCTGGAATTCAATTCCTTTGTAGTTAGTAACATGCAATGTAATTGTTATTTTCACAAAATAAGCGTAACTAAGGCGAATTTATCTATATGAAATGGCCCCGAGGTCATCTTCTTTTTAGACTTCTCGGAAGGTTTTCAAAAATAGCTTCCTATTCAATTGTCAATTTGAGAAATTAGTATGTTTAAAAGGTTATGGAGTTTATTATGAAAGGGCTGACATTTTTTTTGTGCTAAATCGGCAACATATGGAACATTAAGGTCTTTAGGGATAAGTTTATTTGTGACATAGTAAGAAACGTTAAGGATTTTAGATTGCAAGGATTGGATACGAGATGAATTAGATGGTTTAGTGGATCCCCAGATTTTAACTCCATATGTCCACGTAAGACTAAATACTGTCATGTAAATGAGTCTTTTGTAATTAATCGGCATCTTAGAGAGTTTGTCTTGTAAACTCATATTGAAGAAGTCGAAAACGATGAGCAGTTTCTTGTCTTTTTAGTTTGTAATTGGATTCCATATAAACGTTTAGAACAAAACTATATAAAATATGAGGGTATATGTAACACTTTCCTACAAAAACATAACGTAATAAAAAACATTAACCATAATTCTCAAAATTGTGTTTTTTTACACAACCAATTATCCACCAGACCCTTCAATAATAAAAAAAATTGAGAGAAAGAGAGAGAGAGAGAGAGAGAGAGAGAGAGAGAGAGAGAGAGAGAGAGAGAGAGAGAGAGAGAGAGAGAGAGAGAGAGAGAGAGAGAGGGGAGAGAGGGAGAGGGAGGGAGAGAGAGGAGAGAGAGGGAGAGAGAGAGAGAGAGAGAGAGAGAGAGAGAGAGAGAGAGAGAGAATAATTACATTTGGAGTGTTTTTTTCACTATCTTTTATCAAAACACAACTAAATGGTTTTTAATGCCTTTGATCCGTCTAAACAAAGTTTGCTCAATCATTGAATCGACATGATCGAATTTCGATTTGGTCTTCAAACTCGGCAATATCTAGATCAAAGCGAGTGCTAAGCCAATAGCTGTCTGGAAACGAGATAACTTAATAAAAATGGACTCGCTTTGTGCCAATAGAGAGCCGAGTTCTACCTAGCCCCCTCCAAGGTGGGAGGAATAGACTCGCCGACACCTTAAGTGCGGATGATGTTCCGCTCTGCTGCAGTCACACCCTCACTCTACGAGTTTAATACAACTGAAACAAGACCAAGGAACCGGAAATGATTCTTTTTCTTCCCTCAATACTTCTCACTTGTTATTTTATTTCTATAATTTAAGTTTAATAATCAGTTTTGGTTTCGGCAAAACAAGTTTTTGGCATATAAATCATTAAAGTGACATCAGGAATTCTTGGTTCAGGCGATTTTTTAGTAGTTCTCTATCTCAAAAGCTGACTTCAGTTTGCAAATCACCCGTCTGTGAAGGGTTAGTACATGGTCTCGAAATGACTTTTCGGAAAGTCTGACTGCGAGAGAGAAACCGGAAAGGAGTGATAATATTTTGCTTCCACGTATGTTTTTGTGTAACCTATTTTGTGCTTTTTCATTAACGTAATACGTTAATTAATTTAGAGTTATTGCGTGCAGACATAAACATTATAGAACAATTGCATCTAATAAATAGTCAAATCTTCAATATAGCGTACATTCACTGATTTCGACTTTTAAGTAAAGAAATTATTATTTTAGTTATGTAATCTGTTAAGTTAACTATCATTATAGTTGAGTTTTAGAAGTATAGTCTAATACCTCATGGATTTCATAATAATAGTACCTATTATTATACGAAAGACTATAGGTACGTTTCGGAAGGAGCACAAACATTACACAGTTTATTGCAATACATATCCATCGAAATTAAGATATCATCGACCTCAATCTACTAACTTATTCTTTTTCTCCGATAGATTAGACATAGTTCGACTTAAACACCACATAACATTGTTACAATACTGACTTACTAAAACATTTATGGACATACGCATTACAAATTTTCGGGGCAGCAAAAAAGACACATTAAAAAAACAAAAAACTTTTCAGTCAAAGGTATTAAGAATCATCACACGCTAGCCTTAGTATGTCAGTAATATAAAATTGCATCCAGAACATACCAACTGTTCATGACCATATTTACACTTCATACAAACATGGCGACTTTGGTTATGCCTGAGTCTATAGTCCAGTAAAATAAGGCTCCAAAAGGCAGTTTTCAAGAAAAAACTGCGGAACTTTTATTCTCAACGGATCTTTATGTTTTTTGGGGTGCTGAATCCGAATTGAAGTTTGCTACCACGGCAAGCATCGGCTTCATATTCAAAATCGCAAAAAAAAAACCGTTATTTTATCTATAACACGATAGAGAAGCTTTTTTCGAGGAAAGTCCTCAAATATTAATTGTAGCTGGAACTAGTACCTATATAGTGAAAAAAAGAAATCCGAAATCGGACCATTTTTCGCGAAGTTACGTTATTGGGAAAAAATGGAGAAATTGGCCAACTTGCCGTCATTCTCATAGCTCCGCGTAAATAGTTTGTCGTACTCTTTTGGCTATAACTTTGAAACTATTTGTCCGATACAACATAACTTGTTTTCATCTTAAAGCTGATTAAATTTACTATAAGAATCTATAAATGAAGTTTGAATCAAACCCCGTAAAATGCACATGCCAGCCCGCTAATAAAAACATACTGTTGTAAAATCCAAGTGTTTTTTGGCACATTTTTCGCTCTAACTCCTCAAATATTTGTTCGATCCCAAATTTCTTTTTTCTATTTCAAAGCTGATTATATTCACTATCAGATGCTATATATATAAATTATATTAAATCCTGTAAACCACACAAGCTAGCACGCTAAATGTGTATGTTTTGGCAAAATATGTAAATTATGACATGTTCAGTAGATTGGTGTGGGTATTTCACGGTGTTAATTATAAGTTACATATATAGGATCAATATTAAATTTAAACAGCTTTTAGATAAAAATAATAAATTTTGGATCGGACAAATGGTTTTGGAGTTATAGCGAATAATGTGCCAAAAAAACATGTAATTTACAAAAGTAAGTGATTTTCAGCGTGATAGCTAGTGTATTTCAAGAATTTTGATAAAAACTTCATTTATAGGATTATTATTCGCTATAAATCCAAAACCATTTGTCCGATCCAAAATTTAATATTTTTATCTAAAAGCTGGTTAAATTTACTATTAGATCCTATATATGTAACTTATAATTAACACCGTGAAATACCCACACCAATCTACTGAACAGGTCATAATTTACATATTTTGCCAAAACATACACATTTAGCGTGTTAGCTTGGGTGGTTTACAGTATTTAATATTCAATATTTAATAGTACGATAAGGTGAAAGCAACCACCTAAAAAAAACAACAATTTTTAAAGTAAAAAAAAATATTAGGAATTGACACAAATGAAAAATATTAGTCTTAATTGGAACTTTCTACTTACATATTCAACTACGAATTCGCTAGAATAGCCATTCACTGTATTGTAACTTTTCTTACCAATAATGACTGCTTAAATGCGTTAATGATGTGACAAGTGTTCAATATCTCTATTTAAATCCTACACTTTTAATAAAATAAAAGAAATAAGCTTGCATGTATTCGAATCTAGAGCAGATATATTCTTATATAAAAAAAAATCACTCTCTATCAAGTCATCTTGGAAGGTTGCAGCGGTGAACATTTTGTTTTCCCTTGAGGTAAAACTATGTTGGTATAGAAGGATCAATACAATTAGGATTGGTGAATTATTTATCACATTTATTGGATTTTTTTTTTTCGAAGATTAGTTTCGATCATAAAAAGTATTAAAAAATTATGTAAATTATATATATATATATTTTTTTTTTTGTAAGTCAAGAAATAAGGCAAAATACAAGAGATTTTAAAACATATCAGGACCTAGAGAAGTTACTGCATTTGTTGGTCAACTAGACGGGCAGTCTTTTAGAGGACCAGCATCTTAAGTTTCTGCCTTACATTAAAAAAAAAAAAAAAAAAAAAAAATTCAATTTATGTAGCAAAGTGCTGACTTCATTGTTTAGTATGTCTTTAGAACTATTAATGTATGTTCGAAATAACATTGGGAACTAGTCTTCGAATAAAAAATATTTCAATAGAAGAAGCAAATAATTCATCAATAATACTTCTTTGACAAGGAGGTATGTCTTCGAGTCTACAGATTGTTGGTGGTACGTTTTTTTCCCACTCATTTTGACACGCTCTAGCTCCTTTGGTGTTTCACGGATTTGGCGACAGTTCACTAAACAGACACTTAATAGAGAATAATTATTGGTACATAACATTTGTCTCTAGGGCCTACCGTTTAGGTGCTATATTATGGTTTGGATGAAAAGTCAAGTTTTGCATGTATTTTTTATGTTTTTGAGGGTTTTTTTGACACGTTCTAGGTCCTTATCGGAAGCAGTATATATAAAAACAGTAGATTATAGATAGGCATATCCATCATTTATTGTTTTTCTCAGTTAGAAAAAATTGTTTTTTGAACTAATATCATATATTATATAATATATATATAACCGATAACAGTACCTAACAGTAATAACGACGATTGTTTGTTGATCAATTAATAATAAAGTTACTTTAAATGTTGCTTTTGTATTTTTTTTTTAAGTAGACATTCAACCCGTCTAAATTTTTCTTTAGCACAATCAACAAACTAGAATAATTTTATTCATAAATTTATTTGTAGGCTTACAGATGGATTGAGTTACAGTTGGATGATTCTCCTGAACATCTGCAAGTTTTCTCTCCAGTGGGCCTTGTTTTGAATTTTAAATTGCCCATTATGAAGTGAGTCCGCTAAGAGTAACCTACAATAGAGCTAGAGTTGGTTACGTAGGAAACCTTATCATTTGGTTTGCCCTGATAGCGGGAGTCGTGCCAGCCGTGGATCGATTTGACCTCATCCTCTTGTTGGCCTAGGAAGTGGAAGGACGCTCCATTCACTCGGCTCTCATATCTAACCTGTCCCCTAATATGATATCTTTTATAAAACTCTGGTCTCAAACACCACTACAAATTATAGTTTACAAAGTACTTCTTACAAGGAATTTTATCAGTGATTTTGCAAAATAAAAATTCGCCTGATATAATACGGTAATTATCATCTTAAAACTTCTTTTGACTACTGTTTATATGAGATTATTAAAAGAAAAAAGCATATATGTCAATGCATACTACTTCAATCAATAATTAATTTATTACTTAAAAAACTCAATTTAAATTAATGGGAAAAACAATAGATCGTGGATATGTTTATCTATAATCTATTATTTATCCTAATTTACATTTTAGAATTGAAATGATTGATTTGCTTAACACTAAAACTACCATGACGGGTCAAATGACCCTTTTCGGAATTTCGGGCAGAATTTATTGCAAACAACATTCATTATGTTGCTTTCTGACTTTTCTAAATTTATTAAAAAAATATATCAAAAATGTTTTTTTAATATCTACTTCTCCTATTAATAGTTTTTTTTACCTAGAAACTATAGTAAAAATAGGTGCCTATAAACGAAATGCCGGTAGACTTAGTGTTAAATTAATAATTTAATTAAATTATCACTCAATGATTATTCGAAGTAAAGTTGAGAGAAAATAGCAGTTTCTAACATGTCTTTTTAATTCAAACCAATATAGCTCCAAAACGATAGGTTCTAGCGAGAAATGTTATTTTATATATATATATATATATATATATATATATATATATATATATATATATATATATATATATATATATATAAAATAACATATATGTTATAAAATAACATACATATAATAATATATATGTAAGTATGATACGATATGTCCGTTCCAAACTTGTTCTCTCTGCTGCCGTTAGGAGTTTCAGGTTATATGGAGCATTCATAACCTGCTCTGAATGTCCTCCACTCAGTCTACCTTTATGCTCTGTGAATGTTTTCATTATGTACGATTGTTAGTACTCATAGTGAATTATTATTACTTTCATAAATCCTGGCATTGAATTGATTCAGGTCAGTTAAATTCTCAAGTCAGTTAAACTCTGGTATGACGTTATAAACAGTTGTTAATATTGTATTGTTATTTTCAGTTGTAATACAAGCATCAATAGCAAGCCAGTCTAATTATTCAATCCCACAATTATTGATAAATAACTTACATATATATATATATATATATATATATATATATATATATATATATATATATATATATATATATATAATCTTATATATATATATATATATATATATATATATATATATATATATATATATATATATATATATATATATATATATATATATATATATGTACATCTTAGTGTAAAAAAAAAAATTGGGTGAAACTAGATAAAAAATTTAGCAAAATGCCGCAGACCTCATCTTTCTATTCAAATCCGTTGCAGGTATACAATAAATCCAAAACTTTCTTGAGGAAAACAAAGCTGTAATATCTCCATTTTGTTCAAATATTTTTCAAACTTTGACCTCATTTTCGGATTAAGCATTAAATTTTCTATAAGAGCAGAGTACTTGTAACCTTGAATTTTACAAACTTGTGCCTAAAGAACAGATTGATCTTCACCTTATTCAGGAAAGTTACGTCTTATATTACTTCTACGCTCACCGTTTTTCGAAAAAACTATCCACAAAACGTCAAATCTCACAAAAACTTGTAAATTTGACCAGCTTTCGAATGATATGTTAAAGGTAATGTTTCTGTACCAATTTCATGGAGAAATGTACTTTTAAAACCGAAAAAATGTGGTGTTCTCATTTGGCATACAAATCAATTACTTGTGTAAATAAAACATTATGACATCTATACTCATTATCATTGGGTTTTAAACCTTACATTGAAAATATAATAAAATAACTCTTAAATAATAATAATAAATAAATAAATGTAATAACATAAGATCCTTTGATCTCTTTTTTTCGAAAAACTGTGAGCGTAGAGGTAATATAAGACGTAACTTTCCTAAATAAGGTGAAGATCAAACTGTACTTTAGGCACAAGTTTGCAAAATTCAAGGTTACAAGTACTCTGCTCTTATAGAAAATTTAATTTAATAAGTGGTTTCCTCAAAAAAGTCTTTGCTTTATTGTATACCTGCAACGGATTTGATAAGAAAGCTGAGGTCAGCGGCATTTTTCTACATTTTTGATCTAGTTTCACCCAATATTTTTTTTTTTTTACACTAAGAGGTACTCACCCTGTATATATATATATATATATATATATATATATATATATATATATATATATATATATATATATATAATAACATTTTTCGCTAGAACTAGAACCTATCGTTCTACCCAGCGATATTAATTATTATATATCAATTCTTCTCCTGATAACCAAGCCTCCTTTTTATAGAACATAGAACAAACCCTATTGAACTGCAAGCTAAATTCAGTTTGTTGAAGATATTTACTCGTTATTGGAAAAAGAAGAAATAATATCACAATCAATTAACTAATGCCAACCGGACCATAATACCATTTTATTATACATTTGTGTTGTACTTAAGAGACGATATGTCCAAGAATAAAAGTTCTTTTTCATTTTATTTGTTGTAAATACTAATTTTTGAACCTTAATATTAAATTAAAACAAATCCAGAGCAACAGTTCCATAATCTATAAAATAAATTTCGGAATGTTTAGCTTCATAAATAAGAATTTGAGAATTGAATTATACTATTGTACATTATCTGAATTATATGCTATAACATATATTACATGCTATGGATAATAAATTCAACTATCGATGTACTAATTTATTTCTTTAATTATTTTCGTTTTTTAATCGATTTGTTTTGCTATTTAGCTTATTTTTGGATTAGGTTTTCGAAGTAGTAATTTATTTATAGACTGAGGCATCGGTGCCGAGAATCGAGAATCGATATATATGTATATATATGTATATAAAGTTTCTAATATATTTACGCTGCTTTTTATTTTAATTTAAATTCACTAAAATAGCTGATTATTTTCAAGTGGGCACTAATATACAAAAAGAGTGATCTAAACTGTATTTAATTTATATACAAAATTTTGGCTAATTGTAACAAAATCTATTATGAAATAGAATGGATTTGGATTGAAATGTTCTGCAAGGATCAGAAAGAGATGTTACTAGGATCAATTCCAAACGACCTTCATTATGAGACGATACCGTACATTTGTTCCAAAAGAAACGCAACTCGAAAATCTGCAATAAAAATTGTACAATTTCAAAGTCTTGTATGAAATATCGAAAGTGTACCTGAATAAGCTTTTAGCCGACTGCAAGGGAGATTCTATTAGGAGGGATTCGAAGGTAATTCGATACATTTTTGACATTTCATAGAAGACAAGTTCAATAGTCCACGATATGGATGATAATTCAAAAATGTTTTTTTGAGTCTTGTCACATTTGAAATACATGTGTGATATGATCAATATTGTATTAATAAAAGTCATATATACGAAAATGGATATGTAGTCTAACCAAAGACTATTAAATAAGGAAATCATAAATCGATAAATTATAAAATTATATCAATCAAGGAACATATAGAAAGCTGTAAAAAAAAAAAAAAGTTTTTTTTCCTATGGACTTTCTTTAAAAAGTCTCTAAAATAAATAACCATAGAGTTTTATACGAAGAAAAAAATATTGATAGTATTTAGAAGTATTAAAACGAAGTACAAAACAAAAGTGATGGATTTAGAAAACAATAGGTACGTTCTTAAATAATCGTTGCAACTCTCCTTTTTTCTGTTTCAAAGGCCTCTCAACTAATTAATTATCCAGTCTCTCTTAAAACAAAGGCTCAAAATTAAAATAAAAAATCTTAAACGTAGATAATGGGTTTATCGGCACACCACGAAATTAGAGCTGTATGATTAATTACGAAAACTAATTTGTTTTTATAACTTGAGCCATTGGTAAAATTAAAACTTTAAAACTTAAGGCAGCAGCGGTAAAAACAGGTATCAAGGCGTTATTAGACACACGAAGGAAAAAAAATCAGGCAGCATTATAAAGCATTGTAATTGAGCATTGTTTTATCCATTGATGGAGAATAATTCCTTTGAAAGCATTCACAAATTTAAAAAAAAAAAAAAAAAACGAAACAAATAAGTAAATAAATATCGTTTATTTTCTATTATTTTTTTTTTAACGGCAATAAATAAATTAATAAATAAACTGCGGATAAGTTACATAAAGGAGGTAACAACCTCAGAATTTATTTAATATATTCGATAAAATTAACTGTACAGAGAAAAAGATACCAGATTCAGAAACATCGGTCAGGAATATTTAGCTGTATTTGAGGCTATGCCCTTGTTTTGGCAAAGACAGGTAAACAAGAGTCAGGTTTGAGTGTAAAGATGATGTGTTGTGATTTGGTGTCATTTAGTTTTATTTTCCATGTTTTGAACCAGACCTGAAATATTGTTAAGTGGGGTTGCAGAATTATGAAAAAAATGATGCAATGGTCGGGTATTCATATCTAGTTAATACTGATGTATCAACAGCATATTGTAATTGATAATTTTTATAAAATTATTATAAATTAAATATTTAAAAAAATAAATATTATTATGTTTTTATAAAAAACATCTGTGGAAAGCTTTTGAACCAATTAAATGTATGATAATAAATAAATTTAAAAAACATATTTAAGCAATGTATAAAAAAAGTGGGTTTGGCTAAGTAAGTACAGAATTGATCAAAAAGTTCGGGCAATCATTGATCTCTTTGTTTTGAAGGCTGAATTTGTTTAATTGTTCATCTGATCCTGACGCCAACTTAAATACAAATAACAATAACGGAATCTTAAGAAATTACAGTGTTTCATTCATATTATTATGTGGGTCGTTTATCATTAGCTATGCGATAAAAAATGTACTGAACACATGCTGAGAGTTATCGCCATATATCGCACCATTTCCATGGATGTTAAAGGTCCCATGAAGCCGTTAAAACGTCTCGTATCATTCGTGGAATTAATTCCTTAAGTCATGTAGTACAAATAGAACGAGTTGTACAAAAGTGGTTGTCACTCACTTTCTGTAAATAACAAAATAAATACGGCTTTGAGGGACGCAAATCAACATATAAGGTTACAAGATATTCAATATGTTCTCGGTGTGTCGTTTGGAAGTGTCGATTTCCACCAAAGAGACGCTGGCAACATAAGCAGAATAGAGATATGGGTGTTGTTTCTTGATACTCTGTAGAAAAGGAGTAATTTTACTTCTTACTGCTTTTGTAAGAATCCAACTATACCAATGTCATTAGCTCAAAATTTTTGAGTTATTGTATTTCTCCTTGGCAGGGCAATATCTTAACGTAAAGTGCAGTAGATTTTTCGAGTCAAGGGTGGTATCATTGGAGCAAGCTCGAAATACCAAATCCATCCGGAAAACCTAGTGGGATTTTAAGAATTATTCAGACATCTCTCAAAGAATTAGACCATTGATTTCAGTGAATAATTTGAACAACAGGGCTGGTTGAGGAAAACATTGTACGGAAGCACCAAACTGGCGAAAAGAAGAGGCGTCAGCTTTAATGATAAAGTTCGGCCTCTCACATCTTTACACATTCGTGAATAACCGTTGGCGTTTTCCTTGTATGTTTTGCCAAAAGTAATCACCTTTTTCGGTCAAAATCCTTTTGCAGGGTAACGATTTCCGATCCAGGTTGACATCAAACAACACTTAAAAGGTTTTTTTTTTTATGTGAAAATCATTTAAAATTAAAAGTCATGTACAAAAAAATCCTAAATGGACTTTATAACTGATACAATAATACAATAATTATGAATGCACAAGAATCTGATTCGGTCAAAATTAGCAATATATGGGACATTAAAGTCATTGGGGATTTGTTCATTATTAGAAGGGAGCATAAAGGGTTTTATGAAGAATTTGGGATTGGAGATATTGGTTATATAAAGAATTCGATAATTAATTAAAATCTTATGTTCTGATTCTTTGCCTTTAGTCCAGATTGTGACCTGGAACGATCTATTTTTCCAAAAAGGAAGAGAATGGATTCCGGTAGATCCTTCGAAAATTGCTCAACGGGAAAACAGGTAGTGAATGAAATCGCAGAAGGCCTCGAATACAATGTCAGGATGAGGTTGAGGCAGACCTGAAAGTTATTTGGTGTACAACAATAAAAAATATTTGCACCAGACAGATCTGAATGGACCAAGCTGTCGAGGAAGATCAAGCTGTTACACGGAATGTATTGTCTTGAAAATAAGTAAATAGAGAAGTCCAAATTGGCGGAGTTATGGGTAGTGAATATTTTGCAATTTATTTGGAGATTGGAACGGTTTTGTTGTAATAAGTTTAATAAGTAGTAAGTAATAAGTGTAATAAGTTTTAGCTTCTCTTCTTTTTAATCAAGTTGTGTTTTAAGTGAGTTGAGATTAGAGCCAAGATAACGTAAATGTTCAACAGTATTAAGTTGTACTCCTTTAGAGGGTACGAAAGAATTGAATGTGGTAAGTATATGATTTTAAATTAGAAAATATGAAATCTGTCATTAACAGCCATTTATAACCATATATTTTGACATTTCATTATATACATTTACTCGAAGTTTTTAGTTTTATTGATTTTAATAAATTTTAAATAAACTTAATTAATCCATAAATTTTAATTTAAAAGCAAAAATATAAATCATTAAAAGGTTTTATTTATTGTATAAATCCTAAAACAGATTGTTTTAATATTTTTCTTCTTGAGCAAAGTTTGGAAATCTGTATGGTTTGCAAACGAAGAATCGATTAAGTAGTAGATGGACCGATGTTCTCACTATAATTTCTTTTAAATTATTCTCTCTCGATGTTCTCCATCTAAGAAATGTCATTTATGTCTTGAGCAGAAATAGAGGTCTTTTACTTGGCTAAGACCTCTTGAGAGGGCTGTGTAGGAAAGCTTTTCCTCCTCTTTGATGTGTTTTGTATATTTTTCTTTCTAAATCTGCTTTAAGCTCCCCCTCGGCTCCAGAGATTACGCCCTCGACAATTTTCATCTGTTCTTTAATTCTTTATAAAATTTTATCTTTGGTGGGCGATTTCGTTCTTTAAAATATTCTATCTGCATCGGCTCTTGTTTTGAACCAAACCGTTATATTCAATAAGTCCTTTTCACATGTTCATCATACAAGGCGTCTAAATAACCATGCAAAGAAATAAAAAAAATAAAATGTAGGTGTATTATTTTTTTAAATGTTTAAGAATCTGGCATGCGGTTTTATTTATATATTCATATAAAATTTTTTTTTTCAGGTTTATCAAAGTGACACCAAGCCCAGTGGAATTAGCAGGTAAGTTATAGAGATATGAAAATTTAAATAAAAAATTTTAAATTCGTGATAATTGGATACATTCAACATGATTTTCACGTTTTGTGAACTGGAATAACCATGTTTAACAAAATCCTGATAAATGTTTACTATCTTCCGTCAATTACGAATCTGCAATCACTTTACTGACTCTGGTTAAGAACGAATCACCAACATACTGGTATTAAGGGCATTATTAATAAATCTGTTGATTTATAATTATATAATTATTGTTGATTGTAAGGATTGGATGTAGAATGGATTAGAAATCTAGGAACTTTATAAGAATTTTTGAATTATATCACTAGGCAAAATTCATCTTTAATATGAGAATATTTTAAATAAACCTGAAGTGATGCTGTGAATAAGTTACATCAATAGACCTTATAAGAATTGTCTAATAGAAATATATCAAATAATAAATAATAGTAGTACTGATGTAATTTCTAATAATATAAAATAATAACAAGAATATATGCAGTAAATTAATAACACGTTATAAAAACGAGCAAGTTTTGTATATATTGTTTTAGCACGATAAAAAAAATGTAATAAATTAAGGGCACAAGTCGTACTTTTCCCTGATCACATTGCAAAATTCTGCTGACAATAGCAGTAGGCGTTATTGAACCGAATTAATTCCCCCAGCCTGAAGATATTATTCCCATTCAGCTTTCAATAATTTTAATTTTTTTATTTCCGTATTTATGAAATTCCTTTTAAAAATCATTTCGTGGATTAAGATCTTTCACAGAGCTTAAAAAAACATAATAACCTTGACTAGAAACAAACTGAAGTAGACGTTTATATCATAAAAGTATCAATTTAATCTTAAAATATAATATAAATCTGAATAATCAACTTTATTAATTACACTATGATTTCAGAAAATTGAGAGGAAAAATATACAGTACAATCTCGATAACCCGACACACATGTGTGTATTTGTTTAACTATTTAATGCTATTTACAACTGTATACAATATACATCAAGTAAATCTGAGCACCGATAAAATCTAAACTAGAAGGTCTCTTGGCCATCTTCTTTTCAGACACCTCGGTGGGTTATACTAATGGTTTCAAGTGGAATTTGGAGTTTAATATGAAAGTATTGGTATCTGGTTTGGGCTAAATCAGCAACATATGAAACATTAAGGCCTTTATGGATAAGTTTATATGTGACAAAGTAAGGAGCATTAAGAATTTTTCGAAGTATTTTGGATTGCAAGGATTGAATACGTGAAGAATTGGAGAGTTTAGTGGAGCCCCAAAGCTCAAGTCCGTATGCCCAAATAGGTCTAATAACTGTCATGTAAATGAGTCTTTTGTAATTTATTGGCAGCTTTGAACGCTTGTCTAGTAAATGTTGGAGTAGTTTATAACGACGGGCCGTTTCTTGTCTTTTAAGTCTTGTACGTCGATTCCAAGTGAGAAGTTTGTCCCAGGTAGTAAATCTTTTCAACAGGGATTAGAGGAATGCCATTAAAGGATACAGGACGTCGTAGGTTTTCGACGAAGGGTAAAGGTTATTTGGATTTATTTTAATTATCCATTTTTGACAACATTTTTGAAGGTTTGTGATGTGGGATTGGAGTGCCTGGGATTTAAACCTTGATAGACATTATAATTCGATTATTTTTATTATATAATATTTAAATTGTATTCTAGGCAATATTTATTTTCAGATTGGTCAAAAATGACAAAAGAAATCAAATTTTGTTTTCTTTCTTTTTTTCCCACAATTGTGAATCACTCCAAACAAAATGGCTATGAATTTGACACTGTTGTTCAGCATTGAAAACATTTCTTGGAACCCTTAGGAACATTTAATCACTGTTTACAAACAGATGTAGACAGAGACATTTCAAGTGGAGACTCCTAAAAAGGTTGCCGGCAGATACAGCCCCGGGTAACGAGGCCCTTGTGTTCCGCCACTGGCCTGGAACAAGGGACTCAAGGAACTAGGGCCCTAACTTTTTAATTAGCCAGACAAAAGGGGAATGTTTTAATGAAGGTGAAAAGCCTAGCCGGGGAGGGAAATGTGACTTTAATTAAAACTCCTTTCATAAGAGTGAATCGGGAAATCAAAACACCACTTATTGATATGCCTAGCTGTGATTCTAAAGGAAATGTGCGTGAGTGGTACCACTTTGACCTGTGAGAACTGCACCAGTATTCTTAAATTTTGGATATTTTCTAGAAATAGCAGTTAATAGTTTACATCTATAGTCTATACTATTATATAAAAGGACAAGCCATTTTTCGTTTGTGATCACTAACCGCAAAAACTACCGAACCAATCTGTACCAAATTTTAACTACACTATGTATATAGTTCATGGAAGGTTTAGCAATAATAAAATTGACATATTTTCAATTATATTGTTGTTTAAAACGCGATAAATATGTGGTGATAATTGAGGTTACAAAGATAAGGTGTTATATACAGTTAGAAATTGATAATAAAATTCACTTATGTTAAATTAAATTTATTAAAAAAGATTTAAATATGTGGTGCGGCGCATGGATCCCATTGAAGTTTGAAAATAGATATTTGGTTAATATTCAGCAATATAGTCCACAATGTTAAAACTGCATAACCCATCCGTTCCAAATTTTAACTGTATTATATTCATAGTCATAGGAAGGTTTAGAAGTACTCTAATCATAATTTAAATGCACAATATTAATTGTCAGAAATGTGATTTGTTACCACACTTTTATATAATTGTATGGTTAGAAATTAGAACCTAACCTGATGAAATCAATGAAATTATTTCTGCCAAATCAAATTATAACCAATACAAATTATATTGTGATATTGATATTGTGTGTAAAAATATGATTCATGGGCCTTTAGTTGTAAGCAATGATAATGAGGTCTATTATTCGCAAGAGTTTCTAAATAGTCTCCGTCTATCTGGAATACCAACTCTTATATTAAAGTTAAAAAAATATATGTCAAATTATGATTTTACGTTATAAGTATTATGCTTTTATTTATGCATGAAAATATCATTGAAGATATAATGCTCCATATTTCAATACACGATTTTTATTGATAAACAAATAAAAATTCAATTATTAGTTAAAATGATCCAAGTTCTTAACTTTTCAGAGCTGATAAAAACGTTATGGGGGATGCTAGTATTATAATAAAGGACAAGTCTTTTTTCTTTTAGGATCACTAACCAAGAAGCACTAACCATGAAGCACTAACCACTAACCAAGAAGCACTAACCACTAACCAAGGAGCACTAACCTCTAACCAAGAAACCTACCGAATCAATCTGAATTTTACCTACATCATCTTCATAGCTCAAGGAAGGTTTAGCAATAATAAAATTTACATATTAGAGTTTGATTATCGACCGATAGGTGGCGAGTGCCATTCTGCAAGTAAGGTAAGAGCTTGAAATTGATAACAAATTTTATTTATTTCCAATTAAATTGTTATAAAAAAAGTTTTAAATATTTGGCACAACATCTGGATCCCAAAAAAGTTTAAAAATCGACCGATATATCAATAATGATTCATTATATTATATTCTATGTATATGTGGATTGCCAATAATTCAAATCAAAAACTATATATGCAAATATGCTTTTATGTACTCCTCAAACACCTTATCAGTGCAATAGTGCAAATCAAAGGAAGATTTATATGAGCGGCAGTATACCGGATGAAAGGTTAGGACTTTGTTTCAGGAAATGGATAGAAAAACGCAGAAAAATAAGTTCAAGCATATAGGTTTTTTTTTTTTTGTTTTCAGTGATTACAATAAGAAAGTACCAAGGAACTATTAAATCCAGTACGCCACGTGTGCCCGCCTGAGGATCCCTTAATGTATTATTTTCTATATAAAATCGGGCACAATTTAATTATAGCTAAATTTAATTTTAGCTACAATTTAACCATAGTTAAAATTGATCCATAGCTAAAATTTAATCATAGCTATTTGACAACTAATATCCTGGAATCAGACATCAAATTTAATAATTATTAAATCTTAATGATTATTTTTTTAGTGAACTAGGAAATAGTTGTTAATAAATTTAGTGTTAATAGTAAATAAATAGTTGTTAATAAATTTAGTGAACTAGGAAATAGTTGTTCCAGGAAAATAGTTGTTAAATAGCTATGATTAAATTTAGCGCAACTATGTTTGTATATATCTACTATCTATCTATTGTAAACATATCATGGGAATACGTGTTTCATTTTATACGTACGTTATGATATTTTTCTTATATATTATTCCTCTTCCATGCTTAGAAGTGAAAATTATTCTCAGTATTTTTCTTTCAAGCCAGAGGAACTGAATCTCCTAGACCTTGGATAACTTCCAGCTCTCTGACCTACATGTTAGTACTCGTCTAATTTAGAGTTTCGTACAGAAGCAATTTTGTTGTTCGAGACAATGCACAACCCTTCATCTTTCACACAAGCCCAATTATTATTATTATTAATAAGCTGCAACTAAATTCTTCTTCAAATTTCTTCTCCAACGTTGTTATCATGTGTCTTTAAGAACCCAAGATATACTAATTCCTAATCCGTCCATAATAAATCCGTCCACTCGTACATTGGAAGAATCCCTCATGAGTTCGTCACCATATATTTTCCGTTTAGTCACCATACTAATGATCCGTTTTCAGCTGTTGATAATAGGAAATCTAGATGGAGGATGGTGGTCTATGACATTTAAAGACTACCTGGACGCCCCTCGCTGCACTAAGTGCCAAGGCCATGAACACACTAAGGCCACCTGCACTGCGGACTCGGTGGTCTGCATTTGGTGCGCAACGAGTGGTCAACTAATGAAAGAGTGTCCGAGGAAGAAAGCAATGGCGGACCCAACCTGTATTAATTGTAAATAGGATCAGCTGTTTGGGCTCCATGTGAAGAAGACACGCTTCAGGTCAGTCCCAAAGATTTATATATTTCGAGTGCTATTTATGCATTTATTGACTTTATTTTGTGCACATTGAACAATATTAGTGCGCGTGTACCATTATTAAAAAAAAAAAGTGATATATATAGTCAGTCAATTTATTTAACGCCTTTTACAGGCGTACAGAGCTTTGGCTCTGGAACAATATGGCAACAGTTCTTAATACCTCAAAAATGTCTCAGAATGTTTTGAAACCAACAAATCAAAAACAGAAAGAAATGGAACTAATCCAAAGCAGTAATTACTCGAAAACCCAGTCTAACCTCAACGCAACTGAAACCACATATGCTAAAGCCACCGCTTCAGACCGTTTTTCAAAACGAGAAAATGCTATCATTTTACATACATTACCAGGCATAAAACAAAAAGAATATGTTCTCAAAATCGCAGAATTAATAGACCCAAAATTCATAAGATACACCTCTAGAATATCCAATTCAAGATTTTGTATCCATTTTAGCAATAAGGAAGCAATCGATAACCTCCTAAAAAAACATCAATCGATAACCATCGACAACAAACAAATAATTATAAAACGTCTAATTAACCCAGCCAAACGTATAATAATTTCTAATGCTTGCCCTTCAATTCCACACGAAGCAATAGAAAATGAACTCAGAAGCCTAGGTATTAAATTAGTCTCTCCCATGCATTTTCTAAGAGCTGGTTACCAAGACCCAAGGCTGGCGCACGTTCTAAGTTTTAGACGGCAAGTGTATATTCCACCCGAAGATTTGAATAAACTTCCAACGTCTTTACTTATAAAACATGACAATGTATCATATCGAATTTTTTTCAGTGAAGACATTGTCACTTGTTTTATTTGTAAACAACCGGGTCATATATCTACAGATTGCCCTGAGTGCGATAATGATAACAATATTCAGGAGGCATCTAACGGGAAAGAAAACCTATTAATACATTTTGATCAAGATGTTAAAAATAATTGTGAAACAATAACAAATTCTTCAATATTAGACACACCAAATCATATGGTTAATAAGGCTCCAACGACCATAGGAGGTTGTCATGGAGACCCTTTGAAAATAGAGTCACTAGAAGACAGTAACGGAATAGAGCCTTTAAACCAAGTATCACGTAGCCATGGTGATGAGTCAAACAATATCACTGTAGATAGTTCCGGTGCCGAATCAGCTGTTAATTCGAGCAATAATTTAGCAGCGTTACCCGTGGCGGTTTCTGGCACTAAACGATGTTACTCAAGTCCTCCTGCTTCTACTTTATCCAATATAGAATTAAGTTTATCTCTAGATTCTCCGGATGAGTTTGAAAATACCATTAATTTACAAGATTTCCCACCAATACCAGCACCTCAACCTTCTCGGAATAAGTCAAAAAAAACTGAAAAAGACCAATATCAATTCTGAAACCAACTTCGAAAATGCTAGACAGTTAATAGAAGATAATTTACATAAATATCCCATTTCTTTTGATGAAATGGTGAAATTCATTCAAATGTCGTCTGAAACTAAAAACTTCAGCGAACTAGCTAGTTCACGAGTTCACGAACAACAAAGAGGGCTTAAAAGACATGCTTGCCGAAGCAAAGAAACACACAACTGACAGACGATCCAAATTAAGGATATCCAAGATATTAAAAAGAAAGTGGGACTCTACAGAAAATACATTAAATACAGACGACAGCACCGACAACTAGGAACTGACTAACAACTTTTCATTACTTTAATAAAATGACTACAACAAAAAACCCAATCATATTACAGTGGAATTGTAACGGATTTTACAAACATTACGAGCACTTCAAATTACTTTTGGCTGAAGAAAATCCCATATGCTGCTGTTTACAAGAGACACATTTTTTAAAATCACAAGCTGTTAATTTAAAAAAATTTAACATCTACCGAAAAGACAGAAATGATTGCAGATCTGCCTGGGGAGGAGTAGCGATTATGGTAAAAAAAAGAAGTATATTCTGAACGGATTAATATTGACTCATCCTTAGAAGTTGTTGCTATAAAATTATACAAACCTGAACCTATCACAGTCTGCAATATCTATATACCTCCAAACCGAGACTTCACTGCCAATGATCTCCAAACTTTAGTTGACCAACTCCCAAGACCTCTAATCATGGTCGGAGATATGAATGGTCACAATAAATTGTGGGGTTCAACTTTATCAGACTACAAGAATAGAGGAAGAGAAATAGAGAAATTTTTAGATCTCAATAGTTTTTTAATTCTACTTAATGACGGTTCCCCTACTCATTTTTGTGCCAATGGATCCTTTTCCGCAATCGACTTATCATTCATAGACGTTAAACTTTTACATAAAGTTCAGTGGAGCGTAAAGGACACCTTGTATGGAAGTGATCATTTTCCTGTGACTGTTAAATTTTATGATATTTCAAATGCTACATTACATAGAGTTCCGAGATGGTCAATTAAAAGAGCGAATTGGGAAAAGTTTTCATTGTTGATAGAATCAGAAATGGTAATGAAAAAAGAATCATATGTCAATTTGGAGAACAAAATTACTTTCTTTAACCAAAGTGTCATAGAGTCAGCAAAAATGAATATTCCACACAAAGTAATTTATAATGACAGACGTCTAGTTCCTTGGTGGAATGAAGACTGCCGGATCGCAATTATGAATAAAAAAAAAACACTGAACCGATACAAAAAAACAAGATCGCTGGAAGATTTAATTGAATTTAAAAAAATGAGATCAATTGCTAACAAGATATTGAGGGCCAGCAAAAAAAATTCATGGATGACTTACGTCAATTCTATCAACAATAATACTACCATAACAGAAGTATGGAAAAAAGTTAATGCCATCCAAGGATCCAAAAAACTTGACTTTGTTTCTTCGGTTTCAGTAGATAATCAAATCATAACTGACCCTGGTAAAATAGTTGAGCATTTTGGAAATCACTTTTCTACTATGTCGAAAACTGATAATTATAACATCGATTTTCTGCAGCATAAATGTGAACAAGAAAAAAGCTCGATTGAATTTCATACACATGGCTCAGAAATTTTTAATCAGCCATTTACTCTAGCTGAAATGAATTTTATCTTAAACACATGCAAAGATAAATCTACTGCAGGCCCCGATCAGATCCCATATATTTTTTTGAAGAAACTACCGTCAATTGCACATTCATTTCTCCTTTCAATTTATAATGAAATCTGGACGACAGGGATGTTTCCCGAAGCCTGGAGGAAGGCCATCGTTATTCCAATCAGGAAAACTACAAAAGATATAAACATCGATAACTATAGGCCTATTTCACTACTTTCTTGTGTTTCTAAACTTCTCGAAAAGATGGTTAATAATAGACTAATCTATTTCTTGGACTCAAAAAAATTCATTTCAACTTCCCAGTGTGGATTCAGAAAACACCGCTCTGCTATCGACCAAATTACGAAGCTTGAAAACGAAATTCAAAGGGCTTTTTCAAACAAAGAACACCTGGTAGCTGTCTTCATAGATATCACAAAAGCATATGACATGATGTGGCGCTATAATGTTGTCAGTACACTATCCAAACTCGGTCTCTCAGGGCAGCTATTGACATTTATTAACAATTTTCTTAAAGATAGGTCGTTTCAAGTTAAGGTTGGATCTAACCTTTCTCAATCATTCCATCAGGAAAATGGAACGCCCCAAGGATCTCCGCTAAGCGTAACATTATTTTTAATAGCCATAAATAGCATTGTAAATACAACGCCTGCAGAAGTAAATTGTTCTTTGTTTGCTGACGACTTTGCTATTTATATAAGAAGCAAGTCAATAGAATATATCGAGTGGAAATTAAGAACAACTCTAGGGAATCTCGAATCATGGTCTAAAAATACTGGTTTCAACTTTTCAAGTTCCAAAACGGTGGCCATCCATTTTTGTAAAAGGAGAAAATGCCAAACGCACCCGTCATTAAGTTTGTTTCAACAACCTATTATGTTTGAAGAAGTTTTCAAATTCCTAGGAATCTACTTCGATAAAAAGCTAACATGGTCTGAACATATTCGTCAAATAAAAGCAAAATGCCAGAAAGGGCTAAATTTATTAAAAGTTCTGTCCAGCACTCAGTGGGGATCAGATCGACGAACTTTATTAATGATGTACCGTACTCTGATCAGGCCTATCATTGATTATGGAGCTGTTGCCTACAGTTCTGCTAGTGTTTCAACACTGAAATCACTAGATACTATTCATAATCAGGGACTTCGTCTTTGTATTGGTGCATTCAGAACCACACCTGCCCAAAGTTTGTACATAGAGAGTGGTGAGCCATCTTTAGAATTAAGGAGAAAATATTTGAGTTTAGCATACTTCGGCCAAATTATGTCAAAAAAACACCTCCTCGCTTACGATCCTACAACACATACGATTTTGAATGAAGAGCATAGACGATCCTGCAAATGTTTCCATTGTAGATGCAAAATATGGGCAAATGATTTACAATTATCTTTCCCTAAATATTTTAAATTCCCAGGCAATCCAATACCTAACTGGATACAAACAGAAAGTACGATTGATTACAGTCTATCATTTTTTTTCAAAACCCACGACTCCTCATCACATTTACCAAAAAATGTTTAATGAACGAAAAGAAGTGTACTTCAACTACTGTTTTTGGTTTACCGATGCTTCAAAATCCAGCTCTGAAGTTGGATGTGCCATTATTATGGGCTCTGTTTGTTACAAATTTCTTCTACCAGAATCGAATAGTGCATACACCGGTGAGCTCTATTCAATCTGGAAATCGTTGACATTCATAATGAATAGTCAATGCAAATATCATCTGATTGTATCCGATTCATTAAGCTCACTGAAATCACTGGAAAACAGAAACTCAAAAGACGTTTTGGTGATGAAAATCCAACTTCTTGAGAAGGAATGTCTACGTTCAGGCAAAGTGGTAAGATTTCTTTGGGTTCCTTCTCATCTGGGCATCGGAAGAAACGAAGAAGCAGACCAAGCTGCAAATGCTGCAAGATTGAAACCCAATTCAGACGTCATATACATCAATAAAACGACTGCATCGGATTGGCGTATTCATATAAAAAAAAAGAATATATGAATCATGGATTACAGAGTGGAACAAAACAGCTGAAAAATTAGGCAAAATTAAAAGTAGTCCTGACGTATGGAGAACATCAGAAAGGAGAAATCGCCGCGAAGAAGCTGTCTTGGCAAGGATACGAATGGGACACACAGCCATAACGCACACGTATCTTCTAAAGGGACTCTATCCACCGACCTGCAGGATCTGCAATGTACCCATGACCGTGGAGCACATCTTAATGGACTGCGAGGAATACAAGGATATAAGGAAAGATTGCGGAATGGCCAACCGGATGGACATCGCTCTTGGTGACAGTGAAACGTCTGTGCAAAGTTTATTTAAATTTTTGAAAATATCCAATGTTTATAACTTTGTATAATTATGCTTACTTTTAATACCAATAATGTTTGAATTAACTGAATGTTAAAAAACACATATATTTGTTGTTGCTAATGACCCTCTAGGGTAGATGCTTGTAAAATAAATAAATAAATAATTGTAAATAGACGAATGCTGATCCCACCAGAACAAAGCACAAGGCTGGAAGTCGGGAGTGCCCTGTGCACTTAACGTGGTGCAAAGAAATAGCGAAAAGAACCTATTATGAATAAAATTACCATCCTTCAGCTCAAAATGGGTTGCCGAAGAGTAGTGGCAGATGCTACGACATCATGGCGATTCAGGAACCGACCAGTCATCGGAACTTGGTCACGGGATTTGGCCTTAGGTCAAGAGTTATAGCCCTGAGCAGTGGAGAGAGGAGGCCCAAGGCTGCTGTAGTGGTCAACAACCCAAATCTTGACGGGATGTATCTGAGGCAATATTCTACAGCTGATTGTGTATCAATCTATATAAAGTGAGGCAGGGTATGTTTCACGTTGATTTCGGCTTACCTGCCTAACGGAAATAACATTGAAGAAGATATTTAAGTTATGGAGACGATCACATCCAATAGTAGGAATGTGATCTTGTGCTCGGGTACAAACCCTTGGAATAATCAAGTCCAAACTCACAGGTTGGGGCTCCAGCCGGACAGACAGACGAGGGGCTAAGCTAGGTGAGTTTATAGCAAGAAGCCAGCTAGTAGTAGTCAACAACGTCTCTTCCACTCCTACTTTCTCAAGGCCAATGAGTGAAAGTTCGATTGAGGTGATGTTGGCATCACCGAAATTAGTAGAGCACATTGTTGATTGGACTCATAGACCTGAAACTAGTTCTGATCACAAAGTCTTGAAATTTGTCTTAGTACAGGATATGGCAGGTCATCAAGTTATTGACAAGGGTTACGTAACCCGAAGGAACGACTGGAGTGTCTTTCTGGAGGGAGAAATTGCCGATGAAGAGTGGGAAAAGGCGGAATCGGACTTGGACTAAAGAGTCTCTAAAATAACTAATGCAATTCTGGACGCAGCTGAAAATTCTCTACAACGACGAAAGACCGGTTGTACCAGAGATGCAGAGAAGGCGAGAGGCGTATTGCACTTCGTAATGAGTACAAGGCCAAAGCTAATTCTGGGTATTTTGAGATACGCAACTCCTGCCTGGTACCAGAAACTCTCACAGCGTCAGAAGAGCAGGTTGGCGACCATCCAGGGAACTACTCTGCTAAGGGTAACTAAATCATACAGGAGTGTGTCTCATGAGGCTGTATAGACATTTTAAGGCTGTAATACCTGACCTTTTCCTAGAGGACCTACTCCTAGGAGGCCGCACCACCACCGCCAGCAGAGTGACTCCTCCTCGCTCCACATAGAAGAAGGAAGACCATCCGTCAACAGAGTGGATCCAGCAGCTGCCGAGGACACCCATCTTCAAATGCCGCAAGGCAATCCAAGATCCTAACCCTTAAATTCCTTTCAATTCCTATTGTATATATTGTAAATAAATGGAGGATTAGAAAAAAAAAATAGGAGGCCGCCGGACAACGAAAGCACTGAAGAGGACGGTGACAATCTTGGAGCAGCCTAAGATTGGATTTCTCATTCATATTGTAATTGTAGTTATTGTTAATGTAATTATATTTATTGTTATTTTTTATAGTTTGTATTGTAATTATATATTGTTATTGTGTGTAATGTTATATATTTTGTACTATAACATTTTATAAGTTTTATATTGTAATTAAATATAAATAATTTTTGATATGATGGCAATATGAAAAGTTAATATTGCCTAAACCTGTATTGCCTGAAGGCAAGGTAGAGCGAACAATAAATAAATAAAATAAAATATCTTGTTATTTAAAAGAAAGTCTGGATTGATTTTAAACGATTTCATTGATTATTATTAACATTATAATTATTAATTATGATCATGGTATGTTTTAGAACTGAAGATTAATGTTTACCATTCGAATTAAAACAACTAGTTTTAAAATAAAAGTAGAAACAGAAGTGTAAATTAATTCATCAATCCTAATTGTATTAATCTTTTTATACCACCTCAAATGTTGCACCATGCTCTAGTGTTTAGTTGCTTTTTCCCACAATTTGGTGACAGGTTTTACTGTTTTAAACCTGATATTTAGTTCAATTAGTCTCAGCTACATCCGCTTAACTTTCCAGACTTGAAAATTATTTTTTCACCCACTGAGTGGAGGGAATACCATCAGAGGTTGCTTGGGCCACCGAAAAATCTCATTTCACCGAGCGGTGTGATGGTGGACCCCGCGGCTAAATGGAACCTACTCGACAACCCTCTTCTCAAATATCACGGACAACCAATATCTAAAAATTTTCCGAGTCAGGGGAGAATTGGTATTCAAATTCAAATATTATATATTTTATTTTTTTTTAAATAAGGTTCCTAAAAATATAAATATGTATTCACGATACGTTACAACTGTAAATTGGCATTGTTCGACTAAAGAATATGTACGTCAGTGCTAATTTAGCAATATGATATTTATGTAAATTCCGTACCCTCACATAATATCTAAAATTTCAAAAAATAAAAACAATAAATGAATGCATCTAATTTAAGCTTAAATTAAGCGATCTGAATCTCGTAGATGTACGTATTTATTATTTGTATTTATGAAAATAATTTATATAACAATAATTTTTTTATAGGGCTAGTTGAACTCAATATTATATCATTAGTTCATTTGAATATCAGCTAAAAAATGTCTATACCAATAAAACAATAATTTTAATCAAAATTTCACAAACGGAGTCTCCTATGAAGTATAGTATGAAATCCTACTATAGGATTAAGAATTCCAAGCGTTAGAAACCACTTTCACAGAATCCAGAAATGGTTTCACAAAAATAATATGGTAATACGGGGATACTAATAATTAATTTTACAATAGACAATACTGATGTAGAACAACAATGCTTATTTGATGGGTAGAAGAAACACATCCTTTCGTAGCAGCCGATTAAATCTTATCTTAGGGTGAAACAATTGTGAAATGGTCTTTTTAAAGTTAGTGTTTGCTCATTTTTTATATTTCTCTTTGTTTCATAACTTGGCTAAGAAAAGGCATGAGAGTGCCTTAACCCTTTTCTTAGCAAGATAATTTTTAGAAGAAAAACATTTTTTTCCTCCAGTTAAATCCCAGTAAAAGAGATCAAATAAGAAATTGATATAAAAACATTTGGAATGGTATCTCAAGGGATACCACGGCGCACAGTGGTCCAAAACAGCCTGTTTTGCGAAAAAACCCTATAACTTTTTATTTAAATGCGATAGAGACTTGAAATTTGGTACTTTAAAGCAATATTATTTCCCAGTCATAAATCAAATATAGTGAGCTGAACATTTTGTGTTATTCAAAAAATAATCGCCATTTTGATATTTTAAAAACAAAAATATTTTTTTAAATATCGAGCAACACATCAAATTAAATCTATTGCAGAGCAGATCAAATATAAATATTAAATGTTTATTGATTATTTTCAGAAAAATACCTCTAAAATTTAAAATTTAAAAACTTAAAAACGAATAATATTCATTAATTTTAAGTATGCATTTATTAATATTTATAATTACCACTTATGAAAGTATACTTTTAATTTCTAAAATAACAATGTTTTTACGTCTTCATGTAAATCGAGAATTTTTTTCTTCGGTTGAACTCGGTAAGTATTGATATATGGATCTGAAGTTACTAGGAGCATATTCATCACGTCTTCATTTGTTGATGTTCTTGAGCACTTTCGAGAATGGTCTAACCGAAAGTGTCGTAAGTCTTTATTTCGCGCTTCTTGCGCTTCCTCGGATAAAGCACCTATTGGCAAAATAGCGGCTGATATTATTTTCGCACCATGAAGAAGGACTTTATGGACAGTAATAGGCATGTAGTACCATTTGTATAGTTGCACGAATATTTTTGCTGTATCTAAAGCATATTCCCCGAACTTCTGAGGATCTACAGCTTGCCCAGAGTTGATAGTGTCCAAAATAATGCGGAATCGGTGTATAAGATCTTGATTGATTCCAGTTATTTCAGCTGTCAAGGCAGGATTTTCAAAAAATCTGCGCGCAGAATTTCCATCATTTGTAGTTCCCACTCCCTGCTTGATTACATCGATGTTGAGGCCCAAAATCTGTTTGAATTTCTTTTGTATTTCTGATTTAGTTTCGTCTTTCAACTGTCTTGTTTCGGCATTAGATCTCCAAGATGCAAAAGGCTTATTATAGGCTACGTGTAGGATGCATTCCATGAATTTTATACGAGCATGAAGGGGTGACAACCCCATGTAAAGCGCCTCTTCTTGTTCAGATTTAAGTTTTATTTTATCTAAATCGTTCATTTCGGATGGTTTAGCTTTGCAGATAAAACACACGGCCATTGCTGACGTTTCTGTGACTGTTTGCGCAATTTTACCATCAATCATAGAAAATATTAGTTTATGTTTCACGCTGATTAACCTGCCATCGACATTGATGGCCGATTCAGTGAGCTCTATAATTTCATTTCTGATTCTGTCCACTTCATTCTTAATAGTAAGCGGATTTTCTCTAAGGAACTGAAATTGAAGAGGACGACAATATCTTGTAGAAGATGGTCTAGTGTTTTCCCACATGATTAGAGAAGAATTAGTACTTTCACTTAAATGAAGAGGTACGAGAGATGACAAAAAAATATTTGCATCAGAGGTGTTTTCTCCTAAAAATGTCTGTTTAAATTCATTATGACCAGCAGAGCCGTCGCAACCCCATTTCGATACTAGAGTAAGATTGTGACTAATCTTATCAAAATCTGTTCCTGATTTGGTCTTTAAAATCCTAGAAGCTGTGTGGTCAAGTAACTCCTGTAAACCCACTTTACTGTAACTCTCCGTTGTTTCGACATTAGACGGGTAACATTCTTTTTTCGATGCAAGAACTTGATTGTAGGAAGGAAAAATGTTACATCCTATTTCTTTAGCTGATTTCCTCAGAATTTCGTATTGATATTTTGAGAGGGACGCGTCTAGGATTAGTGCTAAAGCTTTATCAGGACTGAAACATTTAACTGATTCTCCAGAAATTTTCTTGGCTGCTGCTAGGATTATATCATCGGAAAAACTATTACGGAGACTTTTAATTTTATATTGTTGGGATCGAGCACAAGATTCGTTGAAAGCCTTTTCAGGGCGTCCACCCAAGTCATGGGTAGTCCATGCACCTGTATTTATTTGTGGAATGCTAATATTTATGGATTTATTCTCAAGCCATGTTTCATTTTTTTGTTTAAAGTACCGTTTGATTCTACGAGCCTCTCGCCATTTAATGTTAAAACGTGGTAAAAAAGTTTGACATAAATACTCTTGTATTGTTTGAAGAAGGTCCGGTGTTAAATATCGATGATCCTTCTTAATCTGCTCAATGGATTTTTCTATATCACGACCACTATTCAACCAAATATCAACTAATTCACGATTTGACAATTGAAAATTCATTTTATCGGTGTCACTAGAGCAAGTAAAAAATGGAAACTATTTGGAATTGAATACACAATAATAATATCAGCGAAGGTTAGGAGAATTAAAATAATCCTTACGTTCTCTCTTCTCGGGGTAAACAACAGTGTTTTGTGTTTGAACGACTCTAACAAGAAATATTGCAGTTTATAGCGGCTGAAAATGATTTTATCTTTTAATTAGGACTCTTGTGCAATTTTATATGCAAACATCTCATCGCCGGAATGCCGCGGAGAAAACAAATTCCTAACGAAATTTTTCAAAATGCATTTTTTTCACCTAATAAGGTATATCACTATTGTGGTGAATAGCTAACCATAAATTTCCTTTATCTGATATATTATTTTACTAAGGGAACTGAGAAGGACTGATTTTAAACAATATGTTCCAATTTTGTCGAGTTTTGGAACAACAGTACACAAAAGAATAAATATCATGTTACACAAAAAATTTGCTTTTGAGATGTGCAGCGACTTTGAAGGCTACAAATATGAAACAGAAATTAATTTATCATCATGATTCTTATCGATGCTTGTTTCTTGATCGTTTACTAATTCTTTATCAGTAATTTTAATATGTTTTGAACATAATAAAAAAATAGGGTTTTTTCGCTATTTGAACCACTGTGCGGCGGCGGCGCTTCATCGCTCAAAATTTGGTTTTTAGCCCACAAGCACTAAAGATATATGAACAAATCAAAATCACCCGACCTTTTAAACACCAAAATGAACAATTTTACTGTACTTTTACTAAATATTGGGCACCTCACCAGATTTCGCTGGAGGGTCGGATTACTCGGACAGTCAAATTAGCGAGAGGTGGATAAGAGTTTCTAATGTATTAGAATTCCAATCAAACAGCTGAGATCAGCATTACTGAATTTTTATATAGAATATAAATATAATACCAGATTAAGCAACCAAAATCTGTTAAAAGCAAAACAAAATCTATTTCCAGGAAGAAACTAATATATTGTACCTATGACTAATTAACTGGAACACAAAAGTAAACAACATAGCTTACTAGTAGAGATTACCAATAATACGAGTATACCAATACAAAAAAAACAAACTTCCTCGTCTATTGTATATAATGCTATCAGTAACAAACTAACTGATTAACTGCCTCTGGAAATCCATTCACAACTCTCAACCAAGTCGAAACTCATCCATTCATTTTCAGGTTATTCACCGGTTTCTCCTCAAAGTGAGCCCCCCCCCCCCCCCCCCGCGACATAGTAAACTAACATCCGCACAAAGCTAAGCTGTTGATTTAGAGCCTTAGCCTTACTCACAGTTTGCCGTTTGGTCCGAATATTTCTAGGTTTATCCTTATAAAATGAACTTATTAGTCATTAAACTTATTTATTAACCATTTTATTAACGACCTATGCAAGGGGGCTCTTAATCAAATCGAGAGATAATGCTCGGAAGCTGTAACCAGGCAGTGTTATGAAGTAAAGCATTCTTAAAAAAAAAAAAAAAAAAAAAATATTGATATTTACATCAAGTCAAAGTGTAGAATATGATTACAATGGCATGACGATAATTTAAAAAAAAATCCTCATTAGTAGCACAGAAATGAAACGTTAATCAGATGCCTCAGAGGGTTATCGGGAATCGAGTGGGGAGCAAGTTGGGAAACTAGTGGATTCTGAAGGGCAGGAAGCTGATGATGGAAGAATAGGCATTAGGTCTCGACCAGTTCTGCTACATCCATACTATTATAGATCATTATTGATAAGTTTATTTCTGCGAAAATAAGGAGCACTGATGAATTTAAGAAGGATTTTGTATTGAATGCTCAAAGTCTGGAGCCTTAAAGTTCAATTCCGTATTCCGAAATCGGTAATTATTGTCATGGTTTTTGGTGATTCACTGGAAGTTTTGAACGTTAGGCCTGTAAATAATGGAGTGGTCGAAAGTAAAAAGTTAAAAAATCAAAAAATTAAAAAGATCTTATATCTTTTTAATTTTTTTCTTTAACCTCCTCTACTGCCGTGGGTCGTATCCGATCCAGATCAAATTTTTATTTCACGACGCGGCCGACGTAGGGTGCCCTCCACGCTGCATTCCAAGGGCACCTCTTCTCCAGTAGTGAGGAGCAAATTTTATCCCCCAAAAAATAGCTCAAAAATAGCGGAAACATTTAGCAAACATCTCCATTATATTACTTAAACATTTGACAGATCCTTAATTATATAGTATAAAAACATCAACTCAAAGAGAAGGCAAGATGCTGCTAGGTCCGAGTAGCACTAAGAACTAACGGTTGTAAGGTTGTAACAGTTGACAAGGTGTATATATATATATATATATATATATATATCTATATATATATATATATATATATATATATATCTATATATATATATAGTCCAGCAAATGTATTTTTCGAGGAGCAAACCAATTGATGCAAAATAGCAGTACCGGGAAAAGAAAAAACAAGAGCGTTCACACTGACTCGTGTTCCGGTCCAGGAGGCCTCACAGCATCCTTTATTTTCTCAAACCTTTTGTTATTAAGTTACTTTTTATGTGTTTTTTTTTTTTTGCGATATAGTCGTACTAAATGCAGAAGTTTAAGTATTTTTTTTTATTTTTTTAAGTAAGCAAACATTTTATATTTGCGTTATCAATATTTTAACTTTTAAATAAAAACTATACCTACCATGAAGCACAGTGGGGCGAGTGATCGGGTTTGCCGGACATTCTTTAATATCTCCGTTTTTATTGGTCCTACATTACTGCTTCTGGTGTCATTTTAAAGCATATCGAATGCTCTATTGAACTACGACATCAAGAGAGCCCTCAACGCCCTCACCACTCAAATTAAAAACCTGCTCCGCCAATGGAAAACCTCCATTTGGCAGGACAAGCTGAGGGCAACTCACGGCGATTACCGGAAATTTTGGAAGCTTACCAGATCTGCTGTGAAGAAGACCTCCGCGATCCGCCTACACGATGGGGACAAGCTCCTGACACCCAACGAACAGGCGGAGCTGCTAGCAAATTACTATCGGCAGGATATCACAAACCGTACTGTCGACACCGAACCCCTCCCGGTCATGACCGAAGATAACAACTTCATGTTTGTCAGCCCCAAACAGCTAAAGGCTATTCTAAGGCGGACAAAAGGAAATAGAGCACCTGGTCATGACGGGATACAAACGGTTCTGCTAAAGCAGCTCCCCCGGAAAGGAATAGCTCACCTCACGGGCCTGTACAACGCCTGCTTGCGACTGAGATACTTCCCCGAAACGTGGAAACACGCAATATTGTATCCTCTTCTCAAGCCGCCCAAAAATGGAGACAAGCCAGAACACTACCGGCCAATCAGATTGTTGCCCCACCTCGGAAAAGTCTACGAGAAAATTGTTCACAATTATCTACGAGACTTTTGCGAGGAACATTCAGTGATTCCCTTCGAACAAACAGGCTTCCAGGCACGTCTCAGTACCGAACACTATCTTATGAAGCTCCAAACTGAGGCGTGCACGAACTTAAACAGGAACACTGCAACAGCGCTGATTTCCATAGATTGCACAAAGGCATTCGATTCCGTCTCAGACAGAATCCTTTGCCGGAAACTAGAAGACCTAGAATGCCCCGAGCAACTCTATGGAGTCATCTCCTCCATCCTGAGCGGGAGAAGTCTCGCAGTACAGGTCCGTGCAGAAGCTTCAACTACAATTCCCCTAACCTGCGGTGTGCCCCAAGGTGCAGTGCTATCGCCTGTCCTTTTCAACATTTATACTGCTGATGTTGTTGGTAATAACTACCGCAAGGCGTCCATTGCGGCCTTCGCCGACGACATAGCAATCACCAGTAGTAGTATAAATCCCACGCGGGCACTACGTCAGGCCGAATCTGTCAGCGCAGAGATTATTCAACGGCTGGATTCAATCAACATCCAAGTGAACCCAGCAAAAACAGACTGCGTAGTGTTCGCACAAGTAAGCAAAAAGAGGGCAACATTACCAAAGTCTCTCAGGGTGGCAAACACCATCATTGCCCCCTCTAACTCCATAGTCTATCTGGGCATCACCCTGGATAGAGGCCTCAAATTTTCCACCCACTGCTATAGGACACACCGCAAGGTGAGAACAAGAGCCCGACGCCTCCATCACCTCCTTTCCTCTCCCGCCCTTTCCCTCCGGGTCAAGATGTGTATATATAAAAGCATCTTGAGACCGGCTCTCCTATACGGCGCACCTCTTCTCACAGGTATCTCAGATGGAACCACCAGGCTTCTTCAGCGATTTCAGGACTCGATGCTCAGGAAGATCGTCAGGACAACCTCTCTGAAGAAAACGAAGCCCCCGGCTCTACACGACTTCTTCGACCTCCCGACGATCCCCGAGTTCATCCGAAGACGCCACATCAAGTTCCTGGACTCGCTGCAGTTCCTGACCAATCCCCTCTTCAACACTCTCTCACCAGCGCCACCTCCCGTCCGTTGGCAGAAAACATTAATTTTTTTTTTTTTTTTTTTTTTTTTTTTTTTTTTTTTTTTTTTTTTTTAATGGGACTCGCCATCTCAAGTTCGGCCTTACAGTGTATTTTTAAATACAGAAAAAGGCCAACTTTATCTTTCTAAACTCATCTTAGTATTACATCCTTGTCACATATTCCAATAGGGGCTTGGAAAGAAAAAAAAAAAATATTGAACTACATGATCATCGATGTAATCAATTTTGCCAATTACGGTATAACGGGTAGGATGGCTTTTAAATCTGTACAAACATATTATGGTATCTCTTCACAAACAAAACAAATTAAAAACTAAAACTATAAACAAAACTACGTATATCTAAAAGTAAAAAGTAAAAAGATTCGATGTATTTAATTTAATAATGAGAATTTTTAGCTGGAAGAATATATATTTCAAAAATTTCAAGTGTTTTTTATTTTTCAATTAGGTATAAGTTCTTTTACTTCTGAAGAGGTTGTTTTTAAACAATGCGTTGTTTAACACTTTACAATTCGTTGTTGTATTGGCCTTATATGTGATATCAAAGGGTCTGAATTAATAATATTAATGGTTAGCCTCCTGAGCATCTTCTGACAGCATACAAATTGGTAAAATAGCATGTTTGACTATTTCCCGGCCATGTATTAACAGTTTGTGAACTGGTACTGGTATGTAATACCACCCACATAAGTCCACAAATATCTCAGCTGTTTCTCTTGTAAACTTTTCAATATCAGGCGTAGAGACCAAAACCATTTTCCACACTATTTGTAATCGCAAAACCAAGTCAGTCCATTTTTTCAAAGCCGTGTCGAAATCCTTAAAATTAATATTTTTGGATCCAAAAAATTGAAATAAAACTTCATTTGTTTTAATTTCAATTTTGTTGAAGTCCGAGACATCAGACTCAGTCCTAGTTTACTTTTAAAGAAAATAATGAAATAATAAATAAAAGCAACGACTAATGGAATTAAAATGTCAATGAAGGCGCTTGGGTATTAAAATACTAAAAATAAAAAATGTAATGAATAGGCATGTTAATGCAAGATCTGACGACGCCATAATTAAGACAATATACTCCTGAATGTGTTCCAAATGGTATTTTTTAAGCAAATATGAGCTATTTGCGAAATAAATTAAATGGTATTATTTTCTGTTACATGTAAAAAAAAAAAAAAAAAAAAAAAAAAAAAAAAAAAAAAAAAAAAAAAAAAAAAAAAAAAAAAAAAAAAAAAAAAAAAAAAAAAAAAAAAAAAAAAAAAATAGGGACATTTTTGAAAACATTTTATGCCAGTTTTTGATTTATTATAATACCCTTATTGTGTACAGGAAGTAACAATAATTTATAAAATGAAACAACATTGCAGGATCAATTTAATAAGCCAAGAGTTTTTTTGACATAGCAAGGCTTCATCTAAAACCCAATGCAATAATATGGGTAAAAACCACTCTGCTCAATTGAAAAGGGTTTATTTGTTACTAACAATATAAAAAAAAATCCCAAATTAAAAGTTTCATTTTTTCCCTAATGTCCAACAACACTCAGCAGTCTCGCCCCACTGGGTGACGGTTCAAATGACCCTATTAAACTTTTTAATAAAAAGGCTTGGAAATAACATTTATGACTTAATTACTTAACTTTATTAAAAATATATCAAAAGTGTTTTCCAATATCGACGCTTACCTGAACATAATAGTAGTAATAATAATATCTATTATCTTTAGATTAATTTTGCATAATTAATTTCTGAGGGCTTATACATGGCTGCGGTTCATTACTTAGATTTGATTTTGTTACGAATAACTATGTAATGTGAGTCTAAAATTCAGTCTTGATAATATATTTTGTTTGAATAATGCAAGTTATAGTATTTCTTTAGCAAGACTATAGTGAATTGTTTTGTTATTTCACTGATAATATTTATTCAGGAAATCAATGGGTCCGCTGAAAGACGTTTTAAGCAATAAACAAAATTTTGAGTTATCAGTGAAAGAAAATCATAGTTTAAAGTTATTGTTAGTTTTGTAAGTTAATTTATTTTTCACCTTGTAATTTTTTATATTCACATGTATAATAACATAATGGATTACTATATCATATTATGTCGTACTATTTATTATACATTTAAACCTTTAAAATCGCCACTTCGGAAATTTTGCCGCAAAGAACGTTTTTCGGCGGACTCATTCAATATTAAAACCCTCATGATATTTAAAATTATTAAAAAAAAAATAAATAAAAAATAACAAAAGTGAAGAGTGTCGTGGTTCAAGTGACGTTTTGGACTAGATACAGATACAGATAGTGATTAGAATATTTTGAATAAATCTGGAAGAAAAAAAAGTAGGAGATGGTTATTGAGTTCAGAAAATGAAAATAAGGTTAAAGACAGGTCAGTGGAAGTTACGACATAGGACAATACGAAATAAAAAAAAAAAAAAAAAAAAAAAAAAAAAAAAAAAAAAAAAAAAAAAAAAAAAAAAAAAAAAAAAAAAAAAAAAAAAAAAAAAAAAAAAAAAAATTCCACCCCGTTTCTTTTCATTAAAATTATATTAAAAAATACAGCTTTTATATTGTATTATATTATATCAGTTTGTGAAAGTAGGTTAACTAAAAATACTTGATAAAATTAAAAATAGTAAAAGTTCGAAGCATAAAACTGTAAACATTGAAAAAAATATTTGAAAAAAGTACACTGTTGAGTCGATATCTTGTCGATGGTCTTTACAGGTTTTTTCAACGTACTTGATCTAGCTGTAACAAAGAGAACTCATGGCTGTTGCAATGAGAAACAACGGTGGAGGACATTACGAGGCAACAAAGTTTATTCAGTTGAGGTACGCATTATGGTATAGAAGGATCAATCCTAATTAAATTTTATTCAGATTAATTTATTCAGAAGGTAAAGAACTTCAATATCAATTTGTTGAAACAATATCAGTTTGCTCAAGAAGTTATATGTTTGTTGAACAAACTGAAACCACATAACAATTGAATTAATTTTTTTTTAATTTTAAATTTAATAAATTTAAATTGTAATGTAAACTTTATGCTAACTTTTCCTCACACCTGCCCCTTTATTGCTTTCCTTTTCCGCACTATGTAAGTTTATAATTATTATACTATTTATGACCCAATATTCATCATTCTTTTACTGCTATGTAATTCTCATTGTTATACTTTATATAGGGTGTACCGAATTTAAATAGCAAAACTTCAGGAACTTATAGGGGACCGAAAAACTAAGACAAAAAGTCCTTTAGAAATTTGCTGTTTTTGCTTAGTTTTAGATAAAATCGCAAAAAAAGAAACAAAACAAGTTTTCATTTTTATACTTATTTATTTACATTTATATTTGTATTAAGTTCTTTTTAATGTAAATATTGCTCAAAATGTAGCCCTCTTCCACCAATGCAAGCATTACATCTAGCACTCATTTGATAAATTGCAGCTAAACATTGTTCTGATGATATTTGGTGCACTGCATCTATGATTCGGTCTCTTAATTGCTCTCTTGAGTTGATTGACACCGAATAAACTTTCTGATCCAAGGTTCCCCATACGAAGAAATCCATGGTTGCCATATCAGGTGATCTGGGTGGCCAAGGTAATACTCCTCCACGTCTAATCCATCGTTGTGGATAATTTATATCCAGCCAAGCTTGAGCAACTCTGCTATAATGAGCTGGATATCCATCGAGTTGGAACCACATTTAAATCCGCTGCTGTAAGGGAATGTCATCTAAATAATTAGAAAAGTCGTTCTCCAAAAAATGTGTAAATGTGATACCATTCAATCTTCCAGGTAAAAAATATGGTACCACCAGTAATCCGTTCCAAATTCCAAGCAAACGTTAATAGCAAATTCATGCTGAAACCTATTCTCTCTAATAGCTCTGGGATTTTCAAGAGCCCATACATGATAATTTCTTTGATTAACAATTCCTCCTCTTGTAAAAGTAGCTTCATCGGTCCATATAATTTTTAATGGAAATAAATTATCATCGCGAATTTTGTCAAGAAACCAGTTACTAAAACTCAATCTCTTGACATAATCTTCAGATAATAAATTCTGAACTTTTTGAAGATGGTCTGGGTAGCGATTATCTCCTTTCAAAGTTCGCCATATTGCTTGCCGCGATATTGCTAATGCAGCAGAAGCTCTTCGGATGCTAGCCTCAGGATTGTTATGGAAGTGGCGTTGGACACAATTTCTTCTCCGATAATCTGCTCTTATTGCTGCCTGGAATTGGTCGTATTCATTACGTATTAAGAATGACCCAGTCTCTCGTAGTCTATTAAAAGTTAACGAAAAGACTCGTCGATTCTTCTATTTGGAAATAGAAGAATGGCGCGCATACTCCCGCACCGCTTCTAAAGCATTACGGTTACAGAAACCATACACATGTATGCGGTATTAAGCCTGATGCTATTCACACAAAAATATCTGAGTAACTGACTGAAGACTGATTTAGGACTTATAATCCTAGAAGGAAGCAAAAATGTAAACAAATAAAAGAATGTAAAGGATAGCATTAAGTGTTTACATATCTCACTGCGTAGCCTGACGAACTTTGAAAGGTGATAATCGCTACCTGTAACGCTTTTGTTTTGTTTCTTTTTTTTGCGATTTTCTCTAAAACTAAGCAAAAACGAGCAAATTTCTAAAGGACTTTTTGTCTTAGTTCTTGAAGTTTTGGCATTTAAATTCGGGACACCCTGTATGTTTATTATTAACCATATTGTCAACTTCCTACTATTATTTTCGTATTTACTCATTAACTTATCCACTTGTCTTTTAACGTTATATCGTTTTTATCTTTATTTCAACAAAATGTTCAATTTATTTTTTATAATTTTATTTAGAATTCAATTATCTTTATGCAGGTAATAAATCGAAAAAGAAATCAAGAATATGACCGAGATCCTAGAAAAAATAAAAAGACTTCCCCAGGAACAACAACTAAAAATAAATTTGAAATACTGACAACCCAATCTGAACCTGAACCACAGTCAACAATACAGAAGACTCCGACAGCAAGACCACCACCTATATTTGTGAATGGAATTGAAAACGTACCAGCTTTGGTAGGTTTTCTTGAAAAGATTTGTGGACCTGCTTCATTCAACCTGAAAACAAATTTAAAAAATATTCTACCCAAACACACCCAATGGCTATAGAACTATAATCACTGCCCTGCGGAAGGAAAATGCCGACTTCCACTCTTTCCAGTTACCTGAGGATAGATGCCCACGGGTGGTTATCAAAGGTTTGCATAACTCAATCCCACATAATTTTATAATAGAAGAATTAAAAAACAAAAGCTATGACGTAGTCAATGTTACAAATGTTCTGTCTCGATTTAAAACACCATTGCCTATGTTTTTTGTAGATATTACAAAGCAATCGTTTAACGAACATATCTTTGATATAAAACGAATTTATTACACAGCGGTTACTATTGAAGAACCGCGTAAAACAAGAACAATACCACAATGTATCCAATGCCAACAGTATGGTCACACAAAGACCTACTGTAACCATCCACCAAAATGTGTCCATTGTGGACAAAACCACGAGAGTGGGAGTTGCCAAAAAACACGGGAAACGCCTGCAACCTACGCAAACTGTGAAGGAGCGCACCCTGCCAACTACAGGGGTTGCCAAACTCTCAAAGATTTAAGAAATCTGAAAAAACCTAAAATCTTCAGGCCTGTGTCAGTTCAGCAACCAGACCCACCTTCATTACAAGAGTACCCACCTCTACCGCAGTATTCTGAACCAGATCCACAAGGACAAGTCATGATACCAAAGTTGCATTAACCCACAAGCTATCCACAATCATCAGCTGCGGGACATCAGCCATGTGCGGATCATTCAGATATGAAGAGAAGAACTACTCGGCAGGTGCTTCCTCCTGAAAAGATGCCACATCAAATGGTATCTTTATTACGAGTGGCTACACTATTTACCGAACGGACCATCCAGATAACACTGCTCATGGAGGCACAGCCATCGTCATCAAATCTTCTTTTCGACACAATTCAATACATACACCACACACAAGCCACTACAATCACACTTTACACAAAACATAACACTATAACACTGGCAGCTGTGTATTGTCCCCCCAGGTTTGCCATTTCATCACACATGTTCAATAGTTCCTTCGAGAAACTGGGAAAATGTTTTGTCGCTGGTGGAGATTATAATGCCAAACACCAAGCTTGGGGCTCCTGTTTGTGTACTCCGAGAGGTTGAAATTTAAGATCTGTTCTCCATAAACTTTCATTGGACACTATATCCCCAAATACTCCAACTTACTGGCCCACATCGAGACAGAAAACCCCTGACTTACTTGATTTTTTCATCACTAAAGGACTTCGCACCATACCTTACACAATAAGTAGCAGTTCCGATCTCTGCTCTGATCATTCCCTGGTTCATTTGACACTTTTTGATGAACCTATAAAAAAAGAGAAAAGATTATTCCTAAACCAAGGCGTTATGGATTGGGATAGCTATCAATCCAAGTTAAATTCGAAACTGTTGATACCAATGCAACTAAAAACCGAAGAAGAAATTGAAGAAGCAGTTGATGTATTTACCAAAGCTGTACAGGAATCTTCATGGGCCTCATCCGTTCCTAGAATGAACAAAAGAGGTTCTCTACTGAGTTACCCACAGTACATCAGGGACCTGATCACAGCAAAGAGAAGGGCGCGAGAGGTATGGCAAACAGACAGACTTCCTTCAGACAGACGAACATTTAATAAATTGAATAACGAACTGAAAAGACAAATTATGAAAATCAAACAGACCAAATACGATCACTACTCATCCAATATCACGACAGACGACGGAAGCTTATGGAGGCACACTAAAAAACTTTTAAAGCATCACGAGGTGATAGCGCCTCTCAGAAAACAAGATGGGTCCTGGGTGGTGTCGGACAAAGAAAAGTCTGAACTCTTTGCTGAACATTTGACGACTGTTTTTACACCACATACAGACTACCAAGACAATGAACATGAAAATTACCTACAAGAAACTTTAGAAGCTCCCCTTCCATTGACATTACCACCACTGTCTTTCACTCCTTCTGATGTATTGCAAGTAATCAGAAAGCTATCAACAAAAAAAGCTCCAGGATTTGACTTAATCACCGCTGACCTTCTCCAGAAAATGCCCAAAAAAGCTATAGTCTTTCTAACTACACTTTACAACGCAATTCTCAGGACTACAAAATTCCCAGTTCAATGGAAATATTCTTATATTACCATGATACATAAACCAAACAAAAACACCGATTCACTTTCTTCCTACCGACCAATTAGCCTACTTCCTTTGTGTTCTAAAGTTTTTGAAAAATTATTTTACCGACGAATACTAGACATACTGACAGATAAACAAGTACTGCCTACACATCAATTTGGATTCCGTTCATTTCACTCAACAGTTCATCAACTAAACCGTGTAACGGATTTCATATCAATCTCACTCGAGAAAAGACTATATGCTACTGGGGCATTTCTAGATGTAGCCCAAGCATTTGACAGAGTTTGACATGACGGACTTTTTTTTAAATTGAAAAATCTTCTTCCTTTTTCTTATTATCTGATCCTTCAATTTTTTCTATCTGATAGATTTTTTTCTGGTTCAGAAATCTCCTCTATTTATCCAGTAATAGCCGGAGTATACTATAGGGGTCAATACTAGCTCCACTGTTATATATTCTTTACACTCACGATATGCCACTTAGCCCTCAAACATTGACAGCAACATACGCTGATGACACAGCAATATTAACTAGACATAAAGACCCCACAATTGCATCATTAACTCTTCAACACCACTTAACAATACTACAAGACTGGTTCAAACAATGGAAAATAAAACTAAACTACACCAAATCACATCACATAACCTTTACACTCAGACAAGACTCTTGTCCACCTGTCTTCATCGACAATTAACACATACAACAAACAAACGAAATTCATTACTTAGGACTTACATTTGATAGAAGAATGACCTGGGGCCCACACGTAAAACAAAAACGTCTCAGTCTAACCAAGAGATTAAAACTCCTGTATCCAATGCTTCATAAACGGTCGACATTAAAACTCCGACAACGACTGAATACATACTATTGAATACTATTGAGGTACTATTGAGTGCTAGTCTCCCACACGCATACAAGGCCTGTAATATTACAATATCATCACATTCACTGATTGTTACTCTAATAAAAGGTGTGAATTAAAATCTGAAAGAGAAAAAAAAAAAAATTATCCTTATGTATTGTTATTTTCATACAGTTAATCTTTCCATACCTTTTTTATGTTCTCTGCAATTTTATCATATGTTTTTGTTTGTTTCCTTTTTCTTTTAGCCCTGTTGAAGGTTTGCAATGCAAGTCGAAACGTTGGCATTATAAATTGAAATTAATTTGTAATTCCCGTGTATCTTTAACGGTATACCCCAACAACCTAAATCTTTTGAAACTTCTGATGTGTGAAAAAAATGAAAAATAAGGTAGTCCAAAGAAAATAAATTTACAAACTTCCTTTTTGAATGCGATTTGAAGTAATTTATATTTATTACATAGATTAGAGAAATTATATATAATTACATATATTACTAAATTAGCTACTAAATACCTACACTTTCTTAAGCCCGCACCTTAAAAAAAATAAAAATATTTCAATTATAAATACTTCGACTAATCACGAAATTACATTTCAAAGCACATAATTGATTCAGATTTATAAGTACTCACAGTAAAACTAACATATATGTAACCTTTATTGACGATTTCACGATAAACTTCAAGGACATAATACCATGCTCATTAAAGATATGCTCACGACTGACATACCCGGAAATACTCTCAGAAGGCTGAAAAAAAAGATGGATGAGAGATTTGCTCATATAAATCTTTCTTTCTTTTTTTTTTTTTTTTTTTTTTTTTTTAATTCATGCCAGGAGGAGGTACCGTTGAGTTTTACACTTCTTCACGCCTATAAGTCCTATATACATTTTCAGCTAATTCACTTACTGCTATTTTGATAACAGGTGTGAATAAAAAAATTGAAAGAGAGAAAAAAAAAATTATTTATCATTTGCGTTCAAATATGCGATTTTTACATTTCTATCAATTTAATAATTAAACTAAAAATGGAATATTTATTTATAAAAGTGTTTATTAATTTAACTGATAATTTTGTTTTTCATAAACATCGTAAAATATTTATTGTTTGGACTACGATAATTTGACCCCAATCGGTATTAATAGAAATATATGAAATGTCGGTAGGTTTAGTGTTAAATCAGATACTATTTTCTAAAAATAAAAAAAACAAAATTAAAATATTACGTTTGCCATTACGTCCTTAATGTTTACAAACCAATATTTTTGGCTTATTTATGAAACAATAGCAGGTTCATACAATATTGAAATTAGTTTAATAAATCCTGCTCGTGCCTCTGCCTCTTGTTGTTTCGAAGTTATTTCAAATAATCTCGCTGATTGGAATTTAATTTAGCAAAGTTCAATAGCGTCGAAACAATTAATTCCTTGTAATATTCACAATGTTTCCCAGAACTTGAGGCATAATACGCAAAACAATGTTTGATCAAACTTGAGGCTATGCAACGTTACAATTAACAAATTTTTTGGTTTGAAAACAAAGGAAAATTAGATAAACACACATTTTATTTAAGGATTAGCTTATATATCGCCTGAAACGTAAAATACTGGATGTAGGAATAAAGTTGATTATACACGAGGATGGGTGTAGCGGAGTTGCTCGAGGCCGGGACTAGAAATGTAAAGATAACGAGTTGAAACCCCGACCCCTACTTCCCGATACGACCACATTTAAACGATCTCCCCTTCCTCCGAAGTTCAACTTTTGGAATTCCCTTCAACGACAAAATGCACTCACCGACTCTTTCCGTGATCTAAATCTAAAGTACTAAATGTATAAGAAAAAATTCAATTTCTCAGATTGGGAAAACTTGATCCTAATGATATTAAACCGCTGTATAGGTTTTAAATTAACAAACAGAATATTTGTGAGATACCCAATAAGCTTCCTCTTCACAGCCCTTGGCAGGAGATTCTAGAATTGACAAGCCATAAAAACAAATTATGGGTACCCTATTTCGTATGTAACTAACATTGCTTTTGCCCAATGATATTATGTGAATATATAACATATTTACATTGAGAATAAGATGAATACTTTATTATGAAAATTAGTGCATAAATGTAATTACGCTTATTGTTTAACGGCATTTAGTGTTGTATATATATATTATCGGGTTCCGCAATTTGTTCTGTTATTGAGAACTGGAATATGGATCTGCAGGGGGTAGACAAATTGCCAAGGAGCGCCGTGCTAGCCGAGGTTAGGTCAAACCGCAAAACAGTGGTGTAGCGCCGTGTTGGCATCAAGCAGCTCCTACCTCGGTGGTGGATTCAACTCAAGTTATTATCGATCATACTTCCATCAATACATATATATTAATTCGAACATAAATCTAGATTATTGTTCATTTAAGAACTCAGCGTCCTGGCGGCCATCTAAATCAGATACATATTAATCATATGATTCCTAATTTTAATAAATGAAAAAAGATATTTCTTTAATTTTTATGAATTGTGAGATTATAATACAATAATTAATATTGATATAAGTTTGAGTTACAGAGGATAGCAGAAAAAACTACCATTGGATTGATGATTCAAACTTCTGCGAAGGTTTAGATTGGAGAATATTCTTCTTAAAAAATTCTAATATCTTGCAGTAAAGAATGAATGGCTTCCATAAAGATAATTTTTCAAAACATTCGGAGATATTTTTTGAAGGTGCAGTTTAAATGTGAACCATTATAAGAGGTAAGGTAAATGCCCAGTTTGAGTGTCCGTCAAAATGACTAAGCATTTTTATTGCGCTTAAACAATAAAATAAAAAAACAAAAGAACGCTTCTGAATACTGACATTAACTAAATTTGTATTTATTATTATTTTTGAATCCAGACCTGACGTTCAACCTGTTTTGGATCCCTCCTGTGCGTGTTAAATTTTTTTCATGGCAAACCCACGAAATGAATCTTTACCTTCTCACCCTGCTAGAATAGATTGATAACTTGTAGGATAACCCGTCCTTCCTGCTTTCGGACAAGTCGGAGTACATAAGGATGTTAGGCCCTAAAAAATAACAAACAAAAACAATAATATTAAAATATTCTGATTTTAAATCCCGCTATCTGTACTCAGGAAATAAGCTTTTTTTAGTTCATCTACAGGTTTTTGATTGAGTTTAACGAATACATTTAGTATTTAAATAATATTCAATAATGATTCTAGTTTAAAGACCATGAATTACATTTTATATCTTGGTAAAAGATGAACTCAATTTTTATTTGACGCAATTTTCAGCTGTAAATGATATGAGAGGTACAAATCTTAATACTTTAATGAAATCAGTATGAAAGCTGAATCTTGAGAGGTTAGAGGTACGGCATTATCATTGTTTATCCTTATCATAATTATAATCATTATCATTGTTATTTACAATACCGTTATCACTTTAAGCTATCATTATCATTGTTTCCTAGCTTCCATTTGTCTTGCCTCTAAAGGACAATTATCCGATTGGTAAAGAAGACGAGGCAACTATTACACAACTGAGTGTTTGGATTTTTAGGAGACGGCTAGGTTTAAAATATTTTATATACATCGAGCTATAAGAACCTAGTTTCATCAAACAGGAATTTAAATTTCTGAAAAATTATGACATTACCGCTGACAAAACTTTATAGTTATACGAACTTTATATTTAGAGTGATACGAATAATTTAACAATTAAAATTTAACACCACCTAATATCTGGACATGAGAAATAGTCATTTGTGTAAACTTCGTTGTTTCAAACATCGGCTTTGGTTTGTTGACTAGGTTATTTTAAAAAGAAAAGTGATAAAATCAAGGTTAAAATCCAGGACTCAATTAATAGCGTCATCACAGAACCTTCCACAATCAGGCAATAATGTTCTAAAAAATTATAAGCCCTATGCGCATGTTAATTAAACTTAAAAATTAATTAAAAACCTTTCAATTGATGGGCCAGATTCTCAGTTTTGGATATAGGTTGTAGCAATGAGATGAAAAAATAATGTTTATTAGGAAACATATTGCTCCCTAAGAGTAATGTAGATGTGCAATCGGATAGTACAATTGTTTGGCTACCATTCATTCAGAAAAATATAATAATATATAGAAAATACAAAATTTAAGTTCAGAAAATAATAAATACGATTGAAAAAAGAACTTTGAATTTAAGCAGAAACGTAAGAGAAAAAAAACATTTTTTTAATAATAAAATAATAATTGGCACTAACAATAATTACAATAAGCTCAGGAAAAGGTAAGAAAGATAGAAAATAAATAAAACAAAATTTAAATAGTATGGAATAAGTAAGAAAAAATAAATATGGGAAAAATATAACACATGAGCATTTAGATAAAATTTATGAGGGTCCGGTATCCTCCAGTGTCATGAAACAGTTAATGGAAAAGCAGAAAATAAGTGAACAAATACTGATTAAGCGAAAGAAATCGCATAGTTATGTATTGTTCACAACAATAATTTAATGATAATACCTATCTATTCTTGTTTTGCATGCTTGATGCATTCCCGGGGATAGAGTCCTTATTATAAATAAATAAATAAATAAATATTTATTAATTAGTCTTTCACATTATTGGCTAATTTTATATATTCCCATTGTAGTCAAAACATTGCTTATATTTTATGTACCACAACTGTTCGACTAGTATCTTTTTTTTTTTTTTTTTTTTTTTTTTTTTTTTTTTTTTCCTTTTAATAATTGTAAGGGGCTAAAACAAATTTTCATGTTTAGCCAGAGAGGAGAGCTCTTTGTCACTGTGGAACCTGATTCTTCGATTTTGGAGCCTTGTAGGGCCAAGCTACTCCTCTGAGGCCACAAATCACCACCTGAAACCAGTCCCTTGCGGGACCATCTTTTCATTGCTCTAACGAATATGACAAATTGCAAACACACAACTTGCCGGGTTCAATACATAGTCAAAAGGCACTCGACACAGTGAACACAACTCACCCTTCAAAAACGTCAATTAGTTCAATACATAGTCAAAAGGACTCACTAAGCTAACTATTAAACAAAATTGTAAATTTGAGAGTTCAGCGACGCAGTGCTTTAGGTGTCAATCTTTTTTCCACATCGCCAAAAACTGCAATAGAAAACCTAAATGCTTGAAATGTGCCCAGGAACACGAAACAAAGGAATGCATGAAACAAGATGGCGACTTGACATGCATAAACTGCAGACAAAAACATGCGGCAAATCACCCAGAGTGCCCCTATAGAATCCAGCAAATAGAAGCAAAAAAGAAAAGAAGCGTCTGGAAAATAAACGAATCTCAAAAAAGCCATACAAAATTCCAATATAAGACTGAAGAACACCCACCACTATCAGCCACTAAAGAAATAAAGGGCTTCTCTACAACTTCAGAAAACAATGACAATACAGGTACCGGTCAATTTAATTTTCTAAAAGATCTTAAAGACTTATTTAAAACATTTAACCTACCCCGTATTATAAAGACTGTTAAAACCACAATTGGAAAATTAAAAATATGTAATGACCCCATTGAAAAAATTAGTATCTTAATTGAAGGGGTTATGGAAATTTTAGCCTAAATATGGCAAATAATTGTAAAAATAATGTAATGTTTTGGAATTGTAGGTCCATTGCTAATAAAAAACAACTTTTTAAAGAGTTTTTAAAAACTAATAACGTACAAATTGCGGGTATTGCGGAAACACATTTAAGTGATGCTAGTTCCTTAATTATTGAGGGGTATATAGTACACAGAGCAGATAGAAATAGCCATGGTGGAGGAGTGGCCCTAATTATTCACAAATCCATTAAACACCACCGTATTAAAATTTCTAATATACAAAACCTAGAGGCTATAGCAGTAGAAATCGAACATGATAGGTATCCATTGACAATAGTTTCATGTTACAAACCACCAAACAAGAAATTAAAATTAAGAGACTTGGACAGTATTTTTTAATTGAATAGGAGATTAGTTGCCATGGGGGATTTTAATTCAAAACATTTCGCATGGAATTGTTTTAATAATAATCGGGATGGTACAAAATTACTGGACTATTGCCTTCAACATAATATAAAAATAAATGCACCGGATAAACCAACTTATTATCCCACTGATAGCTTCAGGAAACCAAGTATTATAGACTTAGTTTTAACCAAAAATATAACAACAATAAATAAAATTCACTCAGTGCCGGAACTAACCTCCGATCACAACCCTCTAGCATACCAGATCAACTCCAATTAAAACATTACAATAATAATAAACAATCCAATACAGAAATAAACTGGAAACAATATAAAGAAATAATAAACAAAAAACTTGAAAACGAACTTCACTTAGTTACAAAAACTGATTTTGAAAAAGCAGTGGAACATTTCCAAAAGTGTATACAGTCATCAATAGTCGAATCTACACAGCAAAGCTTTAACCGATTAAATTTTAATAGAAATTGTAATACTAAAAATCCATATATTCATTTTTTGATCAAACTAAAGAATATGTTCAGACGTAAACACCAACAACACCTAATCACAACATTCAAAAAAATCGAAATATACTTATCTAAAATAATAAATAAACTAATATTTAATCAGACAAATAAAGAATGGAACGATAAGCTTAGTAAAGTCAAAACAACCGATAAACTCTGGTCAATACATAGAATTTTTAAAAAAGGCAGAACATACCAGTACCCACCTCTTACATATTTAAATAGAACCGAATTTTCTCCTTCTGGTAAAGCCAATCTGATAGCTGACCATTTAGTAAAAATAAGTAATAAAAATAATAATTTAGGAACCAAAAATCACACCACCAAGAATAAACAAAGAAGTAAAAAGAAAATTAAACGAAAATATAGACACTCCCCAAAATGCACTCTGTAATTATTCCGAAATTTACAAAATATTGAAAAAAATTAATACGAAAAAAAACCTGGTCACGACGCAATATTCCCAATATATTAAAAAAATTACCACCCGCAGGAATTAAACGACTGGCACAATTGATAAATTCAATGCTAAAATTGAAACATTACCCACAACTATGGAAAATGGTTCTGTCACTTCTATACTGGTCAATATTTTATTTTATTTTTTTGCACATAGATATAAATTTTCTAATGAAACCATATCACCTACTTCTAGAAGAACTGCTCTCGCCAATTCTTTTTAGTACGATTCATTGATATTTACAATAATCCGACTATTCGACCGGCTAAGCTGCAAATCTAGTGTTTTCAAGAATTCAGGTAGCTCGGTAGCTCGATAAACATCGATAATTTGAAAACATTCGACATAGCACTTAGATTTTCTGCTGGAAACCACTAATTATCAGGTTTTTAAAGGGCCATTAACTTCAAGAACCTCTCAGGAAAGCTTTTAATCCATAAAACGTAGTAAAACGGATTGTCACCAACAGCAGTGAATCGTGGATATTAACAGCGGAAATCAAAAGATTTTAAAAAGTCTGAGACAGAAAAGTTTTTAGTGAAATATTCGGTCCAATAAGTGTTAGAGATGACTGGTGAATAAGAAAGAATAAGGAACTGTAAGATCTATATGAAGAGATAGACTTTGTCTCTTTTATCCGGAAGGCTTTAGTTGTACATCGGTGATGTGGATAGGACCGTAGGAGTGCAGTGTCGATCCAACGAAAGAACGAATCAATATTTTACAGAAAATTTTCAAAATATCAATCTTGAATTCATATTGAAAAAATACAAAGAATAGTTGTTATAGGTATAAGTCACAATCAATTATAACAGGAAATTAATTTTATCATAATAATTATTATCAGCATCCCGTGCTTTTTCTTTTCATTCTCGTTATTAAAGAATTTGAACTAATCATAATAACTGATAAAAGTTTTATTTATAGCGGTGGAGGCTGCTTATGCTGACGACATAGGAGTTCATGCATCTAGCATGAATGCGAAAAGGGCTCTTAGTATGGCTAAGAGGGCAACAGAGACCATAGTTGAAGCACTCAAGTCGTGTGGAATCAAAGTGAACCCTAGAAAGACCGACGCCATCATAATGTCTTATCAAAAAGGGAAGAGGAATCGATTGCCTACCCACTTTACTGTGGACAATGAGAAACAGACGCTGTCTAGTTCCATTCTCTACCTAGGTGTTCACCTTGATCGACACCTTACTTTCTCTACTCATGTGAGAAGTAGTATTAAGCTGGTTCGGCAGAAGACGTACCGCCTTAACTACCTCCTTACATCTCCTCAACTGTCTCTTCGACTTAAAATTCAGCTGTACAAAGCCATCATCCGCCTCACCCTACTTCATGGCGCCCCACTTCTTCAATATATGTATGCAACAACACTGAAAGCACTTCAGAGCTTTCAGAACTCAGTCCTCCGACGAATAGTCCGCGGAACAAACCTCGAGAGGGCCAGAAACACCGTCATAACTAAAAATTTACAAATACCATCGGTCCAATCATTCATTGGTCGACGGCACATAAAATTTTTCGACGGCCTAAAGTACTGTGCCAACCCTCTTTTCAGGGACATAGCCCCACCTCCCAGGCCTGGTAGGTGGCAAGGTTTGACCACCTTAGCGGACGTATTCGCTTAGGGAAGGGGTTCAGGCTTTTTAGACTGACCCATTTTCACACCATAGCCAGCAGAGTGATTCCTCCTCACTCGATCAGGACAACAGGAAGACAGTAGTCAACTGAAGCGCCAGGATCTACGAAGCAACAAATCTTAAAATGCTGAGAAGGCAACATAAGATCAATCGATTCGAATTGTTATTATTTGTTGTTTGTTTAAATTAATAAATGGAGGATAAGGAAAAAAAAAAATTTTTTTATCACACCGCAAAGTAAGGAAAAGATCCTATCGTCTCCACCACCTCCTATCCTCTCCAGCACTTTCCCTCCGACTCAAAATATGCATATACAAAAGCATGCTGAGGCCTGCCCTCCTGTATGGTGCCGCTCTTCTCACCCGGATTTCTGACGGAACTAAACGACATCTGCAGCGATTCCAGGACTTCATGCTTAAGAAGATGTTAAAAACAACCTCCCTGAAGAAAAAGAAGCCAGAAGACCTCAACGAGATCTTCAATCTTCCAACGGTCCCGGAATTCACCTAGACAGAAGACGGCCTTAACAACAGCAATCACCCCAGTACCTGCGCCTGCGCCCAAGAACAACTTTAACGCTCGCCACACAAGCTGGTTATGCCGTAACAACAATCCACTGGGTTCTATCATCACGAAGAAGCGACTCTCTGTTTTCCACCCTGGTGTACACACTTTTCGCTACTGCGCCAACCCCTCCCTCACCTCGACCCTAGACCTCCTCCTCACCAGGGACATGCACACTGTCACTGACTGCCGAGCCCTGCCTTTCTGTAACTCCGACCACCGCCCTGTGCTATACACTTTCGAAGGGTCTCCGGCCACTTCATCTGTCACTAAGTACCTTCTGCACGAAGCGGACAGGAAGGGTTATAGGAACAGGATACTGGAATTACTCCCCTCAGTAGCACCGTGCCTGAACCCTGCTGAGATAGACACAGCAATGGAGTCAATTACCACTATCATCCTTGAAGCTGCCGACCTCCACATCCTTAAGTTCAGCCCCCGACCAAACAACCAGCGACCTCCCCCACCGCACGTTTTGGCACTGGTCGGACAGAGGAACAATCTCCGGAACATCTTCTGGTGCACACGGGATTACAGCCTCAAGCCTGCTATCAACCCGACAAATTGCCAGGCTCATGAGCGATTGGAAAACGGCTCTGTGGCATGAACGACTGCGGTGGACCCATGACGACCACCGGCAGTTCTGGAGATTGGTCCGAACATTCGTCAACAAAAAACTAGCGGTTTACCTTACTGATGGTGACCGTTACTAACACCTGCTGAACAGGCTGAACACCTAGCCAGAGAATACTTAGCAAAAGATGCTGAGAGGACGGCGGATGCGCCACTGCCACCCTGTGGACCACTACCAAGCCTTGGACAATGTGAAACAGACTCTGTCAGCGTTCACCTAGATCGACACATGACTTTCTCTACTGAAGAAGTAGGATTAATCCGGCAGAAAAAGTACCGCCTTAACGACCTCCTGACTAAACTGTCTCTTCGACTCAAAATTCAGCTATACTAAGCCATCACCCCACAGCCCCACAACAAACTTAGGCCTTGTAGAACTTTACTGTCATCCATATATTAACGGTTTTTTGACAAAAATTCAATTGAAAATCAGTATATTTTATTATTGCTAAACCTTCCTGGAACTATAAAGATGATGTCACCCTATCAATAAAAAGATGATCTGGTGAAAATTAGGTACAGATTGGTTCAGTAGTTTTCATGATTAATGTTCACAAACGAGACATGGCTTTTCCTTTATAATAGTATAGATTAGATTAGGTTTGATAGCAGATATTAACATGTAACATTTATAGGCATATATTTTTAATTTAATGCATCGATAAATGGAGAATAAAAGAGAAGTATTGTATATAACATAACATGCACATGATGAGAAAAATAAAAAGTAAAATTTGTATCTATAACAAGAATATATATTCGCAAATAACACAATCTTATCTTCGCAAACAATAATCTTTCTGTTTTTTACAGCAAGAGAACACGGAGCTAAAAAAGAAAAAGAATTGTCTACTGACTTAAGTTATTCCATTACTGCTGACGAGCCAAATCGTCGACGAGAGAGCAAAGGGTAGAGTCGACGCCAACCGTACAACAGTTGCCAGCTATTCTACAACTAACCTCCGCACTGAATACAGAGCTACATAAATCTTATTAAAATTGTAAGCAAGCCAACTTTAGAGTTTTTCAGTTCTCAAAGCTGAGATAAGTTCCGCGTATACAATGCATTTAAAGGGATTGCATTATTTCAGGGTCGGATACCACAATGTTTAACAGTCTATTGGAATAATATTGTGGTATCTACATATGGGGCTCGAGATGGCAATATAATGTCATCTTATTTAAATTTACATATCTATATGTATATTATTATACAAAAGGACAAGCCATTTTTCGTTTGTGATCACTAACCACGAAAACTACTCAAATAATCGGTGCTAAATTTTAACCTCATCATCATTATAGTTCGAGGAATTTATAATATCTGTACCAAATTTATTCACATCATCCTTATAGTTCCAGGAAGACTTAGCCACAATAAAAATCTACTAATTTTCAATATGCGGATAATATGTGGATAACAGTGGAGTTTGAAAATCAATCTGTATTTACCATCATTCCGCAATAGACTAAAAACTACGGAATCCATCTGTACCAAATTTTGACTACATATTTTTCATAGTTCTAGGAAGGGTTAGCAATAATAACATTTACAATGATACAAATTTAAATGTACCATGTTGAGTGGCAGATATGAGGTTTGCCACTGTGTGAATCCTACGAGATGAAAGAAATAAAATTATTAATGCAGAAAAAAAATTATCACCAAACAAAAAGGTAGATCACTTGAGGTACGCATGATGATATAGAAGGATCAATACAATTAGGATTGATGAATTAAATGCCACTTCTATTGAGATTACTTCTCACAAATTCAGTGTTTTAGTTACCTCGAAGGTGAGTGCCTATGCTTGATTTCTTGTCTTATCTTTTTAAAAACCTTAGTATATTTAATCTATGTAACATAGTACTGATGTGTTGAAAATTTTATTGTATGTTTTAGAACTGAAGATGAATGTTTAGCATTCGAAACTAGTTTTCAAATAAAATCTCAATAGAAGTGGCATTTAATTCATCAATCCTAAAAAGGTAGATCACCTGTTTTTTGCTAATGTGTGTAAAAATATGATTCATGGGCCTTTAGTTGTAAGCCCTGATAATTCAGCCCATTACCCGCAAGAGTTTCTTATTAGTCTCTGTCCATCTGGACTCATACATACTCATACATTAAAATTAAAAATTGGATGTCAAATTTTACTTTTACGTAAACTTAAACTACAAAATCTGTTTAATTTATTAATAAGGTGAAAATTACTACTATGTGCGCGAATATCATTGAAGAAATAATGCTCAATTGCATACTTCAATGAAAGATTTTTATCGAAAAACAAAAAAAACTTCAATCATTAGTTAAAATTATCTAATTGTAAGTTTTTTAGTTACGAGAGCGGGTGAAGCCACGACGGTGGGTGCTAGTGAATAATAAAAAATTAAATATACAATATTTAGTAGCAGAACCGAGATTTGCCACACCGTGATGATATATGATATAGCTTAACAAATATTTATGTATTTAATCATACAATGTTAGTCGATTTGTTGAAAATGTATATAAATGAAATGAAATGAAAAAAAAATCTTTATTCTGGGACAAATTGTCCCCTAAGAATAACAGACATGTATAATAAGTTGTACAATAGTCTGGCTATCTTAATTTCAAATGGACAATAATAAGTATAAAAGGTAATATATGAATATACAATTGAAAATAGAACTTGAGAAAATATACATGAGAAAAGAAGAGAGAGAGAAAAAAAAAAAAAAAAAGTAGGACAACAAAAAAAAAAAAATAATAAATAACAATATGCTAATAGAAAAATTAAAATGCGTTCAGAAATAAAAAGAAATATAAAAAAAAAAAAAAGTAAATAAATAAAATAAATATAGTGAAAAGAAAGGAAAAGATATATAGAAAAGAAAAATAATAAGACTTATTTGAATGATAATATAACAAAATATTTACAAATATCTAAAAGGTAATATATATACCATTGATAATAGCACTTTATCAGTTAGAAGAGAAAGGAAAGAAATAATAACAATAATTTATAAGAGAAAAAAAACAAAACAGAAACTATTGTTGGAGAAACGAATTTAAATTTATATAATGATATACTCATTGAAGCAAACTCATCGGCATCGGATATGCTTAATTTGATTAACTGACTTTCAATTATCACTCATATTGGCGGGCTGTAACTGGGATTTAAGGAGATGTCGGAATAGAAGAGTTTTGAATGAATTTAAGGAAGAAGCATGTCTAATTTCAGGAGGGATCGAGTTCCAGAGGGTAGAGGATCGAGCTTGGAAGGAGTGTTGGTATAAATATTTGATATATTTGATAGAACGAGAATAATATTATTTCAAGATGAACAAAAATAGACGTTATCTAATTAATAAATGTGATGAGATAACTGCACTATAGAGAATATAGAATTTAGGAACTAGAAGATCAAAAACCAAGAGAAAAGAGACACACTGAACTGAACAATTGCTCGGTATACTTTTCATCAGAACAAAGCCACCACTCGGCACCATTATCCCCTCCTTGATAAGGAGGGACAAAGCTCCAACCTAAACATATTTCGGGAACCCTTTGTCACTCCAGCTCCAGGCTTTATTTCTCTACTGTCCACGGAGGCAGGAGATCACAATAATTTCAAATATTTAAATTAGATTAAGAAATAAATTATATTATAATCTATTTGTATATGTAGCGTATGAATATTTTATTTATACATTCTGTTAATTGATTGATTTTTGTAAAAGAAAATCTATTGAACCTAATAATAAAACTGAAAGGTTTACAGATAAATGGTCATGATCTATGAAAGCTAGAAAAATTGACCGAATAATTTGAAAGAAATACAATATAACTTACCTGAAGATCACTTTATTAAATATTTAATAATTAACAAAATAAAAAATCGGTGATTTCAATAACCGTTATTGTATCTTAATTGTTTTAATTTCTTCTCTAACCTTGTATTTTATTCCTAATCCAATTTAATAAAAATAGGCACTGTTCGATAAGTAACATACAGACCTAGGATCCTGGCCTGAAGCAGAAAAGTCTGTCTTAACAAACGAACGAAGGTTTTAAATTCTGTTTGAAATAAACGATTAACTTTGAAAAATATAAAAGTACGTAATGCATACTCTTATTCAGTTTCATAAATTGACGAGGTAACTAAAAAAAAACAAATTAACAACATAAAGAATTTCTTTTTCAACACAAAAATATAATATTTATTGTACAAATCGTAGATGAAAGCATTACGTAATGACATTCACAGAACAATGGTACAAGATCAAAATCCATATTCATTATAAATATAACACAGCAACCGCCACGGATATATAATTAGACTTACGTATGTTTACCCAAAAGGAGAGGAGCGAGGAGTTCATGTTCATCCTTGATAGTGTTCATGTTAATTCAGTGCTTTTATCAGTGTTATCAGTTTCTTTGTGTCAAAAGCCTTTTGTGTCCAAAAGTTCTTTGTTCTCGGGCCTTTCTTCGCGGGGACGCGTTACCACGTGTTCAGTTTTCTTTGTTTAAGTGATTGTTGTGTTAGTATTAAACTATGGTTTACACAAGAAACCTTAGTTCTCATCAAAAAGCAGACTTGCCGGACACGGACAACGAGGAAGAATTTTAGGCGCCTCGAAAAACATGGAGGAAAATCACTCAAAATCCGCCGACGCCAACCCACACCCAGAACGCTTTCGCCGCTCTCCAAACCATACCCCAGTAATTATCATTAAGTATCATTAAGTAATGACGAGACAGAACCAGCAATAAATTCTTTCTCCGTCATAAACTTTAACTGCAACGGACTTTGTCCGAAGATTGAAGAAGTTCGAACACTGCTGGCACTGACACGACCCACAGTGGCAGTACTCACGGACACCAGAGTGCTCGGACCACCACCGTTTCTACAAGGATATACCGTGGCTACGGATAACTCTAAAGACCCTCATGGTGGAGTCCTCATAACTATCTGCCACGGAATACCATGGAAGAAAATGCCCGAACCCCTGGCTATTACGGACAAACGTATTAGCCACTTGACTGTTCAAGTGTTGATGAGGCAGCCAACCCTCATCACAGGGGTATATCGACGCCCACAGGGATCTCTTGTGGAGTTGTAAAGCCTTCTATGAGCCTGCGGGGCAATGTCCAACCACTGCGTGATCGGAGAGCTCAACGACCGACATAGTCTATGGCACTGTTACGGGCCACTGGGGGTATGACTAATCAAATCACAACTTAAATACTAAACACTAATTTATTTACAACTTAATAAATACAAATAGGTCCCTTAAGCTACTTAATCTAATAACAATTATACTTAGGTCTAATTACACTAATATGTATATTACACTATACTTATCTTTAATAACTTAATACTAGATGTCACAATTATACATAAGAATCTATTACACTGACACAGAGACTGTTACTACATTCACTGACACTGTTAATCACTGTCACTAACTCACTGACTGAACTGTAACTGACACTTGACTGATCGATCGTTACTTGATCACTGACACATGGATACTGACTCCCAGGCTGGAAGTCGGCCTATTTAAAGCGCCGCCGAACATTCTAGATCTGGCCAGATTACAGGCCTGGGGCCTTCTGGGGCGCCGTGACCCTTCCAGGCCATCCGCCGCCCTTCTCGGCTACCTGCTCGCCCATGCCCACGGCACCACCAAATCTAGGCCACCCTGGCGGCCTTTCCAGCTACCTGCCCCCGGGTCGCCCAGGGTACCCTCAACCTCACCAGACCGTAACACTGCCCCCTTCTTAAAAGTGCTCTGCCCCAGAGCACGATTTGGAGCAATTAGATGCGATGATCTTCTTTCGAAGTATCGCCGTTTGATCTCCAGGGGTTAAATGTGCACACCAATATGACTATCCCAGAGTTGACAAATGTCTCTTCAAGCATGTGTCTTTACGGTCTTCCATTCCAGGCCGTCATATCCACAGCCCAACTTGGGGATGGCGAGCTTAGTGAGATGCAGTCTTAAAAGCTGGCTGCGCAGGTCGTTGAGGCTTCGCTGTAGTGCGCCGTACGTTGATTTCTGACGGGAGGCACGCTTGGTAACCAAGTAAAACAGATGCTGGCCTCCGTGCGTTTGGTGAAGCGCCCTTCCAACACTGGGTCCTTGCTGTTCTAATTCTTCAGCTCCGGCAAACTTCTTCCTGAAAACAGTTGCGATCCCTCGAGAGTTTCTCAGATCTTCAGGGACGCAATGGGCCAGAGCATAGTCCACTGGTAGAGAAAAGATGTCTCTGTAGATTGTTTGAGTCACTCCACGAGCACCTAAAACTTCAGGCCGCGCAACTGGGTCGTTATTGGCCCTAAAGTGAGAGAGATGCTTCACTTGTTGGTCCTCGGTTGGGCCATGATCTCCTTTGAATGGGGCCAGTCTATTAAAGTGGACTACCTTGGGTTTTCCTCTTGGCTGCTTCCTGATCCTATAGATGATGTCATTAATCCTGTCGATGATCTCATACGGGCCATCCCAGGATCTCTGAAGCTTGGGTGAATAGCCTTGCCTTCTCCGAGGATCATGTAGCCATACCAAGTCCCCAGGCTGGAAGCCACCTTTCTCTCCCCTGATGTCGTAACGCTCCTTCATTCTGTCGCTTGCTTCTTGAATGTTTGAACGAACCTTTTCGTGGATAGCATTCATTCGCATCCTTAGATTCGTGACATAATCTTCCCCGGCGACTTCTTCATCAGGCTTGAAACCAAATTTCAGATCACAGGGCAGGCGAAGTTCTCTGCCAAACACCACTCTGGCGGGGGTCTGCCCTGTCGTTTCATTTACTGAACTGCGGTAGGCTAGGAGGAATAGGTGAAGGTGCTGGTCCCAGTCCCGCTGGTGGTCGGAGACAACCTTAGACAAATACCGACCCATGGTCCTGTTCATGCGCTCTACCATGCCATCAGATTGCGGATGAAGAGGCGTCGTCCTAGTCTTGCGTATTCCTAGCGTCTCACACATCTTGGAGAAGACTGCAGACTCAAAATTCCGTCCCTGGTCAGTGTGAAGCTCCATTGGTACTCCAAACCTGCTGACGAGCTGTTTCACAAGAACGTCCGCAACTGTGACGGCTTCCTGATTCGGAAGGGCATAAGCCTCCACCCACTTAGAGAAGTAGTCCATGGCCACAAGAATGTATCGGTTACCTTCATCGGTCAAAGGGAAAGGGCCAGCGACGTCAACTGCTATTCTCTCGAATGGAGCTCCCACGTTATACTTCTTCATAGGGGCCTTCTTTCTCCTCATCGGTCCATTGGAGGCCGCACACGTCGCACAGCGCCTGCACCAGTCTAATACGTCTTCTTTAAGATTAGCCCAATAGAAACGCTCACGTACCTTTTCCAATGTACGGTGAACTCCAAGGTGGCCGCCAGATACTCCGTCGTGAAGTTCCCTAAGCACTTCGGGCACTCTTTTCTTTGGGACGATGAGCTGTAGTCTGCGCTGATCTCCTTCTGTGTTCTCCAATGCTCGCTTCAACAGCCCGTTGTCCACTAGAATGGAGTCCCATTGAGCCCAGTACGTTTTTTGTATTCTTCGACATTGGAGCAACATCCTGCCAGGGTGGTCTTCTTTGCCCTGAAAGCTTCCACTGCTTTATTGGTTTCAAATCGGGGTCCTCGTCTTGTTCCTTCGACACCTCTGCATCTTGCCAACTGTCGATGACAACAGTAGTCCTCATCACTGTCGCCTGCTTCTCCTCTTGCCGGGAACAGTGGCTGCATTTTTCGTCACAAGGTCTCCTCGAGAGTGCATCTGCATTCTTATGAGTGTTTCCCGAGCGATGAAAAGACTCAAAGTCATATTCCTGAAGGCGCTCAATCCACCTCGCAACTTGTCCTTCTGGTGACTTGAATCGCAGTAACCACATTAGAGCCGCGTGGTCCGTTCTCAGGAGAAACCTTCTTCCGTACAGATATTTATGGAAGTGCTCTATGGATTTTACAACTGCCAGAAGCTCCTTCCTCGTGACACAGTAGTTGCGTTCTGGGGCTGATAGTGCCTTGCTGAAGTAGCCAATTACTCTTTCCTCCCCGTCTTGCAACTGGGAAAGTACACTTCCAATAGCGGTGTTACTGGCGTCAGTGTCGAGTATGAACTTGCCTTCGGTGCGTGGATAGCTTAGGATAGGAGCACTACTTAGCCTGTTTTTCAGCTCCTCGAAGGACTTTTGGCACTCGAGGTCCCAATGGAAAGTGCGCTTTTCTTCGGTAAGCCTGGTTAGGGGTTTTGCAACGCTAGCAAACCCTTTCACGTACCTCCTGTAGTAGGTACAGAGCCCGAGGAAACTCCTAACTTCGTGCTTGTCGCGAGGTACCGGCCAGTCGGTGATAGCCGTAATCTTCTCCGGGTCAACGGCGACTCCTTTGTCAGAAACAACATGCCCCAGGTAGTTCACTTGGCTCCGGAAGAGGTTGCACTTCTTTGGGTTCAGCTTCAAATTAGCTGCACGCAGCCGTTCGAAGACCTTCTCGAGATTCTTCAGATGGTGGTTGAAGGAGTTTCCTAGCACAATGATATCGTCTAGGTATATCAGGCACGTCTCCCATGAAAGACCTCTCAGCACACTTTCCATCAGCCTCTCGAACGTTGCAGGAGCATTGCAAAGCCCGAACGGCATTACCGTAAATTGCCAGAGTCCTGTGCCGATTGAGAATGCTGTCTTCTCCTTGTCCTCAGGAGTCAACCCAACCTGCCAATATCCACTGCGGAGGTCCAAGGTAGAGAACAGCTTACAGCCCTCCAGGATGTCCAGCGTATCGTCGATCCTTGGAAGCGGATAACTGTCCTTCTTGGTGACATTGTTAAGAAGGCGGTAGTCGACGCAGAATCTCGTACTGCCGTCTTTCTTCTTCACCAGTACAACAGGAGACATCCAGGGACTACTCGAAGGCTCAATGACACCATCAGCCGCCATCTCTTTAATAATCCTCTCTGCGTCTTCTCGTTTGGCTAACGGCAGCCTCCTCGGAACCTGTCGAATGGGCTTCGTATCTCCTGTGTCAATCTTGTGCTGGACGATGTTTGTTCTACCCCGAGGTCCTGAGCTGATCTCGAAGACATCCTGCCATTGGGTAACCATGTTCCGCACTTCTTCACTTTGTTCAAGTGAAAGATCACGGCATGATTCCTCCACAAATCTGGATAATTCTTCTGAGAGCTCCCGTCGACTAGTAGAATGCCGTTGCAGCTGTCTTACGATTGAGGTAGCGGTTGTACATTCCCCAATCAAAGCTCCTTTCTTCAGCACTACCGGATAACTGTTTAGGTTCATCAGACGAACTGGAGTGGTGCGTCCGACCTTAACAAGAGACCTGGCTACCAGCACGCCTCGTCCGAGCTCCTTTTCTTCGTACATTCCGGGCTCTAGTACCACACATTCACCTTCAGATAGTTGGCCTTCAAACGTCCCTTGAGTCACAACCTGGCTCCTTGCGGGTAGAATGGTGTCTTCTAGTAAGAGCACTCGTGAAGAGAGTTCCTTGCCCCGTCGGAGGATGATCTCTTCATCCCTTAATGTCACCACACCCCTTGCCATATCCAGTTTGAGCCCGTATTCAATCATCAAGTCCGTGCCCAATATGACTTCTTCATCTACTTCGGCCACGAGAGCACGGTCCCTCAGAGATTGACCTCCAATGAGGAAGGTGGCAACTGTTTCCCCGTAGACCTGGGCTGGCTGTCCTGTGGCTGTCCGTAGTGCCCAAGTAGTTGGTGAGATCTGCTCAGCGGGAACCGTCTTCGGGCTCAGGATTGTCATCGTTGCGCCGGTGTCCAGTAGAAGGCTTCGCAGCTGTCCGTTCACCATCCCATCCACATAGAAACTGGTCGTCTTGTTTCCTATTGATGCCACTCTGATAGTCTTCCTGGGGCCTTTCATATTACGGGTCGGCAGTTGCCCCTTCTCACCAACCCTCCTTAGTTTTCCTGAGGCTTTTCTCTTTTATTGGACGGGCACTTGCTTCTAGGGTGTCCCAGTTGGCCGCAGCCCCAACAGCGAATCTCCTTCTTACGAGTCCTGAGGGCCTCCAAGACCCTTTTTATTATATCTTCTATGCTGGGGACGACAACAGGCTCTGCTTCCGCTGCACGAACTCGTGCGTGGCCCCTTACTGACTGTCTGACAGCCTCAAACTCCATGGCCTGAGATAAAGCATCGCCCAAAGTCTTTGGCCGGGCGAGTTTCACAGCTTGTTGTGTCTCCGGGTCCCGCAGTCCGTCCAGAAATTTGTCTACCGCCAGGCTCTCGTATACATCATCGGTGACCGAGGGGTAGGCATTCCTCACAAGCCGGGCGACATCAGCTTCGAATTCCTGTAGCGTCTCAGTGTTCTTTTGGGTCCGGTTTCTTAGTTGTGAGCGGTATAGCTGGTCCATGTGGCGGTGGCCGAACCGCATCTCCAGTCTTCTTACCAGCTCTCCGTAGTTGGACCGCTCCGACATCGGCATCCCCTGGAGTACCCCCAGGGCGTCTCCACGCAAGGCCAGGCACAGCGTTGAAGCCTGGGTCTCTAGAGACCATCCATGGTTCGAAGCCGCTGTCTCGAACAGAGTCATATAATCCTCCCACGGTGTCTTTCCGTCGAACACTGGAATGATGTTGTGTGTTGGTGGCGTCCCAGCATTGGCAAGCCGAATGGTGTTGTGAGAGCTGCTCTCGGAGGATCTGTCGCTGTCGTCCTTTGGTGGGTTGCTCATGCGTCCCTCAAGGGCTTCCACTCTTAACCTAAGTTCATTTTCAATCGAACAAACTTTTTCTCCTAATCTACACTCTACATCAGCTAACTTTTTGTCCACAGTCTCCATCAACTTATTTTCTACAGTACTTAGCTTACATTCTAGTGTACTTAAATTATCTTTAACATTACTTAACTCAGTACTTAATTCTTTTTGTACATTACCTAATTTGTTTTCAACATTGCCTAACTCTTTACCTAATTTATTTCTTACATTACCTAACTCATTACCTAATTCATTTCTTACATTACCTAATTCATTTCTTACATTACCTAACTCATTACCTAATTCATTTCTTACATTACCTAATTCATTACCTAATTTGTTTTCAACATTGCCTAATTCAGTTTTAAAAGTTGCAGATAATCTGCTCAAATCGGTCTCAAAATTAACACTATCTGGGTTTTCCCCCGAATCTATAAAAAACTGGCGCAAATGCTGCTGCAACACAGTTTTTGATTCGGAGGTGTCCAGATCGCGCTCTTCCAACTCTCGTCTCAAATCTGCAACTTTTAAATCATTTAATCTAATGCTTTGAGTAGCCATTTTCCAGTAGCCCAATAATTAAAAACAAATACAGGAAAAACAATAGCAATTAAACTGTAATCCCACTTCTGACACCAAATTGTTACGGGCCACTGGGGGTATGACTAATCAAATCACAACTTAAATACTAAACACTAATTTATTTACAACTTAATAAATACAAATAGGTCCCTTAAGCTACTTAATCTAATAACAATTATACTTAGGTCTAATTACACTAATATGTATATTACAGCACAATACGCGGACTAATGCGGCGGGCAGGGTGCTAGTCAAGACCCCCTTCACGGTAGTCCACCCTGGAACCCATACCTTCCATTGCTACTCAAACGGATACCCATCAACCATCGAACTCCTTCTGACACGACAACCTCATCGAATCACTGCATGCACTGACTTCATCGCCTCAGACCACCGGCCAGTGATTTACAAACTCGAAGAAAGGAGGGACAAGCCAGCCCCAGAAAAATTCCTATATCAAGAAGCTGACTGGGGCAAATATAAAGCCGAAGTTTGCCATAGACTTCCATCGGTGCAACCGCTGCGTTCTCTGAAGGTAATTGACGAATTCGTCAAAACCTTCAATGACATCATTCTAGAAGCTACCCACTCCTCTATCCCCACCTTCCGTCCTTCCCCTCCTCCCCTCCAAATACCCCCTCATGGCTCTCATATCGAGCAGGCGGAACCTCAAAAACAGGTGGTACAGAACCCGGGACCCAGACATCAGGTGGCCCTCAACTCCCTCACCACCCAGATTAAAAATTTGCTCCGCCTATGGAAAACCTCCACATGGCAGGACAAGCTGAGGGCGACACATGATGACTACCGGAAGTACTAGAAACTTACCAGATCGGCGATTAAAAAAACATCTACGATCCGCCTGCACGATGGGGACCGACTCCTCTCCCCTGCCGACCAAGCGGAGCTGCTTGCTGAGCACTACAGAGAGGACATCACCAATAGGACAACCGATGCCAAACCTCCCCTGTCCATAGCCCAGGAGAACAACTTCATGTTCATCAGCCCTAAACAGCTGAAAGCAATTCTAAGAAGAACAAAAAAGAACAGAGCTCCTGGATGTGACGGGATCCAGACAGTCCTTCTCAAACAGCTCCCCAGAAAAGGATTAATGCACCTCACCAACCTGTACAACTCTTGCTTGAGGTTAAGATACTTCCCGTTCAGTGGAAGCATGCAATACTGTTTCCACTCCTCAAGCCGGCTAAGACAGGAGACAAGACAGAACACTACCGGCCAATCAGCCTGTTGCCTCACCTCGGAAAAGTCTTCGAGAAAATTGTTCTCAATTATCTACGAGACTTTTGCGAGGAGAACTCAGTTATTCCGTTTGAACAAACGGGTTTCCAAGCACGTCTCAGTACTGAACACCACCTGATGAAGCTGCAAACTGAGGCGTGCTCAAACTTCAATAGGAATACTGCAACAGCGCTGATCTCCATAGACTGCACGAAAGCATTTGATTCCGTATCTCATGGGATCTTATGCAGAAAACTGAATGATCTCTCTGCAGACCGTTTCTGCCTGACATGGTGCTCTAGTGCGGTTCATGCTGCAGCTAATGATGGCAATATCGTCGGCAAAAGCGGCTACTGTCGCTCTACCGTAGTTTTTGCCAACCACTTCAGCAGTGTAGATGTTAAACAACACTGGAGATAGTACTGCTCCTTGTGGCACACCGCAAGTGAGGGGTACTGAAGTTGAATGGACTTCACGAACCCGTAAAGCGAGACTCCTCTCACCGAGAAAGGAGACAATGACTCCATAGAGCTGCTCAGGGCATTCTAGATCTTCAAGTTTCCTGCATAAAATCCCATGAGATACGGAATCAAATGCTTTCGTGCAGTCTATGGAGATCAGCGCTGTTGCAGTATTCCTATTGAAGTTTGAGCACGCCTCAGTTTGCAGCTTCATCAGGTGGTGTTCAGTGCTGAGACGTGCTTGGAAACCCCTTTGTTCAAACGGAATAACTGAGTTCTCGCAAAAGTCTCGTAGGTAATTGAGAACAATTTTCTCGTAGACTTTTCCGAAGTGAGGCAACAGGCTGATTGGCCGGTAGCGTTCTGGCTTGTCTCCTGTCTTAGCCGGCTTGAGGAGTGGAAACAGTATTGCATGCTTCCACTGAACGGGGAAGTATCTTAACCTCAAGCAGGAGTTGTACAGGTTCGTGAGGTGCATCATTCCTTTTCTGGGGAGCTGCTCGAGAAGGACTGTCTGAATCCCGTCATGTCAAGGAGCTCTGTTCTCTTTCTTTCTTCTTAAGATGGCTTTCAGCTGTTTAGGGCTGATGAACATGAAGTTGTTCTCCTGGGTCATGGACGGGAGAGGTTCAACATCGGTGGTCCTGTTGGTGATGTCCTCTCTGTAGTGCTCAGCAAGCAGCTCCGCTTGGTCGGTAGGGGAGAGGAGTCGGTCCCCATCGTGCAGGCGGATCGTGGAAGTTTTCTTTACTGCAGATCTTGTTAATTTCCAGAACTTCCGGTAATCATTATGAGTTGTCCTCAGCTTGTCCTACCAAGTGGAGGTTTGCCTTTGGCGGAGCAGATTTTTGATCAGGGTGGTGAGGGCGTTGAGGGCTACCTTGATGTCTGGGTACCGGTTTCTATACCACTTGTTTTTTAGATTCCGCCTGCTCGATATGAGAGCCATGAAGGGGTATTTGGAGGGGAGGAGGGGAAGGACGGAAGGTGGGGATAGAGGAGTGGGTAGCTTCTAGAATGATGTCATTGAAGGTTTTGACGAATTGGTCCATTTCCTCCAGAGAACGCAGCGGTTGTACTGATGGAAGTCAATAGCAAATTTCGGCTTTATATTTGCCCCAGTCAGCTTCTTGATTCAGGAATTTTTCTGGGGCTGGCTCGTACATCCTTCCTTCGAGTTCGTAAATCACTGGCCGGTGATCTGATGTGATGAAGTCATTCACCGTGCAGCCAGTGATTCGATGGGGTTGCCGTGTCAGAAGGAGGTCGATGGTTGTTGGGTATCCATTCGAGTAGCAGCGGAAGGTATGAGTGTCAGGGTGGACTACCGAGAAGGGGGTCTTGGCTAGCACCCTGCCCGCCGCAGTTGTCCGCGTATTGTGCCATAGACTATGTCAGGCGTTGAGGTCTCCGATCACCCAGTGATTGGACTTTGCCCCGCAGGCTCGTAGAAGGCTCTTCAACTCCACAAGAGATCCCTGTGGGCGTCGATATACCCCTGTGATGAGGGTTGACTGCCTCATCAACACTTGAACAGTCAAGTGGCTGATACGTCTGTCTGTAATAGCCAGGGGTTCGGGCATTTTCTTCCATGGTATTCCGTGGCGGATAGCTATGAGGACACCTCCATGAGGGTCTTTAGAGTTATCCGTAGCCACGGTATATCCTTGGAGAAACGGTAGTGGTCCGAGCACTCAGGTGTCCGTGAGTACTGCCACTGTCGGTCGAGTCAGTGCCAACAGTGCTCGAACTTCTTCAATCTTCGGACAAAGTCCGTTGCAGTTAAAGTTTATGACAGAGAAAGAATTCATGACTGGTTCTGTCTCGTCATAACTTGCACCAAGAGGGTGATCTGCTCCGCAAGGTTCTGGAGGGTTACTGCATGGCTATGGCCCAAGGAGGAGGGATGTCATTCGCTTGCTGTCCGGCGTTCGAATGTTGGTTTGCAGGAGGTACTGGGAGGGGGTTCTGCTGAGGTGGTAGTGGGGGATAGGATTCGGGTGGTGAGGGTAGAGTGGCTGGTGGAGGGGGAACTCGCTGTAGCGCTGCAACAGTGGTGGTCATTTGTTGAACTGGTCCAGCCTGTCGAGCTCTCTGATTGGTCCGCTGGGCTGGAGTGGTGGATGGCTGCTTTTTGGCGGAAATGCGTTTTGCCGCTTCATCTTCTAGCTTTTTCCTATGTGGGCAGTTTCTAAAAGATGCCACGTGGTTTCCACCACAGTTGACACATCTTAGTTGTCCCACATTTGGACACTGCTGTATATTATGTATTTCGCCGCAGCGAACACATTTAGGTTCATAGCCGCAGTGCGCTTGAATATGGCCAAATTTTTGGCATATATAGCACTGGGGGGGAAGGGTCTTTTTGAGCCTTGTAGGACTCGGCTGTGAATAGTACTCTGTTTACTTGGCGGACCTTTCTGATATCATCTAGGGTGACACCTATAGGGAAGGTTATTGTAATGGGCGTTAAGTCGACTTTTGACCCATCTGGCATGGTCTTTCTGAGCCTCTTTACATTGGTGATTTTGAGTTCTTTAAAGGCCTCCTTCACATCTTCTGTGGTAAATGTGGTTGGTAAAACTTTTAAGGTATAATTTACCAGTTTGGGTCTTGAACTTTTTGGAGTATAGGTGTGGTGGCCTATTTCAAATAAAGTCAGGCCGCGGAGGACCTGGGGCTGATCGTCAATTGACTCCAGGAAAATTTTTACGTTTTCCCCGTTTCCCTCAACAGATATTTGGTAACCTTAATTTTAGACAAGTAAGTAATTACCTCGCTAATTTTCCTGTTCACCACTACTATGGGTGGTACTCTGCATGTTGTTCCTGAAGCGGCGGCGGCTTTATCTTGAGGTATGTTTTGAAGAGCGGCGAAAGCGTTCTGGGTGTAGGTTGGCGTCGGCGGCTTGTGGGTGATTTTTCTCCCTGTTTTTTGGGGCGCCTTGAATTCTTCCTCATCGTCCGTCTCCGGCAAGTCTGCTTTTTGATAAGCATTGAGGTTCCTCGTGTTAACCTTGTGTTTAGTTGTGTCAGTTTTCTTGCCCATGAGCGATATGTAGAAGTGTCAAATATAAACCAAACTTTTTCCGAAATTGTTTCTTTGTTTAATTAAAAAAATATTTTATAGTTTTTCTGTATGGCTTCTTCAACGTATACAAATTTTTCCTACCAGGCGGGGAGCTTCTGAATACCTACTTGGTAAAAAAATTGAGGACGTGTCTTGAACCAATTGCGTACGATCTGCTCCACGACGTCGTTGCTTTCAAAAGTCAACCAAGTGCTTCCTTCAAAGACCCAAAGAGATGGAAGTCACAGGGGGACAAGCCTGGCTTGTAGGGAGGGTTTTCAAGTTATTCCTAGTGCAATTGGTTCAATTTTTAAGTTAGCACGGGAGTGTGAGGCCTATTTTTAGTGTCACTTCTCTGGATTTTTCTTATAGTGATTTTATTATAAATTGCTGATTTCATATATAGACTGTTCATAAAAATGATAAATATTACACTTTTACTCATTTATTTTCTAACTATTTTCAACTCTACCTTTAGAATACTGTGTGGATAAAATATTATAACAACAGTTTTATATTTACACTATAAAATAAAATTTTAAAGAAGTCGAAGTACAATTCACAAAAGCATGAAATGTGAATTCCCTATGCATCTAGAATATCATCAAAAATTACTTCACTATTTTTAAAGTAAACTGCTTTGAGCTTTTTTATTTTTTAATATCAAGTTTCTATTAATATCAAAATACTAAAAATAAAAGGACGATTTAAAAAAAATAAATTTTATGATCTGAATATCTCGGATTGAAGGGCAGCAAATAAGGTAATATGTTGCGGGCTTCTTTCTATCAGGCAAGCCTTTGGGTAGACGTACCTAAACTTATAAAAAACATATACACCAGATGTTAGAAAATACCCCAAATAAAAGGAAAGGAGTTAATTGAAAACTCTTTTTAGAAAAAATCCTTACTAAATTTGTTAAGAGTAACCATGAAGAGGTGAAGACTTTCCTGTTGGCCAATACGATATTTGAGGAGTTTTCTGTAAAAACTGAACATGTCCACTTTCGTCGAAATTTTATTTCTATTTCTGATACAGCCTTCGCAAAAACAGTTTGCAGCTGCACACACTATTATTTCTCTTTTTTTCCTAAACGCTTTATTTCCTACAGAAATAAATACCTAAAGTTCCGTGTTTTTGTCAAAACTTAACATCCCTATTTTAATCATCTTTATTTGTCATATTAACTACGATTTTGTCTAAACTCAACATGTATCCATCCTTTTGATTTAGGATGTGATCATGTTTTTATTTATTTTGTAAAAAGTGACCATACCCATCCAGTTAATTTTGATGTTGTTTTTCTGTTGTTTTTTTTCTGGTTTTCGCTGGTTCCTTATGGCGGCGGCGTCACGCTCTAAATTATTTCGTCAATGCCGACCGAATGGCAATGCCAAAATTGGTTTGCAAAATTTTGTTCCACCTTTTTCGATGTTGAAGATGCACCATGTTCTGGAAGGTCCGCTGAAGCCGATGAAGACAAATTTTGGATATTAGTGTATTTTTTAGTCTAAGATTTTTGTTATGTATACCTTTTCTCTTAATCATATCTTATCATGCCAACCATTGAAATGTATATTATATGTAATTTATACAATATATAATGCAATACAAATATGAAAACAAAGGATTTTAATAAAAATGATTTTATAGGATATTAGCAAGGATCCTTTTGATTCTTTTTGGTTTTCATCAAAACTTAACATGCCCATCTGTTTTCGTCAAAACTCAACATATCTATACAACTTCTGCTTAGTTTTATAAGCATTATTGGTTATGGATGCAGAAACCTGAAATTAGGGGTCGCTAGTAGAAATCTATCAAGGATCTGAATGATATAACTGTTTTGGATTTAACAGCAGAGGGAGCACTGCTCCGGGTTTTTCTCTTCCTGAAGTGGAGATGTTCAGTTTTGAAAGAAAAATTCTCAATTATATAACATTTTATACGCTTACAGTTACAGATTGAGTGGTTAGATTCTTTTGTATAATTAGTAGTAATAAATTTAATTGAATTAAAAAAAAAAGTGATTCTTCTTAAAACATTTAATAATTTTATCGCTTAAGCTTATAGAATAAAAACATTTTGGTCTGATTTTTTATGGGACTTGAATCACACAGCCCATAACTACAGTGTTGCAAGATTAATATTTGCCAACTAAAGCACGAGATCGAGAGGGGAAAAAAAAGTGAAACATTTAAGTATCATTGAAACGAGATAGGAGTGAGATAACTAACCATTAGCGACTTTCTTTCTGACCAGAAGAAAATATGATTGAGGAACCACTTCCTTGGGCAATTCCCAAGAGACCATGACTGCTCTTATCATCCGGTCCTGTATTTGGGCTCCACTCAAGGGTGTACTAATATTGGAGTTCCTCCCGGCTTTTCTTCCATTTGCTAGATGAGAGCTGGACCATTCAAAGCTTCCGCCTGCACTCTACCAATGTTCCCTAAGCCCTATAATTTTGATAATAATGCCGACGATCTTCTAGAGCCGAGCTTGATGTGTCTTTAGGGTGTTTTAGAGTAACTGATAACTATTGAAATTATACATGAATACTATACTATATCGATAACAATAAGAAATTAATTTATATACAAAGATTAAAAGTTTTAAATTTTAGTAAAACGATAATCTAATTTAAAACTTGCTACTTGTACTTATTTACTTAAAGCCATTATACACGTATGCTGGAAACATAATATACTGACTTACCTTTAACTACAGTTAGTAAAAACTAAGGTATTTATATCCACCAAATATTTAATTACTGATTATAAGGACACATCAATTCCCCAATTGAAGAAATAGAATAAAATAAAAAGAAAACTTTATTCTAGGACAAAGTTTCTTAAGAATAACATTTACATTATGGAAAATAAATTATATCTGGCCTAGAGATTTAAATATAAAATAAGATAATTAAAAGTAAATACAAGTTTACATTATCAAAACAATCGTTACAAAGTGTAGGAATCCTACTCAATAACTATCCTACATACCGCAAAGAAAGCCGAAACCAGTGAAATTTCTTTATTTTCATATGAAGCGTATATTTCTAATACTAGCAAAATCCTAGCTATGTCCATTTTTGAAAATGTTTCACAAATGGTCGATAAAAGTAAAGGTCAGCCGTTTTTAGTCTGATTTAACTACTTTTTTTTATAAAACTTCTACATATAGATTGCTTAGTAGAAAAAAGTCTTTTAAAAAAAAATCTGGAAATCGGACTTCATCTACGACATCATTATTTGGTTATTCTGATTGACAGGTAATTGTCAATTTATTTTAAGATAGTATAAATTGATAAGTTTTTACCCATTAGTTTGATTGTTTTTTGTTTGTTTTTTTTCTTTTGTCCATAGGACACAATCATGGGGCTATTGTTAACTGACCTATAAGATCTATTTGATTTTATCTGTTAAGTGAACCAATTTTATTTTAATCAGTGACAATTAGGTGACGCTTAAATAGTGCTGTTAGTAGATATATTTTATTTAATGATATTATAAGGGCGCAGAATGAACGTCCCTCACCAAGAGTATTACAGATAAATTAAATGTAGTTGACATGGATTAATGGAGGAGGTGTATCTAGAAAACCAGTAGAGATCGCGTAAGAAATTAAGATATAAGGAAGAAAATGGAAATAACGGAGAGCGTGACAGAACATGTTATGAAAAAGAAGTTAATATGGTACGAACGTGTACATTGGATGCCTCCTGGAAGATTGTCTGGAATGGTGAGAAAGTGGAACCCTCCGAAAAATAGAAGGAGAGGATAACCTGCAAGGTGGTGGGAGGATAATATAGCGGAGGAAATAGCAGGAAGAGGTCTGAGTGACGGTGATTGGAGGTACAAGGAACATGGAAAAAATGTGTGATCTGGCGGAAACCCGACGAAGGGAAACACCGTTTCAAAAAGAAGGAGAAGATGGTATTATAAACTTAAAAGTTAGTACGGATGATTTAACAATTACTCGTGGGTCATCACTCAATTTAAACTCTTAACGTAACCAGACTAATTACAATAATTGGTTGTATATCTATGCTATAGCTAAGACTGGGTTGTCTACGGTTCAGAACCATCAGCTTCAGACAACTTCTACGAATCCTCTGTGCATCCTCAAGGTCTAAGAATACCTCCGCGATTATGGCATGCACTATTTGTGAACATTTGATTTTTAAAAATCACTCCCAAAAATATTGTTTGTAATAATTGTTTATAAAAACAGTTATTTTAGACATGTAAATAATTATATTTGACTAGTATTGTAAATAAAAATGAATCTATTTTTAATTAATTTTATTATTTTCGATCATAAATATATTGTCATTTACGTTCATACTGTACATGTATTGTATTTTTAATATAGAATGATCTATATTTGATCAAATGTTTAGTTTAATGGATTTAATATAGTATATGGACACAAACGGATGAAAAACCGAGTGTTCTACTTTGTGCAACGAGTATTGGAGAAGAGTAAAAACATGAAGAGTCCCGGTGAAGAGAGCCACTAGGAAACACAAAGACAATTTGCTAGGACGTAAATCTCGGAGGGCTTAGCTTATGTCCAACATCAAGGCGATATTTATAAGGGCGGGAGGGGAGAGAAGAGGTCCAGGACGTGCCGAGGCAGCCAGCATTTAGCGGAAGAGGGATGTGCTCTGATATTCATTAAGAGCTAGACAAATGGCCACTCTGAAACGGATCGATGCCTGGCTTTCTGCTAGTCGAGGAGTGTAAAGGCATTAGTTATATGTGCAATTATAAATAATTTATTATATTAATTATGCGTGTAGCAGTCTAGTTTGTAATATATTTCAATAGCTAATTTCCTCTGATTGACACATTTATTCAAAGTATGTCTCGGAAAACACCAAACCAAATCTATACTATTGTTACGGACCGCCGGGGGTATGGCTGATCAAATTACAAGATAACATAAACACTAATTTATTTACAACTCAATAAATACAATAGGTTCTTAAGCTAATATAAACTGACAATAACAATAATGACTTAGGTCTAACTTATATCTAATTACACTAATTTCTATATTATACAATACTTATCCTAAATAACTTAATGCTAAGTTTCACAATTACATATATGATTTATTACACTGCCACACAGAGACTGTCATTACTTTCACTGACAAAGGCTTATTACTTACACTAAGCCTAGTACTTGACACTGCTAAGTTTACTGACACATGATTCTCCTCATGACTGACACCAATACTAAGACACTGCCACCGGACAGTCAACGCCTCAGACAGTGACTGACAGACGTCTCCGCGATGACTGCCGCTTGACTCACTGATCACTGCCACATGACTACTGACTCACTAGGGACCGAGTGTCTAGACCGTTCGAAGCAGGTAAGGGCTCGACCCTTCTCTACGACCTCTTTTGTTGAGGGGTCCAGTTTCTTCTGGCTTTACCTGGCCGAGGGCCTGGGCCTCACTTTTGTTGCCTGGGTGGTCTTCGATCCTAGTCACTATCTCGGACCGTGACCCTATTATATAAAAGGTAAAAATATTTTCCGTTTGTGATCACTAACCACGAAAACTACTGAACAAATCTGTACCAAATTTATTTACATTATCTTTATCAAGCAAGGTTTAGCAATAATAAAATATACTAATTTACAATATATTTGTTATTAAAACAGTGACAATATCTGTTAAACAGTAAAGTTTGAAATCTGAGGTGGTGCGCGCAATTCTACATACGAGGTTGCAAACGTTATACACAGCTTGAAATTGATAACAAAATTTAATTAACTTACATTTAATTAAATTTTTAAAAACGATTTAAATATGTGGTGCGACATGTGGATCCCAGTGAAGTTTGAAAAACTACTGAACTCATCGCTTCCGAATTTTAACTACTTTGAGTTTCTTAACAGTCTCAGTCTATCTGGGTTATCTACTCACACAATAAAATTTAAATTTTGATGTGCAATTAAGCTTTTACGTAATCTTCAAACACCTAATCAGGGCCAATTTAACCAGGTTAAAAATTATTGCTATGCGTGAAAGAATCATTGGAAAGATAATGCTCCATTGGATTCTCCAATACGAGTTTTTTATCTATAGACAAATAAAACTTCAATTATTAGTTAAAATTATCTAATTGTAAGTTCTTTTCTTATAAGACAGGCGAAGCCGCGACTGGGGATGCAAGTATAAAAATAAAGTTATAAGCAAACATTAGTTTTGAAATAACAAGTATTTAACTGTTTAATGAATAAACGTTTCAATGTATGGGTCATTCTCCCATTATATACGAATTATGTAGTTCAGAACTACATTTGTTTTTTTGTTGTTTTTTTTTATGAAATGCATGTGGTGTTGTTAATCTTACGTTAATCAAACTCAAAATTCTATTACCTCATTTCTATTCCCCTCACACCAAAAGTGAGGAAATAGATTATAATAGGAAAAGCTGTAACGGAAATAAGATAAAAAGATATTTTATATATGCCTTCACTATTTATATCAATCTAATATAATATTCATAATAATAATCTAATGTTCGATTATAAAGTTTAAATGTATATTATAATGTCTTACCATTTAAATTATTTTTTTTTAAAGTTTTGTTTATATCTTTATTTAGTGATAACTAATATCTTTTTATCAACTAGTTGATCTCATAAACATTAACAATTTTTTTGTACTATAAATATTTTGTTAATTGAATTGTGCGTTTTCTATTTCCCTCACGCCCTCTCAGTTTCTTTCTCTTTATGATATTTTTTTTTATAAATAATAAAAAAAAGTCTATATAAATGTGTATATAGACTACAATCCCATGAAGGAATCTTTCGCAAGTAGCATTAGTAGACTTATATGAAGCATTTTTTTTTTTTTTTTACATAACTTTTTTCTAATGAAATCACAATGCAGACATTTCTACAAAATGAATAAAGGACCCAAATATTTTTCCTGTTTCAGTGTGAAAAACAAAAAGACCGGCTGATTAAGAAAAAATAAAAAAACAACTTCGAATTTAGAAGTGATCGTTGCCAAGGTTTTTTTCCGAATATAAATGATTTTATAAGCTATTTTATTTTATTGCTACCTAAAAAAGTAATAAAGATCTTACCTTGGATTGCCATACTAAATATATTCTTATCCTCAGCGAATGATAAAATTTTTACGCGGGTTCCTATCATCAACCCAAATTAATATGTTTCCACCAATGAAATCTTTGCAAAATGTTTTTTATTTTTATGTGTAATGAATCAAACATCAAAAGAGTTTTCAGCCTTATATTCAAAAATTTATTTTAAAACAGGTCCAGTCCGTGAAGAAATAAATATTATGTTATTGTTTTGGGGTGTTTCGGCATTGCACGGACGATATATTCCACATCAAAAGATGAAAAAAACCAAGTTCTAAAATTATTTATTTGATAGATAATACAAATAGAATATTCAATTATTAAAAGGAAAAAAAGAAAGAAAAAAATAATGAAATATTCGCTTAAATATTAAATAATGAAAGTTCTAAAGAAAGTTAAACAAGTTTTATCTGTGATTCTCTACTTTTGTCCAAATAGAGGGTTTCCTTTGAGGTTTTCCCAAGCATGAATTATACAAGTTTTTATTTCATTTGTAGAGTTAGTTCTTGATTCAAACACAATCAATTTAATGTAGCCCCGAATAAGATATTCGAAGGGTGTAAGCTCAGGTCATTGGGGGAGGCGTGTAATTGGACTCGCAATTTCATGTGTACGGTTCATATAAGCTGCTAAAAATATGTCGGAGCCCTTTTGCGTATTCACATTTCTCGCCTGACCTGAACATAAACGTCTCCTAAAAGATTCTATATAGCATGAAGGAAATCAAGGCAGATTTTACCGGTCAAGTTGAGAAGGTAAATTATAGGTGCCTATAAGACATTAACTATTCAATCCAAACCAAACAATCAAGGTGAATGTATGTTGATGATAAGCTATAACAACAGAATGAGGATTTCCGAATGCATTTCTTGGATATTACAAAAATTAATAGTTCGTTCCTTGATTTTCATACTAAGCACTGGCAGAAGTTCAAACATTTCACAAAATTAGCAGGTGATATATCTTGAACTGGGGAATAATAGTGCGGTTGCAACTATTGTTTCCGTTCTATACTCAATACTCTTTGGTCAAACAAATTAAACCGCCTTGACTGTCTAGGAGTTTGATATCGGTTTACTCTTGTAGAATTCGTCCTTCTAAATTGTTTAAGTTCTGCCTACCAGCGTTAGGCCTAACTGGGACACATGAACTAGAAGAAGTCGGATTTCAATGGTCAGAAATGTTTTTACGTTTTGAAAAACATCGATTTGAATGTAAGTAGTTTAGAATGCCTTTTATCAGAGCTCTTATAAAATCTAAAAACTGACAAAAGTAAACGATAATCCATTTCTCCATATTTTAAACCTGCTTACAACGTCCGTTTATTTACAATGATTTGAATAAAAAACTATTTTGTTACAATTTTTATAACAGTGGAGATTTACCAACAAATTTTTAATAAAAATAAAACCTAAAATCAATATTTTAAAAATTATTTCTGCTTGGTAAAATAAATGATATCGGCGAAGGCTTTCACGGTCATTAACGACGAAGCACCGCTAAATGAATTAGAAATCCCCCAAAGGCCGTTGCTACTCAGTTCCCTTTACTTATGAAGTAGAAGCTTTCTCAAAACAACTTTTTGATTACGTCTACGCTTTTATAATGGTCCTTTGGGCATGTTCAAAAGGAAACTTCGAGCCGACTTTTGTAACAACTAACACCATAAGGGGAAACCTAGGAATTGAGTCAAAAAAAAAAAAAAAAAAAAAAAAAAAAAAAATTAATAATATCTTAAAATATTCAGGCTATTTATTATTATGATGTTATCTTTCAAAACTGACCATGTCCATTTTGATCAATTTTTTCTCATAAAGCCTTGCGATCGGCATACAATACTATTACTTTATTTTCATTAACAGACATCTATCATGGATTTAAATGATAAATACAATTATTTTGGATTTAACAGCAGTGGAAGGACTGGTGTAGATATGTTGCTATTTTTCAAACTTTTTCTAAAGTAATCATGTTCACTTTTGAAAGCCAATTCCACATATTGTCGATAATATGTCGAACTAACTAATGTGAAAAATCACATTTTTTTATTTCGTTCGTTTACCGTTGTAGACTGCAAGGCCTAACTTGTGGTAAAATGCTAGAAATTTACGAAGAAATTCGTAAAAATGAAACAACTGATTAGTGTCTTCTAATTGCCAATTACATTCGACATTTTACTTCAAGACCTTGGAGAATACAACGGTAAAAGAACTTAAAGATAAAAATGAGATTTTTCTCTAATGGAGAACAGAACGGGGGACTAGTTTATTTTCGGATAACGAGAGTATTACTTCAGAATAATCTATCGTCATTTATGGATGTTGGAAAAAAAAAAAAAAAAAAAAATGTGAGTAGATTGTTTTAACCTACGCCTCTCGGAACATTGGGAAGGGTGCCTGCCTTTGTTGTTCGGCGAGTCAATCGGATTTAGCCGGGAAGAACTTCTAAGGGAGTTCCACCGACAATGTACACATCTGCCACTCTTGAGACGCTGCCCTACGTGGTAATGATATCCGCGTGAGGGATTAAAACAAATTAGAGAATTTTAATACATAGTATATGACATATTAATGATATATTGGAGCTAATAACTATTACATGCAACTATGCATTATTATAATTTTAAATTTTGATTGGATTTTTTACTTAAGTCATTTAAAGCACATACCAGACTTAAAAGCGGTGAAACTGCTAGTCATTTCGAATCCAACGTTTAATGGACAAGCGTTCAAAGCTCCCAATACATTACAAAAGACTTATTTACATGACCTTAATGTATTTACGTGGGTCTACCATTTGGACATACGGAGTTGAGCTTTGGGGATCCACTAAACCTTCCAATTCTTCTCGTTTCCAATCCTTACAATCCGAAATCCTTCGTAAAAATCCTTAGTGCTTCTTATTATGTCACAAACAAACTTATCCATAAAGATCATAATGTTCAATGTGTCATTGACTTGGACTAAATCAAAAACTTATCCTTTCATATTAAACTCCATACCCACAACTTGCTTCACATTTCATTTCCGACAATCCTCCAGGAGTATGAAAAGAGGTTCACCTAGAGACCTTCCAATGTATAACTATTGAAATGCTACCAACGAGTAGTTCTTTACATGTTATTGTAACCATATCCACTAATTTACTTGGTTTGTATAATGTATTCAAATCTAAATATCAATATACTAAAAGAAAAAAAAAAGTCAGAAATAACTTCTAGAAATATTTTTACCAGAATTAAGGCTCATTAATAAGAATAGTTAGGGAATAAATATTTAATTTTTTATAAATGATGTCCTACTTATTCGATATTAAACTTTTTTAATTAGTTAATATAAATTGCTGATAACGCTGGACCAAGAGCGCCATCTGTGTCTGTGTGTTAAGGATTAACTTAAAACAAGGATTAACTCCTAATTATATGAATAATATCTTTCCCTGCCGTGAGGTTTATCTTTATGTCCACAGTATTGCACATCGACCGTAATAGTAACTCCAGTAAATGGTTACAATAGGCTGTCTGGTGGAAGCTAGAAATAGATTACGAAAAAGATCCTATTCCATCTTCGTTGCCGATAGAATGCTCATAAAATCCCAATTAAAACTACTGTATCTGGATATATATCTGAATATATTTAAGACAGGGCTCTAGAAATCTGGTAGCTAAGAGATGATGTGGCCACCAATAGAGGCTATCGACGAGAGCTTGATTGCCTTTGAATCGATGTAGTGACCCGGCTCCTTCTCTCAATTTGGTCATTATAATTCGCCTCTCTTCATTCTGAACCAAAATATTTACATTCGTTTCGTAAAATTAAAAACTAGGATTGCAGCATCTATAGTAAAGAATATTATTACAAAGTACTTTAAAGAGGTGAATCTATGTTATGGTGGTTGGTAGAATCAGTTATATCATATCACTCACTATTCTAAATAGATAGATTTTTTTCATAGAACACAATTTGTCTATTATACATTTAAAAAAAAAAAAAATATCTGTTGAAATTAATGCTCTGTCTGAACACTACCAAAAGCTAATGGGATATTTCCAAATAACTATAAATAACATCTTGATTAAAAATAAATTTTAAACAGCCTTCATTAACTCTTTCTGGGAGGTGGTTATTATTATAGTGCTTATTATTATAGAAGAAAAGTGCTGACTAGTTGGCCATTTTATTAATTTATATTTCTAGGTTTAAAAATAGCTTAATTTGAATAAAAACATGGCCTTAACTGGCTATAATTTTTATTTATTATACATCTTTACAGTTTGCTATTTGATCGAGGAACAGAAACTTCTTTCTAAATAAATGAATTAGAGGTAAGACTAAATATTGGAAACCACTGGAACAAGCAAATTATTGTAAAATATCTATGAAATGTTGAAACTGCAAATAACTTTAGGTAAAATATTTCAATCACTTGAGGTACGCATAATGGTATAGAAGGATCAATACAATTAGGATTGATGAATTAATTGTAACTTCTATAGGAAATTTTTTATGGAAATTTTTTTATTAAGTTTCGAATGATAAGCATTCTTCTTCAGTTCTAAAACTTACAAAATTTTCAACACATTAGCACTATGTTACATGGATTATATATACTAAAGTTTTCAAAAATTTAATACAAGAAATCAAATATTGGAACTCACCTCAGGAGATGTAACAGATATCTGAAATACATCTATCGTGGGGGGGGGGAAGAGGCCAGGTAGGTAAAATGTTTGGGTTTTTTAGCTTGGAATTTCTCCTATGACAAGGGATTTTTCTGTTCCTATTGGAAACAGATTTAAAATGGGGATATTGGAAATGTTCATATGGCCATTTAAACAACAATTTGTGTCGGTTTTAAACGATTTTATTATTTCTAATGATTCATAAATATTTAATTTTTTTGTTATTTTCCACTTGCTCTAAAATAACCTAAAATTAAATATTTATAAATGATTAGAAATAATAAAATCGTTTAAAACCGATCAATTTTTTTTTTTTTTTTTTTTTTTTTTTTTTTTTTTTTTTTTTTTTTTTTTTTTTTTTTTTTTTTTTTTTTTTTTTTTTTTTTTTTTTTTTTTTTTTTTTTTTTTTTTTTTTTTTTTTTTTTTTTTTGGAACGGAAAAATTCAATGAGTCATGGGAGTAATCCCAGTTAAAAAACCATAAAATTTAAACTTTCTGGCCTCTTTCCCCCCATACATCAGATATCTGTTAGATCTTCTCAGGTGAGTAATTTGATTTCTTGTCTTACATTTTTAAAAACTTTACTATATTTTATCCATGTAACATGGTGCTGATGTGTTCAAAATTGTGTATGTTTTAGAACTGAAGATGAATGTTTATTATTCGAAACTAGTTTTCCAATAAAATAATAATAATCTTAGGTATTTCAAGACTGAGGAGAGAGTAGAGTGAAGGTAGCTGCGTAGACTCGAGATGGGTTTAACCTTCCAGCCGGCGCGCGGTTGAGACTCACACCAACGGGCGCGCAGCGGCATTTTGGCCGCCTCCGAGTTTGTTCAATTTTCATGAATATAAATGGTGTGTTTGTATTACTTATCGCTGTTTTTTTACCAGAGACATTAAGAAGACACCATTACATTTTATATATATATATATTTATATATATTTATATATATATATATATATTAGATATATTTTTTTTTTTTTTTTTAATTATTTATATTTTTTTATGGAAATAAAAATCTTGAATATCGATATACAGTATTTCGGCTATCATATAGCATTCTTATTAATCTAATACATATAAAAAATGATTATAAATCAAAATGAACGAAAATGAACATAAAGGTTTTACTAGTTTTGGTGACATCTTCCCACGTTCCCTGTGTGAGAAAAGAATTTGCAGATTTTTTGTTTGATTATTAGGCAAAAAATATTATAAAACTAAACTATCTGACGACCATTCATAATAACTATAGTGGATATGCGATATAATAGGAAAAATATATTATTACATTTTGGTTGGATGGCAAGAAAGAACACATCACGAAGAAGAGCGCGGCGGCAATCTGGCCGCCCTGACACTTCTGACCAGACGTACTCAACTTTGGAACTGACTGACACACACAGTTTTTGAAGAAGAGGTATTGCCGACCCGCTTCCTGTTCCCTAATGTGCTTATATAGAAATACCGGTGAGCCTCACTGGCTTATTGACAGTATATTAAAGATTTTTTAAAAGGACGGCCAAATAGCCGCCTGCTGGAAGGTTAAACTCAATTCAATCTAAATAACGATGATTTGTTTTGTATTTGAAAATAGAAGAACGAAAAAAACTTGTAAAATGGTATGCTATCCAGAGGATAGGCTTTGCCCAATCGGAATGGCTGCGGAGTCCCGGAAGCAGGGAAGCAGAAACCCAGTTAGGCAAATTGAGTTTACCTGCCAGGCCTACAGAAGGTACTTTACGAAGCTGGTTTGATTTACGGAGGACCACAGGCTACACCTGTAATGTGTGAGAAAGAAGATCATATATGTTTACCAATATCCAATACGTATTATTCTTCGGAATAATCGGCCGGGGTTATCCATTTTTCATTTTTACTGAAGGGGAAACAGTCAATTCAATATTGTTTTAACAAGATATTTACTGAATGCATTAACATTGGATCAAAGAACAACGTGAACTCCTGAACTGAAGTACCTATCCTATTCCTTGATAACGACAGACGATACTGACAGTAAAAAAATGAATGAAGTTGGGTCATAAAGTTTTACTTCACCTCCCCCCCCCCCCCCCCGTATTCTCCTGATCGGTCTTCTACAGATAATTTTTTTTCGGAACTAGGATAACTTTGTGCGAGGAAAATCATTTACAAATGATTCAGAAATTATAAATTTTTCTGAATTTATTTTACCTCCTGACTGAAACTTTTCCAAATCTGGCATTGAAAACGTTGTTAAAAAAAAAGTTAGTAAATTTTTAAATAAAGTGTATTTGATTAGTAACTTTTTTATTTACTTCTGTTTCCAAAAACGGACATTTCATGTGAAACAACAAAAACCTTAAAAAAACCACTCTGCGGAAGCTGGAAGCAACTGAGATTAAGAGAAGTCAACCTCTACTTTTTTTTTTTTTCGCTCCAAAATACAAAAACAAAATTAAAGGCTTTTATTATCATGGTCTTACATTTCAATGAGCGTAAGTTGACTAAGACGGGATATATCATATTCGGAAATAGAAAGTGGATTTTATATAAATTTAAAAGTTAATCCCTGCGATTGGAGGTATTAGTTAATTTATACTCAACATTAAATACTTCGATACATTTCCAAAACTCACAGCTTAGAATAATAAGATGGAGGGCAAATAAAAGCACACAATTTTACACGAATATAGGTGTTTGTGAAGTTAATCTCGAGTAGGAAACCATTCGAACAGTTAAAAAATGGTTTTGGTATATTGAAAATGTCATTTAATTAAATAATTATTCGATTTCTTCACAAAAGTTTTTTTTTTTTTTTTTTTTTTTTTTTTAAATTGCGACAATTATTTTTGCATTCTAAAGCGGTATTTCATTGCCAAAGTAGTACAAATAATGATCAAGATATAAAATTAAACGAATCTTTGAATTGAAAATCTTCTGTATCTGGACTATTTCTATGGCAGTTTAGTTTTTTAACCAAAGTAAAAATTTAGTGAATTTTAACGACAAAGTATCAATGAAATTTAATTTAAACTAAATAACCTTACTTACGTTTATGGTAAACAATAGCAGGATTAGATTTCATTCAATGTAATACACTTCACAATTTTCAGCAAGCTCAAGGCTGATAACTTCCCCGCAACAAGGAATGTCCAATTCAATGTGATATTTGAAATTCCTTTCCTTCCAGAAGTATCTTTAATTGAAGAAGCTGATGACTTAGAGCTTTTAATATTACTCAAGGAATGCCAATTATGGTGGAATAAGGTTTCAGGGGGGAAAATAGCAACGTATATCTTCCCAAGTGGCAAGCATATCTCCAAAGCCTCGGATATGGTTGCACCTATTTGGGATGGCGTTACAGGAGAACCAGGAAAGTTACGCTAGTTGATAACTGCACTAAAAAAATAATTGTGTTTTCCTTTAGGAAAAAAAATAGATACATTGGGATCAAAATTGAATTTCATATAATTTTAATTTAGATATAGCATTCATAAGGAAATGAAAGGCAATTCAACAATAATTTGATAAATTATACAATAGGGATAATGAAATTAGCTTCAACGAAATTGAAATACAGATCATTCACACTCGTTATTTTTCATTTACTAAGACCGTTTCTATAGAATAAGAAAGCAATAAAACAATCAATTAATTATATGAATCATTTAATAAATATAGGATACGCCTTAAATGTTCTTTTTATTCACTATATCAGTCACAATTTAAAAAACCTATCTTTTTTAAAAATACAATCTACTATCCTTTAAATTAGTGTTCAAGTATTAACGAAAATATTAATTTGAGATTCGACTTAAACATCAAAAATAAACAAATAAAGATAAACTGTGTGATTCATACTCATCAAAAGAATAAAATAATGCAAATTGGATTCTATTTGTATGAATTGCATGTTTAATATACTTAAAATGGTCGTGGTAAACAACGATTATAGTGCATACCGGCAACGTAAGGTAACGGTGCGAACAGAAAGCTCATATATCAAAGAATGAATATATGGTACCTTAAGTACAAGAAAGAGAATTGCAATTATTAAGGAGTGAATAGATAGGATATAAGCCGATGTATTTTTGATTGTTCGCTTTGATACTTCAATAAAATACAGTTATTTACAAGGGAATTAATATAAAATAAATATGTTTGTAGAGCTATGTTGGTTGGCAGGATAAAATAAAGAGTAGGATGTTGGGGATCAGTCAAAAAAAGGTAGTGTTTGATATAAACAAACATATTATTAACAAACATATTATTAACTTTGATGGCCATTATCAAAGGATAGAAGAAAAATAAGTGAAATACAGAAAAAAAAAATACAACACAATATGAACTATTGTTTATTAACAAGAATTGATATTATTGTAGGTAAAAGGAATATATTATTATAAAATAGACTCTACTTTGACAGCCTCGAGTCAACACACTATTCTACTTATGTTTGTTACAATTATATAAAGAGTCGATCTGCATGGCCGGACTGGATCTCAAGTATTATACTGACATAAAATAGTTGGTCATAACACACCATTGAACATTGATCTTCACTTTGCTTGAAGCCCGAAAACCTGTGCCTCCCTTAAAACCTTAATTAGTGTTCGAAGGTGAGCTAAAAATAAATAAATAACTGAAGGTCCATGATCAAACCTGATACTTCCACAGAAGGATTTGGCAGTCAAAGGACATCGGTTTCGGCGTTAGGTTGGCCCACGACTGGATTTATGATCCTCGGCAACGTTCCGAGTTCCATTAATTTTCCAACCAAATTACTGAGTCCCTTACTCAGGTAAAGGACTTTCCTGTAAATTTTCTGGAAATAATTCAGTTTTTGTCACATATAATATTTGTATTTTATTATTTTTGGCATTTAGAAAAAAAAAATCGTTCGGAAATTAAATAATTATAATAATTAAATAAATAAATAACAAACGATTTTGAGCCCGAACTAGTTAGGAATGTAAACATAAGTGTCTAATGGAATGAAAAGAAGAATTCGCACTTGGAAATTCTTTGTTTATAGGTAAGAGTAAATAAAATATTTTTAATGTTGACTCCTCAGTAGTGTTTGTAGCACCCATGACCTAACGGGCAAATTTAATAAAAACTTGACTAGATTTATAAAGTTTTGCTAAAATTAAAATAATCGTTTTAAATATCCTATTTTAATTAAGAATGTCATCTTCAAGCGAAAGTAACAGAAATAATTAATATAAACTTACTTAATGATTTCTTAATTCTTCCGTTTGTATTTAATTAATTAACTTCCTGTAAGATTCGCCTGGATTCGCATTGCCGTTTATGCAGACTTATTCTAGAAGCAAAGAACTGTATTTACAATAATTAGCTGCAGCTATTTGCAACTTTTAAAGTTATCTATTTTTATATCAGAGAAACGAGACTTTTCCAAAAGGAAACTTTTTGAATTTTGGCGGAAAAAATCATACTCCAATACCTCGTCCAAGTAGAACTACTTAAATACGTTGGCACGTATTAAGACGAAGATACAAAAGTAGAAATGTCGAATGAGTCGTTAAAGGCTATTCAAAATTTAACTTAATAAGACGGTTTGGAGTAATGATAAATACAATGTCCAGTGGATTCAATATAGACACAGATCCAAGTGTATACAAATGAAACTAAAAATTTATTTGGTAGTTTATATTTTTGGTATTACATACCATTCAGTATCCACCGAATTCTGACATGGAGCAGATTGTCGAGTCCGCTATTCTTCGTATTCGTTTGCGCAAAGTAGAAGCACTCGAATCTCGTAACAAGGGCCTGCGAAGGTACATACATACAACATAATAGAGAAAATGCTCCCTTCTTAGTAATATAACTATTTGTAGCATTCATTATTTATTCTTCAGACCCTGATGTATCTTCTATATCTAATTAAAATATAACATCCAATAATTTTTAAAAACATCGTTATTTGAAAAGGATATGAAAACTGGAATCAGACGAACATCAAGATGAATATGAAGATGATGCTGATGAAGATGGATAATGAATTCGTTTTAAATATTCATTTTGCTTTGTTTACTTAATTTTTTTAAATTATTAATATATTTTTTTGATTTTATTCATAAAATAATTAAAGATGAACATTTTCTTTCGCTTAAAAGTTTTTTTATTATTTTTTTTTAACCCTAATGACGCAAACTTTTCTTGATAACTTCCTTGGCATTTAATCTGTCCTTTCTTAAATATTTTCAATAAAACTGCGAAATTGTATTAAATCTAGTGGCATCAATATCTTCAAAATTTTACGCTCATATTTAAAAGTGAAAAATAGATTTTTTATTTAATTTCAATTCCCTTAAAAATATTAAATAATCTGATAACCCAAAGGGCTTTTACAGCTTTGGAAGACACGAGATTTCAAAACTTATGGTTTTGTGAAGAATACGACATTTGCACACCTGGACTGGCTGTTACCCCATTTGCAGACCCACGAAATGCACCTTGACCTTCCGAATCGGGTGGTAACCTGTAGGATAACCCGATAACACACACACACACACACACACACACACACACATACACACACACATACACACACATATATATATATATATATATATATATATATATATATATATATATATATATATATATAATTCAAATAATAAAAACAAGAAGAAGTTGGTATTTCTTTATAAAAGTAACAAAAAAGAAGTTGTTAATAATTATTATCACCAATTATTACAATATGTTCAATTATTTTAATTCATACCTTACCTAAATTACAATGCCTATCGGATTTCCAAGCCTTTGAAACTGTTCTCCTCTGAAATCCTAAGCATTTAGTTTCACGGTCTGTGAAATTCGAGGTAGGTATCAGATAATCCTTGATGCCTTTTGGCATTTAACGATCACCTATAAATTTGTGATTGTTTAATACTTTGTTTAACATTTAATACTTTTTTATTAGTCATTTCATTTATCTTTTATGAGAAATTTATATCATGATCGTAAACATGTATTTACTATTGATTCTCAGGAGTAAAGATAATGAAACTACTATGGATTTCTATACTTGAAAATTAGTATCCTAACTTCCGAATACATTGGCAAGAATTAAATAATAAAAATAATTACAATAGAATGGATAATTAATCAAGATTCTAATGCCGTATTAAATACTGATTTATCTGATACACACATACAAGGACTGTAGCCGCAACCGCTTAGGAAATAGTTGGCACACTCACAAGATTTTTCTTCTGCCTTTACAAAAATAAATAAATATAATGCATACACACACAAATAATATATATATATATATATATATATATATATATATATATATATATATATATATATATATATATATATATAGAGAGAGAGAGAGAGAGAGGGGGAAGATAATCAGGGATGCAATCAAACAGAAACACCACGACAAGTTGAAGGTCAGGTCAGGTCGAAACGTTGGCATACAATTAAAGTAATTATACTTGATGTGTTTTTTCTGTTAGACTGCATCCCTCATTATCTTCTTCCCCATTCATCTTAACAGTCAACTATACTTTTTTCAATATATATAAATAAGATGATCATCATCAACGTATTGTTTGCAATTTGTAGTTTTAAATAGTTTATAGTATAAACTACTTCTGAATTTTTTCATGACAAACTATTCTTATTTTTGAGAATATCAATTTGAAGTTGAGATGGATGGATTGTTCTGAGGAGTGAATTCTCTTTATCTTGAGAACATGTCAATGGAGTGTCCGTCTTTCCAGCGTTCCCAAAAATCACATCCTCTTTGTTAAATTCACCTGCGATTTCTTCTGTTCACAATGAATCTTTATGTCGTGTTTTTCTAATTTTCGTATTTTTTTTTTTTTTTTTATTATTTCTACATATCTTTCACCAAAAGTTTTGCATCGGCAGTATTTGGCTTTCCCTGAGATGCCCTTAGTAGGAAACAACCATTGCTTAACTATTTTTATTAACACACTTAAATAATTGAACTAATACTCATAATGATGAAGACAATGAATATTATATATACATTTTTTTATAGAGTATTTATGATATATCAAATTTAATTACCCCTTTATTTTTTCAAATTTATAAATAAATAAGATACATTTCGAATCGAAAACCATTAGACTAATGGAATAAAGGAAATGCGAATGAAGAAAGGCATAAACGATATGCGAATCAATCAATTACGTAGTTTTAGAAAATGATTGGTTAGCCTTTGCACGAGGTAACGATATCTTGCAGATTTTTAGATTAATACGTCAGTCTAAAAGCCCATAATACAGGATTACGGAGCTGCTATCAGTAAGACAAAGGTGTTTCATCAGAGTGTGCAGTACTCAGCGCTGTTATTAACTTAGACGATGAATAAAAGGAGTCTTATCTTCATCGGCTCGAGCCTCTTCCTATGCTAGTGCTCCTCTTAGTCAGTTCTTTTAGAAAAATAATTATAAAGTAACTATCCACTGATGTTATTAAAAAGCTCTTTTAGAATCGCAAAGCTTTTATAAATATTTTTAATACGATAAAATTTACAAATGGAAATAACTAATTACATAATGTATTTATATTAGGCAATTCATATTATTTTCATTTTTTTAATATGTTTTAAAAGTACTTTCATTCTTTATGGACGATTATTTTAAAAGTTTAAGAAACAGCATTATTTATATAACTTCCAGACGAGGCAAACATCGAATACTATTCATAATTATGTAAACCTTTAAATTTTATAGTAATAATAGTAAATGTCGCATAAGCTAATATTTTTAATTTTATTATACATTGACATACAGACCAACAAAACTTACCTGCCCATCGATTTGGATTCCGCTCATTACACTCGAAGACCCAACAAATACACAGAGTTAGTAACTACAACCGATTTCAACAACTCTAAAGCATAGGCTTTATGTTACTGCCTTGATGTAGCAAATGCATTTGGTAAAGTCTGGCAACAGGGTTTTCTCTTCAAATTAAAATCTCTTCTTCCACCATCTTATTATCTTAATCTCCAATATTTTACTCCGCTGTTCGACAAGGTTCAGAGATCTTCTCTATGCGACCTTTAATGGCCAGGGTACCTCAATGTTCGATTCTTACTCCACTCTTAAACATAATATACACATATGACATCCCACTTGACATTACACAACACATTACATTCACACTCCGACATGACACATATCCATTATTTTACTCATACAACAAACTAATTCCGCAGACAAACACAGTGAAGTACTTAGGACTAACATTCGATAGAAGGATGAAATAGGCCCGCCATACTAAACAGACGCCAATTACTTAATTTAAATAAGCGTCTCCGACTCTTGTTTTTTCTGCAACAAAGGAGATCCTCTCTGAAAGTAAGTCAGTGCCTGAATACATACACTTACTTACTAAAACCCAAAGGCATCACTGATTTATGGTCCAGCTCTCTAATAATCTCACATACAAACTACAAACAATTCAATCACAATAATTAAGACAAATTACACATCTCCATAGCGCGTGCGTAATGGAATACTGCATACAGACCTACACAAACCCACTGCACTGGACCGCATCAAAACAGAATACAGAATATTTCACGACATATTACATCACCACCCAAACAGACTCATACAAAACATGGCTACAATATTTCCTACGATACCTACCTTAGCTATAAAGGACCTCCATAAGTAAGAAACGACCTAAAATAATGTGAGGAGGACATTTATATATAATATATTTTTTTTAGCACATACGCTGGTTCTTCATTCCGGTGTCTAAAGTCGAAGAAAAGTGTGATAAAAAAAAAAAAAAAAAAAAAAAAAAAAAAAAAAAAAAAAAAAAAAAAAAAAAAATATATATATATATATATATATATATATATATATATATATATATATATATAGCTAAATAAAAGGTTCGCGGGACTGAGTTTTTAAAAAGAGCGTTTTTATTGACAGACATACATTATACAAGAAAAAGCACAATTCATAGCCTAATACAAGGACTTCGTGTTGAACATCTGGCGTCACAACGCTTAGACGAGCAGAGTGTCAGCCGGGCACAGGTGGGGGTGGCCTTTTATACAGTTATCTAGGAGAGGGGGTAGTGTACATTTATTCCGAGTTCCGAGGTCTCCGATGGAACAAATATCTTAGTGTAAATAGGTAAGATTCTATACAATAAAAATAAAAGGTTTGGACCTTATACATTTCTCAATACCTTTTACACTAAGTCATAACATTGCAATAGATAACATTCTATAAACAAAAGGGATTGGACCTTATTCTCTAAGTTTATACAAGCATAGAAGGATTAGACCTTGTTTACTAAATTAGAATTTGAACATTTGAAAACAAAAAGTTACAATTATCAACTTCCTATAAACAAAAGGATTATACTTTGAACTTCCTGTTTACTAAGTCAGGATCTGTACACTTGAAAAATAAAAAGATTTAAACCTTGTCCATTTCTTAATATTAACAATAGGCTTAACCTATAAAATGTTTATACATTACAGAATTCCTTACATGCTAAAGTACAATTTTCCTTATAACTAAAAGATAACAGGACATTTCTTAATACTAAACAATTCATATCTATACATTATTTAAATAAAAGGAAAAATAAAATAAGAGTCTTTGAATCAGTTTCCTCTATTACAAATAATACTTTTAGCTTCAAAATTACTCAATTAAAATAATAATATTTTAAATCAAAATAAGAATTCAAACACTCCTTTACAATAATAACAATTAATAATAATTTCAAAATAAAATACATACTTTTTCAATGATCAATCAAAATAATATTTCAAGACAAAATAATAGTATCCTAATTTTTATGATAGTGACTTCAAAATATTAATTACAAAATAAATCGGACAGAATATTACTGTGAAATAAAATAATAATTTGAATGATCTTTTACATTATTAACATTGAATATAATATTTTACAACAAAATACAAAAGTCCGACTTTATTAAAATAACTACAGCATTGTCAATTTAATACAGATAATTCTTTCAATATAACATAAACATTACTCCCAATACCATTGCATTTATTATTTTTAAAATAAAAGATTTTTAAAACATTTTAATATCGTTTAAATAAAATTAAATATTTTTAATCAGAACCACTGTCTGAATCGTAATTATCCGAAATGTTTACACGAATGGATTCATTATCGTCGTCCGAAATAGATTGTTTCTTTTTCCTTTTTTTCCTAGTGGGCCTTTTAATATTGTCAATATGAGTTTTGATTGGTCTTTTATCTTTTACTAATACATTTACTTTTTTAAATTTGTCTCTACTTTTTATTTTCGCTTGGGTATTTTTCAAATATTCTGTGTCTCCTAATTGTTCCTGAATATCTAAAGGGTCTTCTCTATTTTTATTTAATTTTTCTGTCCTTGTTTCTTTTTCGTCATTTATTTTCGATCTAATTAATTTATGTAATAATTGTTGGTCCTTATGGTATTTTAATACATATTGTTCTGTCAGGTCGGTGTTTTCGTTCGATTCTAATCTGGAGGTTCCGAATGTAATTTCATTAGGCCTTAATTTTAATTTATTGTTCAAGGTATTATTATACGCTATTACCGATAATCTTAATTTCTGTTGCATTGAACATTTATCTTTTTCTTTTCCTATTATTCTCAATAATTCGTTTAGGGTAGAGTGGACACTGTTCACTAATCCCAAAGAGTTTGAGTGGCTGGCTGAGGTATAATGTAAGATAATATTATTTTCTTCACAAAACTGTTTTACTAAATTATTTTTCATTTCCGTCCCTTGGTCTAATGATACTTGTAGAGGTGTGGGAAAGTATGTCATATAGTTAGTCAGTGCGTTACAAATATTAATTGCGTTCTTTGATTGTAGGGTTTGAGCAAATAAATGTTTCGAAAATGTGTCTACTGCTGTGAAAATTATGGCATTGTTAAAATTAAAAATGTCAATCATTAATTCCTGAAACGGTCTTTCTGGCGTAGGTGTAATTTGAAATTTGGTCTTTATAGGTTTTCGGTCATATTTTGTAACTTTACAAGTTTCGCATTTATTAATATACTCCGCTATTTTATTTTGCATCCCTGGAAAATAATATTCTTTTTTAAGTTTTTCGAATGTTTCGTTTATACCCCTATGCTTTGTTTTGCCTAAATGATAATTATCTATAATTTCTATTTGTTCATTAGGATTTTCGACGTCATTTCCAATTTGTTTGTATTTTTTCAATTTAACCGATGGATATTCCGTTTCTATTATTTGTTGTATTGTTCTAAAATAATCGTCATATAAAGTTTCGGTTATTTCGTTAGGTGATTTACAAATTATCCCGTATGTTTTATTAGGTTCGAGTATTTGTTCTAATAATGAAGCGATATCTGGTTTAGCATAAATGTTTAATTCGTATCGGCGTTTCCCAAATGGTTTAGTGAAATTAATTTTTGTATTTCCCCTTTTTATAATTATTTGATTTTTTTCTATGTTTATACATTTTTCGGGTTCACAAATTCGTACTTGTTCGTTACTAGATTCCTGGGAATGGATTGTCTCTAAATCATCTTCCGGCGGTACTTCTAAGTCCTCTATTATCGCGTCATACTCGGAATTGTTTTCGTCCGCTATTTCCTGATTTAATAATTCTTCGACGTCCATTTCCTCCACGTCGCTATTATGATTCAATTCGTCGCTTCCCCTGGAAAGTGCATCGGCCACGTAATTTGTTTTTTTCCCTGAATGTGTTTAACTTCGAATTCAAATTCTTGTAATTTCCAAACCCACTTCATTATGCGCGTGTTACCATTTTTCATTGAAAAAATCCACGTTAAAGGTTTATGGTCCGTGCATAAAAGAAATTTTGTACCGTATAAATAAGGCTTAAAGTGTTGGGTTGCCCATACTACCGCTAGTAATTCTTTTTCTATTGAACTGTAATTTAATTCCGCATTTTGCAATACTCGGGACGCGAATGCTACTGGGTGTTCCATTTCATTTTCGTCTTTTTGTGAGAGCACGGCTCCGATGGCTTTATTACTGGCGTCTGTAGTTAATATAAATGGTCGTTCCCAATCCGGATAATTTAAAATTGGTGTGTTACTCATCATTTCCGTTAGGGTTTGACATGCTTCCTTAATTTCCTTCGTGCCATAAATTTTAGTTTTTAAAGAATTAGAAATCGGTCTGGTAATTTTTGCGTGATTTTTAATAAACTTTCTATAGTATCCCGTCATGCCCAAAAATTGTCTCGTCGTCTTTTCATTACGCGGAATGGGGAAATTTAAAATTGCTTCTATCTTTTTCTCGTCTGTTTTTAATCCGTCTGGGGTTACGATGTAGCCTAAAAAGTTCAATTCGGTTTTAAAAAATTCGGTTTTATCTAATTGTATTGATAGGTTACGTTCTTTTAGGGCTTCAAATACTCTTTTTAAATCTTTTAAATGTTCTTTTTCGTTTTTTGAGTAGACTATTATATCGTCGATGTAATATAGAATTGGGGATATTTTGTATCATCATCGTCAACGCTCTCTGAAAGGTTGGGGGTGCATTACACAAGCCAAAAGGCATACGTAGAAACTCAAAATGTCCATTTTCGGTGGAAAACGCGGTTTTAGCTATTGAATCTTTATCCATTTCAATTTGGTGAAATCCCGACGCGAGGTCTATGGTAGAAAATATTTTCGATCCCTTTAGTCTATTTAATAAATCTTCAATATTCGGTAGGGGAAATTTGTCTTTTACTGTAGCCTGATTTAGTTTCCTATAGTCTATCACCATTCTAATTTTTTTCTGTCCCGACGCGTCTGATTTCTTTGGTACGATCTAAAGCGGAGAATTATACGGCGATTTGCTAGGTCTTATTATATTACTTTTTAGTAGTTTTTGAACTTCATCATTAATTTATTTTTTAAATTGTTCCGGGTAACGGTAATTACGCGTATAAATTGGATTTTCATTCGTTGTTATTATTTTATGTTTTATTAACCCTGTTGATTTTAAATTCTCGTCGTCCCTTTTTAATACTTCGCCATGTTGGCTAATAATTTCGATTAATTCTTCCTTTATTTCCGGACTAATATGTTCGTGGCGAATTAAGTTTTCAATTTCGTTTTTATCATTAATAAAAAATAAGTCATTCTCTAATTTAAATTTTTTCTTTTTAAATTTTAATTCATTTTTTTCTAAATTGATTTTTAATTTTAATTTTTTCATTGTCTCGTAGCCCAATAAAATATTAAACCTTTCGCTAAACGGAAATATTAAAAATTTGACTTTTTGATTAATTCCTATCAGGGGCATTAGGTCAATTATCACGCTTTGTGATCCTTCCGCCGTTCCCGTAGGTGTTCGAATCGCAAAATCCTCTTTAGAAATTTCCGAGAAATGTGGAATGTGATCGGGGTGTATATAATTTTTTGTGGCACCCGTATCAATTAGCCATTTATTTCCCATACTGTCAATTAAGTTCGGTAAGTCGTTGTTTAAGTTCAAGTCATGAATTTCTATTCGTTTATCCTGGTTATCTGTTTGTTTATCTGGTTTAGAATTTAAATTGTTTATATCCGGTCCGGAGGTCTGCTTGTGCTCGGGCCTAATTCTAAAAAATGATCCTGTCTTTTTTCCAAAGATTCAATCCGCTCTAACAATAATTTAATTTTTTCGTCTTTTTCTTCTTCAATTGTATGTACCCTATTAGAAACAGTTCTCATCGAAACGGTGTTAGAATCTATTTGAGGTTGCTGGTAATTTTGCCTAATATTTCTAGAGGGTGGTTTATTAAAAAATCTATGTTGCGACTGGGGGTCCCACGGTTGATTATAAATCGGAGTCGTATATTCAATAGCTCGATGTTGTGGCCGGAAGTTATGTTGGTTGTTATTGTTATAAGAATTAGAGGTTGGACCTTGCTCATACTGATACTGTTGCTGTCGGTAATGTTGGGGATTATTATACGACGTATATTGCTCGCGGTGGTACTGATGGGGTCGGTAATTTTGATAATCATAGTGGTTGTTAAAATTATGTCGGTACTCTTTATTTTTGTAATTATTTTCAAAATTTTTCTTTTTGTAATTATTTTGAACTGGGTTTTTTTGGTGTTTTTTATCGCCATAAATTCTATGTACGATGTGAGCCGCGCTGTTTCTTAGTATTTTTTCTAGGTCTTCTAATGAGTCAAATTTTATATGGTAAATGAAGTCCGTTAGTGCTGGGTGTAAACTATGTACTGCGTGGTGGGATATCTGTTTGTCATACCTATACATTTCGTCCTGTTTATCTAATATCTCATTGTCGGAGTAAATTCGCGCATATAAATCGCATCTTTTTTGGCCCAGTCGTTCTAAGAAATCGAGTGGGTTTTCATTATGGTAAGTCCGCGTATTTAAAATTTCCGAAATTAATTGTTCCCTAGTTCTCGTGTCCTGGTACTTTTTCTTTAAGAATTTTATTATTTCTTTTACTGCATTGAATTCCTTATCATATACGGCGACTTTAGCTTTTCCAGTTTGTTTATTTAGGATTGTTAAAACAAGTTTAGCTTGGTTTGTATTTTTATGGGTATTATCATCTTTACAGTATAAATTATATAAAAATTCACTATTTCTAATAAAATCAACTAGTTGTAACGGATTTCCGTCATATTCCGGGATTAATGCTAAATCATGATTTTTAATTTCTAGAGCCATATTATTTTCTTTTTTAATTAACGTTGAACCTGTTATTATTAAGTTACTTAATTTTTCTTCTAAACCATTCATAAAGATAAATGCTAAATTTTAAATTATTATATTACATATAATACTTATTACTAACTTATATTTAAATTACAAAATTACTTAAAAATAAAAATAAAAATAAAATTAATTATACTTTTTCTTGATACAACGTTGTCTTCGATGTCTTCTTGATGACGCTCCCTTTAGCTCCTTCCCGTCGATTCTTTAGCAAGAGGTTGAAGGTCCTTTTTGTCAAGGTATTGGAATACTAAAGCGCTCCCAAAGACTTGAAGATCTGCTGATGTACTAATACTCAGCTCCCAATCTTCTCATGCCAGTGGAAAGAGGTCTCGCTGTTCTGTACCTGAAATAAGATAGAACTGCCGCGAAGTTACGTTAACGCTTCCAAATGTCCCTCCGTTCGGGCGCCAGCTAAATAAAAGGTTCGCGGGACTGAGTTTTTAAAAAGAGCGTTTTTATTGACAGACATACATTATACAAGAAAAAGCACAATTCATAGCCTAATACAAGGACTTCGTGTTGAACATCTGGCGTCACAACGCTTAGACGAGCAGAGTGTCAGCCGGGCACAGGTGGGGGTGGCCTTTTATACAGTTATCTAGGAGAGGGGATAGTGTACATTTATTTATTATCTCTAATACCATTGGGTTTCTATAACTATATATATATATATATATTTTACGTCATATATATTAACTTTTTTTATATTGAACAATGATTATTTATTTTAAAAGAAATTAAGTTCTATATTTAGTTAGATAATATGTGGTTCTGTGCGATTCGAAGTATGTTAATATTGGCTACCGGGCTGCGGAATTAGGGAGCGACCAATGGTTTTAATCAGTTGTCGCTGTAGCCTCAAGTCGCCTATAACGCCGCATAAGCTTCAGTAATAATCTAGGTCAAAAACAAAAAGGGTCAAATAAAATTAAATTTTAAAAAAACTTAATTTATCCAGTAGAAAAAAAAAATGCAAATATGGTGAATTTTTCCCCACATTTTATTTAGTTTAATTTAAAATGTATATATTTTGTTATGTAACATTTTAAAGGTAATATAATTGTCACATTTAATTTTACGCTTTGCATTCTACTATAGAAACCGAACGTGACCAGAGGTTAGAGATAGAGAATCAAATATGACAGTAATACAATTTTGTCATTTTTAATGTTTAAAAGCTTCTGAAATTCAACAAGTATGTATCTTGTAATCCTATGTTTATCTCATACGATAAACGGGATACGGATACGATATAAGAAGGGTTACGGAGAAGATTTCCATGAGAGCATTTAGTCTGACCGCATCTTGGTGGAACTTCTTCTTCTTCTTTTTCTTCCTTCTTGTGCCATAACTAACTGTAGAGGGGCCTCCAGCGCTGCCAGAGCTCACGGTCCCTGTAGAGCTGCTTCAGTTGATGGAGTGTTCTTCCTCCTATCCTCGGGATATACTCCTCATATAAAACCCGAGCCCTTCCGCGTTGTCTCTTGGAGAGTTCATGTTTTGCCATACTAAAGTGCGTTTAGTTCAGTGCTGTTATCAGTTTTGTGACGCAAAGTTCTTTGTTCTCAAAGTCCTTTGTCCACAAGTTCTTTGTTCTCGGGCCTTTGTTCCCGGGAACGCGTCCACCACGTGTCAGCTTTTTGTGATATTCCTTTGTTCTCATAATCTAATGACAGTGTTAAAACAATGGTAAACACTAGAAATAATCTCAGCGTGGCCCAGAAAGCCCAGCTACCCCCCTCTGATGACGAGGGAGAGTTCAGAGAACCACGTAATAAGGCTAAGAAGACCACGCCGAAAAATACGCCCCCAACAACAACGCAGAATAGTTTTTCTCCACTTCAACAAGCACCGACGGATCCAGGAACTTCAGGAAACGGAACTACCTCTACAAGCACACCCTGCCCACCGATCTTAGTCGCAGGCAGAAAACTAAATGAGGTAATTAATTACTTAGCCAAACTTAAGGTGACAAATTATTACCTAAGGGAACTGAGGACGGGCGTTAAGATTGACCTCGAATAAGCATCCGAGAGATCGGAAGTCCTCCGTGGTCTGCAATTGTTAGGAATTGGGCACCACACATATTCGAGAAGAGGTGACAAACCTAAATTAGTGAATTTCACACAAAAAGGACTCCCCCCATCTTTTACGTCAAATGGCGTCATAGAGGCATTCAAAGACCTCAAGATAAATAAAGCTCGACGGTTACAAAAGACCTTACCAGATGGGAAAAAGGTCGATTTGTCACCTATAATAATCACCTTCCCCGCTGGCGTCACATTAAATGACGTCAAACAAGTAAGACATGTTAACGGAGTCTTTTTCAAGACCGAAAATTACAAAGCCAAAATTGATCCCCTACCCCCACAGTGCTACAAATGCCAGAAATTTGGCCACATCCAGAGCAACTGTGGGTATGAGCCAGCATGTGTTCGCTGTGGAAGCGATCACAACATTAAAAACTGCCCAAATGAAGGGCAGATGAAGTGCAAAAACTGTGGGGGAAGCCACGTATTATCCTACAGATCATGTCCATATAGGAAAGCACTGGAAGAGCAGTTAGCAAAACGCACAACTGCGAAAAAACAGCCAACCAGCGCTCCCGCCAAACCGACCAATGGGAGAGCTCGACAGGCGGGAGAGTCTCGGCAAATTACCACCGCATCTACTGCAGCGCCACAGGGTGTCCCCCCTCCACAAGCCACCCTACCCCCCACTCCCACCTCAGCAAACCCCCCTCCCGGCACCTCCATGCAACCCTCATTCTACAACATGCAACCATTGGGGTGACATCCCTCCTCCCTGGGCAGTCGCAATGCAAGCCACACTCCAGACACTAGCGGATCAGATGACCCTGCTGGTTCAGATCATGGCGGATCAAGGAATCAGCAATGAATTCCTTCTCCGTCATGAACTTCTATTGTAACGGACTTTGCCCGAAGATAGAAGAAATCCGAGCACTGCTGGCACTGAGAAGGCCCACCGTGGCCGTATTCACGGACACCAGAGTGCCTGGACCACCACCATTTCTGCAAGGGTATGCCGTGGCAACAGATAGCACTAGAGACCCACATAGAGGTGTCCTCATCGCCGTCCGCCACGGTATACCATGGAAGAAGATGCCCGAACCCCTGGCTGTTACGGACCAACGTATCAGCCACTTGACTGTTCTGATATAACCCTCATCACAGGGGTATATCGACGTCCACAGGGTTCTCTTGTGGAGTTGAAAAACGTTCTGCGAGCCTGCGGGGCAATGTCCAACCACTGAGTCATTGGAGACCTCAACGCCCGACATAGTCTATGGCATAATTCACGGACAAATGCGGCGGGCAGGGTGTTAGTCAAGACCCCCTTCACGATAGTCCACCCTGACATCCATACCTTCCGCTGCTACTCCAATGGATACACATCAACCATCGACCTCCTTCTGACACGACAACCACATCGAATCACTGGCTGCACGGTGACTGACTTCATCACCTCAGACCACCGGCCAGTGATTTACGAACTCGAAGGAAGGAGGGACGAGCCAGCCCCAGAAAAATTCCTATATCAAGAAGCTGACTGCGGCAAATACAAAGCATAAATTTGCCATAGACTACCTTCGGTGAAACCGCTACGGTCTCTGGAGGAAGTCGATGATTTCATCAATACCTTCAGTGACACCATCCTCGAGGCTGCCCATTCCTCTATTCCTACCTTCCGTCCTTCCCCACCTCATCTCCAAAAACCCCCGCCTCATATCATGGCTCTCATATCGAGCAGGCGGAATCTAAAAAACAGGTGGTACAGAACCCGGGACCAAGACGTCAAGATAGCCCTTAACGCCCTCACCACCCAGATCAAAAATTTGCTCCGCCAATGGAAAACCTCTACTTGGCAGGACAAGCTGAGGGCAACACATAATGATTACCGGAAGTTCTGGAAATTAACAATATCTGCGGTTAAGAAAACTTCCACGATCCGCCTGCACGATGGGGACGACTCCTCTCCTCTTCTGACCAAGCGGAGCTGCTTGCTAAGCACTACAGAAAGGACATCACCAACAGGACCACCGATGTTGAACCTCTCCCGTCCATGGCCCAGGAGAACAACTTCATGTTCATCAGCCCTAAACAGCTGAAAGCCATCTTAAGAAGAACGAAAGGGAACAGAGCTCCTGGACATGACGGGATTCTGACAGTCCTTCTCAAGCAGCTCCTCAGAAAAGGAATAATGCACCTCACGAACCTGTACAACTCCTGCTTGAGGTTAAGATACTTCCCCGTTCAGTGGAAGCATGCAATACTGTTTCCACTCCTCAAGCCGGCTAAAACAGGAGACAAGCCAGAACACTACCGGCCAATCAGCCTGTTGTCTCACCTCGGAAAAGTATACGAGAAAATTGTTCTCAATTACCTACGAGACCTTTGGGAGGATAACTTAGTTATTCCGTTTGAACAAACGGGTTTCCAAGCACGCCTCAGCACTGAACACCACCTGATGAAGCTGCAAACTGAGGCGTGCTCAAACTTCAATCGGAATACTGCAACAGCGCTGATCTCCATAGACTGCACAAAAGCATTTGATTCCGTATCTCATGGCATCTTATGCAGAAAACTTGAAGATCTAGACTGCCCTGAGCAGCTCTATGGAGTCATTGTCTCCTTTCTCAGTGAGAGAAGTCTCGCTGTACGGGTTCGTGACGTCCATTCAAATTCAGTACCCCTCACTTGCGGTGTGCCACAAGGAGCTGTACTATCTCCAGTGTTGTTTAACATCTACACTGCTGAAGTGGTTGGCAAAAACTACGGTAGAGCGATATTAGCCGCTTTTGCCGACGATATTGTCATCACTAGCAGCAGCATGAACCCCACTAGAGCACTACGGCAGGCCGAAACGGTCTGCGGTGAGATCATTCAACGGCTGGATTCACTTAACATCCAAGTAAATCCAGCCAAAACGGACTGCGTAGTGTTCTCACACCAGCGTATGAAAAGGACAACACTGCCGAAGACCCTGCGAGTGGCAAACACCACCATTGCCCCCTCCAACTCCATTGTCTACTTAGGCGTTACCATCGATAGAGGGCTGAAATTTTCAGCTCACTGTTACAGGGCACACCGTAAAGTGAGAAAAAGATCCTACCGCCTCCATCGCCTCCTATCCTCTCCAGCACTTTCCCTCCGTCTCAAACTTTGCATCTATAAAAGCATGTTGAGACCTGCCCTCCTGTACGGTGCCCCTCTTCTCACCCGCCTTTCAGAAGGAACTAGACGGCACCTGCAGCGGTTCCAGGACTCCATGCTGAAGAAGATGGCAAAGTCTACATCGCTGAAGAAGAAGAAGAAGCCAGAAGACCTTCACGAGATCTTCAATCTTCCGACCATCCCGGAGTTCATCCAACGCCGGCATGTCAAGTTTCTGGACTCTCTGCAGTTCTTAACGAACCCCCTGTTCAGAACCTTGACACCGGCGCCACCCCCGGTGCGCTGGCAACAAACACCAACGAACCAATGAGAGCCCACTGAAGCAACGGGCCAGTCAGATCCCACTGGCCACTGGTCAAAAATGTGACCACAAGGACATTTAACTTTTCTAAATATATAAATAGTAGATAGTATGTATAAAAAAAAAAAATCTATCCTGCCTTGTCTGTTGGTGTTAGTTCCCAAGTATAGAAAGTCTACTACTTCAAGAACCTCACCGTAACGGGTTTAATGGCCGAAATGAGGTCTTCGGGGACATTTTTTGCAGCAAGAACATTTCTTGACGAGGGACTGAGTCAAAGGCAGCATTAAGATCCAGAAATGCAAGGTACATTTTTTTTTTCCTCTGCCCCATGCTTCTTCCAATATCATTCTTAGAGCGAAAATGTGGTCTTGTGTTTGTCTCCCTGGACAAAATCCTGCCTGTTCCTCCTCCAACTGCTCCGCCACGAATCGTCTCAGCCTTTTCTCCAGGACATATCTGTACATTTTGTATGCCACTGACAAGAATCTAATTGATCTGTAATTAGCACACTGTTTAGCTGCATTTTATGTGGATTGTAATAATCACGCTATATTCCCAATCTTTCGGGATTGTCTTGGAGTCCCATATAGTCTGAAACAGAACTTGTAACGCTTTAATGAGGTATCGCTCGGTGGCTCAAGATGGTATTTATTTTCTATGACCCCTACAACTGATTTGTTATTTTCCCAATCTGTTAGAATTTATTTCTAATATTTAAGGAGCATAGATTTATTTTGTTTTAATGTCTTCTACGATTGTTTTTCATTGTATCACCGTTGCAAAGTCGAACTGATTGAGATGTTGATTAATGAAAGTAATAGTGTTTACCTTTCTATGTAAGGCTTAAAATAGTCGGAATGGAATTTTAAAAAATATCTTTCAATCCTGCACTTAAAATAGATAAAAAAATGACATCTTATTTTCCTTCACCTACAGACAAAAAAGACCCTTTTCAAAAACGCGGTGTATATGAACTAAAATGTAATGTACTTTGAAGAAAAATACAGAGAAAAAACGGTGATCGATACATCAAAGACTCTTAAGATAAGAGTATACAATAATAAAACACAGAATTCCAACTTGACAACCATCTTAATGATTAAAACCATAAATTCAATCAATAATCGGGAGTGAAATTAATACACCAAGTAGAAAATAGCCTAAAATTAAATGTTTATCAACAATTAGAAATAATAAAATTGAACGATCAGCTGTTTGGGCTCCATGTGAAGAAGACACGCTTCAGGTCAGTCCCAAAGATTTATATATTTCGAGTGCTATTTATGCATTTATTGACTTTATTTTGTGCACATTGAACAATATTAGTGCGCGTGTACCATTATTAAAAAAAAAGTGATATATATAGTCAGTCAATTTATTTAACGCCTTTTACAGGCGTACAGAGCTTTGGCTCTGGAACAATATGGCAACAGTTCTTAATACCTCAAAAATGTCTCAGAATGTTTTTTGAAACCAACAAATCAAAAACAGAAAGAAATGGAACTAATCCAAAGCAGTAATTACTCGAAAACCCAGTCTAACCTCAACGCAACTGAAACCACATATGCTAAAGCCACCGCTTCAGACCGTTTTTCAAAACGAGAAAATGCTATCATTTTACATACATTACCAGTCATAAAACAAAAAAAGAATATGTTCTCAAAATCGCAGAATTAATAGACCCAAAATTCATAAGATACACCTCTAGAATATCCAATTCAAGATTTTGTATCCATTTTAGCAATAAGGAAGCAATCGATAACCTCCTAAAAAAACATCAATCGATAACCATTGACAACAAACAAATAATTATAAAACGTCTAATTAACCCAGCCAAACGTATAATAATTTCTAATGCTTGCCCTTCAATTCCACACGAAGCAATAGAAAATGAACTCAGAAGCCTAGGTATTAAATTAGTCTCTCCCATGCATTTTCTAAGAGCTGGTTACCAAGACCCAAGGCTGGCGCACGTTCTCAGTTTTAGACGGCAAGTGTATATTCCACCCGAAGATTTGAATAAACTTCCAACGTCTTTACTTATAAAACATGACAATGTATCATATCGAATTTTTTTCAGTGAAGACATTGTCACTTGTTTTATTTGTAAACAACCGGGTCATATATCTACAGATTGCCCTGAGTGCGATAATGATAACAATATTCAGGAGGCATCTAACGGGAAAGAAAACCTTTTAATACATTTTGATCAAGATGTTAAAAATAATTGTGAAACAATAACAAATTCTTGAATATTAGACACACCAAATCATATGGTTAATAAGGCTCCAACGACCATAGGAGGTTGTCATGGAGACCCTTTGAAAATAGAGTCACTAGAAGACAGTAACGGAATAGAGCCTTTAAACCAAGTATCACGTAGCCATGGTGATGAGTCAAACAATATCACTGTAGATAGTTCCGGTGCCGAATCAGCTGTTAATTCGAGCAATAATTTAGCAGCGTTACCCGTGGCGGTTTCTGGCACTAAACGATGTTACTCAAGTCCTCCTGCTTCTACTTTATCCAATATAGAATTAAGTTTATCTCTAGATTCTCCGGATGAGTTTGAAAATACCATTAATTTACAAGATTTCCCACCAATACCAGCACCTCAACCTTCTCGGAATAAGTCAAAAAAACTGAAAAAGACCAATATCAATACTGAAACCAACTTCGAAAATGCTAGACAGTTAATAGAAGATAATTTACATAAATATCCCATTTCTTTTGATGAAATGGTGAAATTCATTCAAATGTCGTCTGAAACTAAAAACTTCAGCGAACTAGTTCACGAGTTCACGAACAACAAAGAGGGCTTAAAAGACATGCTTGCCGAAGCAAAGAAACACACAACTGACAGACGATCCAAATTAAGGATATCCAAGATATTAAAAAGAAAGTGGGACTCTACAGAAAATACATTAAATACAGACGACAGCACCGACAACTAGGAACTGACTAACAACTTTTCATTACTTTAATAAAATGACTACAACAAAAAACCCAATCATATTACAGTGGAATTGTAACGGATTTTACAAACATTACGAGCACCTCAAATTACTTTTAGCTGAAGAAAATCCCATATGCTGCTGTTTACAAGAGACACATTTTTTAAAATCACAAGCTGTTAATTTAAAAAAATTTAACATCTACCGAAAAGACAGAAATGATTGCAGATCTGCCTGGGGAGGAGTAGCGATTATGGTAAAAAAAGAAGTATATTCTGAACGGATTAATATTGACTCATCCTTAGAAGTTGTTGCTATAAAATTATACAAACCTGAACCTATCACAGTCTGCAATATCTATATACCTCCAAACCGAGACTTCACTGCCAATGATCTCCAAACTTTAGTTGACCAACTCCCAAGACCTCTAATCATGGTCGGAGATATGAATGGTCACAATAAATTGTGGGGTTCAACTTTATCAGACTACAAGAATAGAGGAAGAGAAATAGAGAAATTTTTAGATCTCAATAGTTTTTTAATTCTACTTAATGACGGTTCCCCTACTCATTTTTGTGCCAATGGATCCTTTTCCGCAATCGACTTATCATTCATAGACGTTAAACTTTTACATAAAGTTCAGTGGAGCGTAAAGGACACCTTGGATGGAAGTGATCATTTTCCTGTGACTGTTAAATTTTATGATATTTCAAATGCTACATTACATAGAGTTCCGAGATGGTCAATTAAAAGAGCGAATTGGGAAAAGTTTTCATTGTTGATAGAATCAGAAATGGTAATGAAAAAAGAATCATATGTCAATCTGGAGAACAAAATTACTTTCTTTAACCAAAGTGTCATAGAGTCAGCAAAAATGAATATTCCACACAAAGTAATTTATAATGACAGACGTCTAGTTCCTTGGTGGAATGAAGACTGCCGGATCGCAATTATAAATAAGAAAATAAACACTGAACCGATACAAAAAAACAAGATCGCTGGAAGATTTAATTGAATTTAAAAAAATGAGATCAATTGCTAACAAGATATTGAGGGCCAGCAAAAAAAATTCATGGATGACTTACGTCAATTCTATCAACAATAATACTACCATAACAGAAGTATGGAAAAAAGTTAATGCCATCCAAGGATCCAAAAAACTTGACTTTGTTTCTTCTTCGGTTTCAGTAGATAATCAAATCATAACTGACCCTGGTAAAATAGTTGAGCATTTTGGAAATCACTTTTCTACTATGTCGAAAACTGATAATTATAACATCGATTTTCTGCAGCATAAATGTGAACAAGAAAAAAGCTCGATTGAATTTCATACACATGGCTCAGAAATTTTTAATCAGCCATTTACTCTAGCTGAAATGAATTTTATCTTAAACACATGCAAAGATAAATCTACTGCAGGCCCCGATCAGATCCCATATATTTTTTTGAAGAAACTACCGTCAATTGCACATTCATTTCTCCTTTCAATTTATAATGAAATCTGGACGACAGGGATGTTTCCCGAAGCCTGGAGGAAGGCCATCGTTATTCCAATCAGGAAAACTACAAAAGATATAAACATCGATAACTATAGGCCTATTTCACTACTTTCTTGTGTTTCTAAACTTCTCGAAAAGATGGTTAATAATAGACTAATTTATTTCTTGGACTCAAAAAAATTCATTTCAACTTCCCAGTGTGGATTCAGAAAACACCGCTCTGCTATCGACCAAATCACGAAGCTTGAAAACGAAATTCAAAGGGCTTTTTCAAACAAAGAACACCTGGTAGCTGTCTTCATAGATATCACAAAAGCATATGACATGATGTGGCGCTATAATGTTGTCAGTACACTATCCAAACTCGGTCTCTCAGGGCAGCTATTGACATTTATTAACAATTTTCTTAAAGATAGGTCGTTTCAAGTTAAGGTTGGATCTAACCTTTCTCAATCATTCCATCAGGAAAATGGAACGCCCCAAGGATCTCCGCTAAGCGTAACATTATTTTTAATAGCCATAAATAGCATTGTAAATAGAACGCCTGCAGAAGTAAATTGTTCTTTGTTTGCTGACGACTTTGCTATTTATATAAGAAGCAAGTCAATAGAATATATCGAGTGGAAATTAAGAACAACTCTAGGGAATCTCGAATCATGGTCTAAAAATACTGGTTTCAACTTTTCAAGTTCCAAAACGGTGGCCATCCATTTTTGTAAAAGGAGAAAATGCCAAACGCACCCGTCATTAAGTTTGTTTCAACAACCTATTATGTTTGAAGAAGTTTTCAAATTCCTAGGAATCTACTTCGATAAAAAGCTAACATGGTCTGAACATATTCGTCAAATAAAAGCAAAATGCCAGAAAGGGCTAAATTTATTAAAAGTTCTGTCCAGCACTCAGTGGGGATCAGATCGACGAACTTTATTAATGATGTACCGTACTCTGATCAGGCCTATCATTGATTATGGAGCTGTTGCCTACAGTTCTGCTAGTGTTTCAACACTGAAATCACTAGATACTATTCATAATCAGGGACTTCGTCTTTGTATTGGTGCATTCAGAACCACACCTGCCCAAAGTTTGTACATAGAGAGTGGTGAGCCATCTTTAGAATTAAGGAGAAAATATTTGAGTTTAGCATACTTCGGCCAAATTATGTCAAAAAAACACCTCCTCGCTTACGATCCTACAACACATACGATTTTGAATGAAGAGCATAGACGATCCTGCAAATGTTTCCATTGTAGATGCAAAATATGGGCAAATGATTTACAATTATCTTTCCCTAAATATTTTAAATTCCCAGGCAATCCAATACCTAACTGGATACAAACAGAAAGTACGATTGATTACAGTCTATCATTTTTTTCAAAACCCACGACTCCTCATCACATTTACCAAAAAATGTTTAATGAACGAAAAGAAGTGTACTTTAACTACTGTTTTTGGTTTACCGATGCTTCAAAATCCAGCTCTGAAGTTGGATGTGCCATTATTATGGGCTCTGTTTGTTACAAATTTCTTCTACCAGAATCGAATAGTGCATACACCGGTGAGCTCTATTCAATCTGGAAATCGTTGACATTCATAATGAATAGTCAATGCAAATATCATCTGATTGTATCCGATTCATTAAGCTCACTGAAATCACTGGAAAACAGAAACTCAAAAGACGTTTTGGTGATGAAAATCCAACTTCTTGAGAAGGAATGTTTACGTTCAGGCAAAGTGGTAAGATTTCTTTGGGTTCCTTCTCATCTGGGCATCGGAAGAAACGAAGAAGCAGACCAAGCTGCAAATGCTGCAAGATTGAAACCCAATTCAGACGTCATATACATCAATAAAACGACTGCATCGGATTGGCGTATTCATATAAAAAAAAAGAATATATGAATCATGGATTACAGAGTGGAACAAAACAGCTGAAAAATTAGGCAAAATTAAAAGTAGTCCTGACGTATGGAGAACATCAGAAAGGAGAAATCGCCGCGAAGAAGCTGTCTTGGCAAGGATACGAATGGGACACACAGCCATAACGCACACGTATCTTCTAAAGGGACTCTATCCACCGACCTGCAGGATCTGCAATGTACCCATGACCGTGGAGCACATCTTAATGGACTGCGAGGAATACAAGGATGTAAGGAAAGATTGCGGAATGGCCAACCGGATGGACATCGCTCTTGGTGACAGTGAAACGTCTGTGCAAAGTTTATTTAAATTTTTGAAAATATCCAATGTTTATAACTTTGTATAATTATGCTTACTTTTAATACCAATAATGTTTGAATTAACTGAATGTTAAAAAACACATATATTTGTTGTTGCTAATGACCCTCTAGGGTAGATGCTTGTAAAATAAATAAATAAATAAATAAATAAATAATAAATAATAAAATCGTTTAAAACCAATTCAAATTTTTGTTTAAACGACTAGATAAATATTAACACTAATCCTATTCCGCATTTTTTTAAAAAATGAAAACGAAAAAACCAATTAGTCATAGGAAAAACCTAACAATTTAACCTACTTGGTCCTTTCTACTTTAAAAAGGAGTAAAAATGTATTTATTTTTTCGACTTAAATTTTTGTAATTTTTAGTACATAAAATATAGTGCTGATGTTTTAAAAATGTTGTATGTTCTGATGAATGTTCACGAAACCAGTTTTCAAACAGAACAATTCCAATTGAAGTGGCAATTAATTCATACATCCTAATTAAAACAGTTAATACCAATATATATATATATATATATATATATATATATATATATATATATATATATATATATATATATATATATATATATATATATTAATTCTTGAATCATAGTTGTATGCAGCATAACATATTTAACATATTTATTTTTAATATTACTATTTGATTAAATATGTTTTTAGCGAATAACAAGTAAGTAAAGTACAGAATAGGGGCTTAATTGGAACAAATCCGTCACTTTCTCATTGATATTTCCAGTAGTTAACTAAGAATTCCAAAGCACAAATCAGTTTATCAATGTACAAGTCTGCCACAGGAACCTCTCGGAAAATTAAAGGAAATATCTATGTTCAACATAATGTGTAAATAAAAAACATTATATCATAATATATGGTCATATCATTTGGCCAATGCTTTGCCGCTATCTATATTATTATTATTATTATAGGAAAATTGGAATCATATCAGATCTATTAGGCAAGAAATGGAGGCTATTGGAGGTGAGTGATATCATTGGTATTGGTACGCCAGAGGGAACCAGCCATTATCCCATTACCACCTTATCTATCGAAGGTATAATGACTTCTATTGGTACAATACCGTTGTCAGATCTATATTATTGAGATGCAAGTCATTAGATAATTTTGCTCGAGGCGAACTGTCTTACGAGAACATAAGCACGCTATGAATCACTCAGATTTCAAATTAGGTTGAGATTTAAATCCATGACCATTGTTTCAGGGACAATGAATATTTCAGAGAGTATCTAAAACAAGGTTTAACACTATTGCTGAATAATAATTCAATTATTAACGAATTTATATAATATGATTTACACGGTTACAATCTATATATTGCATAAACGTTATTTTAATAAACCCCTTGTCCTCCAGTTCTAAAGAAGGAAGTTCATTTATCCGATGAATTAAAATACCTGATGCATTAGTACAACAGGAGGTAAGGCAAAACACACTCCGAACCAGATACCAGGAAGATAGGTATCGTTAACAAGCGCTTTCTCAACAGTTTTTTACATTACTATCGACGTCGTTCAAGTTCAGGATAAGCAAACGTTTTTAGTTCAATAAAATAATCTCAATATTATAAAATAAAATAATCTCAATATTATAAAATAAAATAATCTCAATTTGACTAATAAAAGTTAATTGAATTTTTAAAATACAACACTCTCTTGATTTTGGTTGTTCACTGACCTGTTAATTGTAATATTTTTACAATTAAGAAAGCCAATTGACAGGGCGTGCTTCAAAACGTTACAGAACATAACACTTTAATAAAAAATCAATGTCTTAAATAATAAAAATTAAAATAATTTATGTTTACAACATAACAAGATGCATTTTGAATCATCTAGTATTATTAATATAGGTTATGAGACATAAAAAAAACATCACATGCATAAAATTCAATCCATGTGGAATACAACACGCTTAACATTTACTCACCTAGTATATGACAGTCATATAAATGGATATATCATGTATACATACTATTGCCTCCATTTTTATAGTAAGAGGGCTCTTTTACATCTAACAAATCACACGCAGCCATACACTCTCTGAGAGCAATGCATTGAGATGTTAAATATGCTTTAGAATCGAATATTGAGTAAGATTTTCATACTGTACATTTGACATTTAAGGACTTATAGAAATGTTGTAAGCTCATAGCACAATAAGTTATATTTATTGGTTCTTATATTTATATCTTTATATTTATATATATATATATATATATATATATATATATATATATATATAGCTAAATAAAAGGTTCACGGGGCTGAGTTTTTAAAAAGGGATTTTATTGAGAAGTACATACATTATATCAAGCAAAAGCACAAACTTAAAGCCTATTACAAAACTTCGTGGAACAAACTGACATCATAACGGGTAGAGGCAGAGTGTCACCGGACGAAGGTGGGGGTGCCCCCTTTTATACAATTATCTAGGAGAGGGGATAGTGTACATTTATTTATTATCCCTTAATACCATTGGGTTTCTATAACTTCTCCCCCCCCCCCCCCAAGTTCCGAGGTCTCCGATGGAACAAATATCTAATAGGTAAGATTCTATACAATAAAAATAAAAGGTTTGGACCTTATACATTTCTCAATACCTTTTACACTAAGTCATAACATTGCAATAGATAACATTCCATAAACAAAAGGGATTGGACCTTATTCTAAGTTTATACAAGCATAGAAGGATTAGACTTTGTTTACTAAATTAGAATTTGAACATTTAAAACAAAAAGTTACAATTATCAACTTCCTATAAACAAAAGGATTATACTTTGAACTTCCTGTTTACTAAGTCAGGATCTGTACACTTGAAAAATAAAAAGATTAAACCTTGTACATCTAACGCTAGGATAGGATTTTATACAATTGTCATAAACAAAAGGATTAGACCTTGTCCATTTCTTAATATTAACAATAAGCTTAAACTATAAAATGTTTATACGTTACAGAATTCCTTACATGCTAAAGTACAATTTTCCTTATAACTAAAAGATAATAGGATATTTCTTAATACTAAATAATACATTATTTAAACGAAGGACAAAATAAAATAAGAGTCTTTGAATCAGTTTCCTCTATTGCAAATAATACTTTTAGCTTCAAAATTACTCAATTAAAATAATAATATTTTAAATCAAAATAATAATTCAAACACTCCTTTACAATAATTACAATAATTACAATTAATAATAATTTCAAAATAAAATACATACTTTTTCAATGATCAATCAAAATAATATTTCAAGACAAAATAATAGTATCCTAATTTTTATGATAGTGACTTCAAAATATTAATTACAAAATAAATCGGACAGAATATTACTGTGAAATAAAATAATAATTTGAATGATCTTTTACATTATTAACATTTAATATAATATTTTACAACAAAATACAAAAGTCCGACTTTATTAAAATAACTACAGCATTGTCAATTTAATACAGATAATTCCTTCACTATAACATAAATATTACTCCTAATACCATTGCATTTATTATATTTAAAATAAAAGATTTTTAAAACATTTTTATATTGTTTAAATAAAATTAAATATTTTTAATCAGAACCACTGTCTGAATCGTAATTATCCGAGACATCCGAAATATTCACGCGAATGGATTCATTATCGTCGTCCGAAATAGATTGTTTCTTTTTTCTAGTGGGCCTTTAATTATTGTCAATATGGGTTTTAATCGGTCTCTTATCTTTCACTAGTACATTTACTTTTTTAAATTTGTCTCTACTCTTTATTTTTGCTTGGGTATTTTTTAAATATTCTACATCTCCTAATTGTCGTTGAATATCCAAAGGGTCTTCTCTATTTTTATTTAATTTTTCAGTCCTTGTTTCTTTTTCGTCATTTATTTTGGATCTAATTAATTTATGTAATAATTGTTGGTCCTTGTGATATTTTAATACGTATTGTTCCGTCAGGTCGGTGTTTTCGTCTGACTCTAATCTGGAGGTTCCGAAAGTAATTTCATTGGGCGTTAATTTTAATTTATTATTTAAGGTATTATTGTACGCTATTACCGCTAATCTTAATTTCTGCTGCATAGAACATTTATCTTTTTCTTTTCCTATTATTCTTAATAATTCGTTTAGGGTAGAGTGGACTCTGTTCAATAATCCCAAAGAGTTTGAGTGGCTGGCTGAGGTATAATGTAAGATAATATTATTTTCTTCACAAAACTGTTTTACTAAATTATTTTTCATTTCCGTCCCTTGGTCTAATGATATTTGTAGAGGTGTGGGAAAGTATGTCATATAGTTAGTCAGTGCGTTACAAATATTAATTGCGTTCTTTGATTGTAGGGTTTGAGCAAATAAATGTTTCGAAAATGTGTCTACTGCTGTGAAAATTATTGCGTTGTTAAAATTAAAAATGTCAATCATTAATTCCTGAAACGGTCTTTCTGGTGTAGGTGTAATTTGAAATTTGGTCTTTATAGGTTTTTGGTCATATTTCGTAACTTTACAAGTTTCGCATTTATTAATATACTCCGCTATTTTATTTTGCATCCCTGGAAAATAATATTCTTTTTTAAGTTTTTCGAATGTTTCGTTTATACCCCTATGCTTCGTTTTGCCTAAATGATAATTATCTATAATCTCTATTTGTTCATTCGGATTTTCGACGTCATTTACAATTCGTTTATATTTTTTCAATTTAACCGATGGATATTCCGTTTCTATTATTTGTTGTATTGTTCTAAAATAATCGTCATATAAATTTTCGGTTATTTCGTTAGGTGATTTACAAATTATCCCGTATGTTTTATTAGGTTCGAGTATTTGTTCTAATAATGAAGCGATATCTGATTTAGCATAAATGTTTAATTCGTATCGGCGTTTCCCAAATGGTTTAGTGAAATTAATTTTTGTATTTCCCCTTTTTATAATTATTTGATTTTTTTCTATGTTTATACATTTTTCGGGTTCACAAATTCGTACTTGTTCGTTACTAGATTCCTGGGAATGGATTGTCTCTAAATCATCTTCCGGCGGTACTTCTAAGTCCTCTATTATCGCGTCATACTCGGAATTGTTTTCGTCCGCTATTTCCTGATTTAATAATTCTTCGACGTCCATTTCCTCCACGTCGCTATTATGATTCAATTCGTCGCTTCCCCTGGAAAGTGCATCGGCCACGTAATTTGTTTTTTCCCTGAATGTGTTTAACTTCGAATTCAAATTCTTGTAATTTCCAAACCCACTTCATTATGCGCGTGTTACCATTTTTCATTGAAAAAATCCACGTTAAAGGTTTATGGTCCGTGCATAAAAGAAATTTTGTACCGTATAAATAAGGCTTAAAGTGTTGGGTTGCCCATACTACCGCTAGTAATTCTTTTTCTATTGAACTATAATTTAATTCCGCATTTTGTAATACTCGGGACGCGAATGCTACTGGATGTTCTATTTCATTTTTTGAGTAGACTATTATGTCGTCGATGTAAATCATAGAATTGGGGATATTTTGTATCATCATCGTCATCGCTCTCTGAAAGGTTGGGGGTGCATTACACAAGCCAAAAGGCATACGTAGAAACTCAAAATGCCCATTTTCGGTGGAAAACGCGGTTTTAGCTATTGAATCTTTATCCATTTCAATTTGGTGAAATCCCGACGCGAGGTCTATGGTGGAAAATATTTTCGATCCCTTTAGTCTATTTAATAAATCTTCGATATTCGGTAGGGGAAATTTGTCTTTTACTGTAGCCTGATTTAGTTTCCTGTAATCGATCACCATTCTAATTTTTTTCTGTCCCGACGCGTCTGATTTTTTCGGTACGATCCAAAGCGGAGAATTATACGGCGATTTGCTAGGTCTTATGATATTACTTTTTAATAGTTTTTGAACTTCATCATTAATTTGTTTTTTAAATTGTTCCGGGTAACGGTAATTACGCGTATAAATTGGATTTTCATTCGTTGTTATTATTTTATGTTTTATTAACCCTGTTGATTTTAAATTCTCGTCGTCCCTTTTTAATACTTCGCCATGTTGGCTAATAATTTCGATTAATTCTTCCTTTATTTCCGGACTAATATGTTCGTGGCGAATTAAGTTTTTAATTTCGTTTTTATCACTAATAAAAAATAAATCATTCTCTAATTTGAATTTTTTCTTTTTAAATTTTAATTCATTTTTTTCTAAATTAATTTTTAATTTTAGTTTTTTCATTGTCTCGTAGCCCAATAAAATATTAAACCTTTCGCTAAACGGAAATATTAAAAATTTGACTTTTTGATTAATTCCTATCAGGGGCATTAGGTCAATTATCACGCTTTGTGATCCTTCCGCCGTTCCGGTAGGTGTTCGAATCGCAAAATCCTCTTTAGAAATTTCCGAGAAACGTGGAATGTGATCGGGGTGTATATAATTTTTTGTGGCACCCGTATCAATTAGCCATTTATTTCCCATACTGTCAATTAAGTTCGGTAAATCGTTATTTAAGTTTAAGTCATGAATTTCTATTTGTTTATCCTGGTTATCTATTTGTTTATCCGGTTTAGAATTTAAATTGTTTATATCCGGTCCGGAGGTCTGCTTGTGCTCGGGCCTAATTCTAAAAAATGATTCTGTCTTTGTTCTAATGATTCTATACGCTCTTGTAATAATTTTATCTGTTTATCCTTTTCCTCTTCCATTGTATGAACCCTATTAGAAACAGTTCTCATCGAAACGGTATTTGAATCTATTTGAGGTTGTTGGTAATTTTGCCTAATATTTCTAGAGGGTGGTTTATTAAAAAATCTGTGTTGTGACTGGGGGTCCCACGGTTGGTTATAAATCGGAGTCGTATATTCAATAGCTCGCTGTTGTGGCCGGAAGTTATGTTGGTTGTTATTGTTATAAGAATTAGAGGTTGGACCTTGTTCATGCTGATACTGTTGCTGTCGGTAGTGTTGGGGATTATTATACGACGTATATTGCTCGCGGTGGTACTGATGGGGTCGGTAATTTTGATAATCATAATGATTGTTAAAATTTGGTCGGTACTCTTTATTTTTGTAATTATTTTCAAAATTTTTCTTTTTGTAATTATTTTGAACTGGGTTTTTTGGTGTTTTTTATCGCCATAAATTCTATGTACGATATGAGCCGCGCTGTTTCTTAGTATTTCTTCTAGGTCTTCTAATGAGTCAAATTTTATATGATAAATAAAATCTGTTAACGCCGGATGTAAACTATGTACTGCGTGGTGGGATATCTGTTTGTCATACCTATACATTTCGTCCTGTTTTTTTAGTATCTCATTGTCTGAATAAATACGTGCGTATAAATCGCATCTTTTTTGGCCCTGTCGTTCTAAGAAATCGAGTGGGTTCTCGTTATGATAAGTCCGCGTATTTAAAATTTCTGAAATTAATTGTTCCCTAGTTCTCGTGTCCTGATATTTTCTTTTTAAGAATTTTATTATTTCTTTGACGGTATTAAATTCTTTGTCATATACGGCGACTTTAGCTTTACCTGTTAATTTATTTAAAATTGTTAAAACTAATTTTGCTTGATTTGTATTTTTATGAGTATTGTCCTCTTTACAATATAAATTATATAAAAATTCGCTATTTCTGATAAAATCAACTAGTTGTAACGGATTTCCGTCGTATTCCGGGATTAATGCTAAATCGTGATTTTTAATTTCAAGAGCCATATTAATATCTTCTTTTTTAACTAACGTTGAACCTGTTATTTTTAAGTTACTTAATTTTTCTTCCAAACCATTCATAAAGATAAATGCTAAATTTAAATTATTATACTTATTACTAACTTATATTTAAATTACAAAATTACTTAAAAATAAAAATAAAAATAAAATAATTATACTTTTTCTTGATACAACGATGTCTTCGTTGTCTTCTCGATGACTTCCTCCTTTAGCTCCTTCCCGTCGATTCCTTAGCAAAGAGGTTGAAGGTCCTTCTGGTTAAGGTATTGGAATACCAAAGCGCTCCCAAAGACTTGAAGATCTGCTGATGTATTAGTACTCAGCTCCCAATCTTCTCATGCCAGTGGAAAGAGGTCTCGCTGTTCTGTACCTGAAATAAGATAGAACTGCCGCGAAGTTACGTTAACGCTTCCAAATGTCCCTGTTCGGGCGCCAGCTAAATAAAAGGTTCACGGGGCTGAGTTTTTAAAAAGGGATTTTATTGAGAAGTACATACATTATATCAAGCAAAAGCACAAACTTAAAGCCTATTACAAAACTTCGTGGAACAAACTGACATCATAACGGGTAGAGGCAGAGTGTCACCGGACGAAGGTGGGGGTGCCCCTTTTATACAATTATCTAGGAGAGGGGATAGTGTACATTTATTTATTATCCCTTAATACCATTGGGTTTCTATAACTATATATATATATATATATATTTAATTAAATTATTATTATATTTATAAATGTTAAATTTCTATTTAATCGTAAATCAAATCTCCAAGGATAAACGACTACATAGTGACCGCACTAAACCATGAATTATATTCATGGACATACATGCAACGGAACGATTCATATGCTAGGTTTTGATATCAGGGGATCTTACTTGAACCTAAGTTATTCCTCTATTATAAAAACTTGTAATATTTTATTTATAATCTTCCCTTATTTTATTTCTGGCTGATTTTAATCTCTCTACTATGGATCGAAGCAATCAGACCGACGAGCACAACACTGTTCAGGTTTCTTACTTTCCTAGTTTCCTTACACACATTTCAAACAGTTGAGAAACTCTGACATTAACCGACCTACGCAGAAGCTGCAACAATTCTGGCATAACATCAGAACTCGTACTGTTCCAAACAGACTTTATATCTCTCATCATAACTACATGCATCATGGTGCTACGTATAGATCTATGACTCACATAATTTTTTTTTCCATTTCTGTTTTTTTCCAAACGTTCAAATTCCATATATTGTTGACGAAATATAGTCCTCTGACCTCACCTTTCACAGAATAATAAAATGAAAACTATCTAAATAATAAAAAATAATATAAAACTTTAAATCTATAATTAAAACTATGAACTATCTCTTTGTTAAAAATGAAACACAGATATACTAAATACACACTAACGACCTCAGACCTATTAAGACCAACGGATCAAAAGTAATCGTATTTTTCAGTCAAAACCTTAGCAATATTTTAAGAAAATTAAAAATCTTATAATATTCTTATTTTAAAAAATAAGAAAAATAGTTTCAAAGTGTCATCTTAATTGTTAGTTATTTAAAGTAAAATATATCCATCTTATAAGATAAAAGGGTAGGTATATTTTGTATAAGATATTAGATATCATTATACCCATCTTGAATTATAGATATTAGTAGATGATATTTAAATTGTGAATATGTAGGACAAGCATGCACAAACGAATTGCAAAAAAAAAAAATGTCCTTACCACACTGATTCAATGATCGCCCAGATTTCCCTGTGTTTTAGCTTCAAATTTAGCAGGCAAATTTGAAAATTCCATTTTTTTTTTTTTTTTTTTTTTAATTTTCTAATTTTTATACGAGGGGAAATAAAATGGTAATGGTATTTTAAATGACCTACTTTATTTTGTGATTTATTTCCAGCTACGGGGAACATTGAATCGTAATATGGAACCAATTTTTTTTTTTTTTTGTAATGGGCAAAGAAAATCCTCTAGGGATATAAAAAAGATTATTTGATTGTTTGTTTCTTTTAGTCGATTTTTCAAGATTTTACTATTAATAATAGCAAAAAATACAAAAAAAACAAACAAACTTTTTATCAGTTTTCCATCACCGAAAAGTATAGTTATTAGATTTAGATTAGATTCTACCAAACTGTTTAACGGTTTACAATGTCAGTCTGTATTGATCATAAAACTAAATTTTGATTAAATTAATTACATTTTTTCATTACATTTGAGAGTGCCTCAACTGAAAAATAATTACATTACGTTGCGAAGTATAAGTACTTCTTCTTTTCAATTTTATACTGAATCAATCTGAATTTCTATATTTTTGTCCAAAGAATTTGAAAGTTTTAAAGATCATAATGTTTCGTATGATCTTATACATTTCAGCAGAGTAACTAATTTATACCTTTAAAGAATATTCATTTTAAAATGGTGCCTACGTCTTACTAAGGCTTAAAGGACCATTTTAATCTTCGGTTCCAATAAAAAAGTGGTGTTTGATGTAGGTTTTAAGAACCGTGAAAATGTCAACGAGACCTCCGTAGCAATTACAGGAAGTTGGCAACAAATTGGGAAATACACTCGAAGGCGGCGCTCGTTGTGACTGATACCCGACACTAATTGACCGCTGATTGGAAGACAAAAAGACCAATCCTTGTGTCCGTCCAATTAACGAGAGATGCTAGGTCTTCAAGTGTAAAGGGAAAGTCACTTGTTTATAGTGCCACTGTTTTTCAAAGATTATATTTAAAATATATGCCACAGAATAAAATAAAGTTCTCCGGTGAATCAATTAAATTTAAGTAGAATGTGGGCGAAATTATATTTAGTCGTCTAAGATGTGACTCCTCGAAAACTCCGATTTCAAGAAAAAAAAAAAAAAAAAAAAAAAAAAAAAAAAAAAAAAAAAAAGAAAGTTTTGGAACCAGTGTTTTTATTCAAAATAGCCCTATTGATGAAGTGAGACCGCGTATTCACCAGATCAAACAAACAGAACTGATTATAAAAATAATAATTCTTATGATTATTATTTTATTCTATAAACAGCTTTTTGCTCCTTCAGTAAAATTAATATCATTTATAAGCTGATGATTTCTAAAATTTACTTATAAATTATTAGATGGATTATAGTAGACATAGGCTGTATTTGATTTAAGTATTTTTATCACATAACCATTTCATCTTTCATACCCTTCATTAGTGAGAAACCTGTTTATTATCATGTTTTTTATTTTTCTTTATACTTCTTTCTGAAGTGAATCACCAACATAAATGTAATCCTATTTCTACTTTTAATGCATTCGTTGTAAGTGTTTCTGAACAGATGAATGATTTGGGGTAGGAATTAAATAGAACATCATTAGATAGTGATGGATCTCACTAAACGTGTTTGGGATGGATGGTAAAGTATGTTCACTTATTCTGCGATTAATGTTTTAAAGTAGTTACACCATCTTTATAAGTCTCCAATTTTTATTTTTACCATAATGGTACCGGATAAAAGGGTTTCCACTACGTTTTAAGATCTCTACAGTCTTCAGGAAAATTGATGTGTACTACATTCTTTACTACAAAATCCAAAATTTAGGCTTTTTATTTCATTTAAAAGTTCTTAACTCTTGGTATCCTGCATGGAAAAGGAAGAAAAATTAAACATGACTTTGTATCTATTTTATATATGTTGAATGCTAAATTTAATAAGAAAAGGTTAAAAGTTGTTTTAAAACTCCATCATTATATACAGGCTATACTTTAGGTTTAACAGAGGCTTAGAAAAAACTGTGTTATCCTACCAAATGTGATAAACTGGTGGTTTGATACTTTATTCCAAGGTTTGAAAAAAACAGCAAACGTAGGGTGACATTAATTCAGAGTAATTGATTTCCCGCACCCGCCCTTCTGGAAAATTTTAATATGTCCGAAAGTCAAGAAAGAGGAGGCAATAAAAACAATTGGTTTCATAGATAAGCAACCTACATTTTTATGGCAGATTTTTTCTGTTATCTAATATTTAACAAATTTTCGAAATTGAAAAATCAATTTGTTTTAGATATATGACAAACACTGTATCGAGATTATATCTTGTAAACTTTTATAGGATTAATATAAAATAACTATTTCATATTCTATCTGTCTTTCATGTTCCAAGCCCATAGGCATACTACATGTATAATATTTTACAAAATATTATAATATATGATTTATAGTTATTTTATTTCCTGTTTGTTCTTTTATTTATTCTTACTTGTTTCATGAAACAAAGTGTTAATTGATACTGAATGGAATGCTCAGGACCTCCAAACGCAGGATCCAAGTTTTTTGTCTGACATCAGTGGGCCATTTATTATCCGCTGTATTAACTCAATCGTATCTTCGTTCAGTATTTTTACAGGTTAAGCAAAGTGTGTACCTGTACCTTCAATTTGATAGAGGAAACACTAGGGATTGAACCTAACCGCATTACCTTATGTACTAATTACCAAGCGGTGGCGTTTCAAAGTCCAAAATTTTCCTTTGAGCACAGAAATACAAACAATATATAAATAAATCAAAACTACCCTACCCTTTGCATACCAAAATCTATAATTTTACAGGACTATTAGGGATACCGCAAAAATATAGTGCAGCCCACGGGAATTCGCATGAGGGTCGGAATATCCGGAAAGTAGGATTAGCGAGGTCCTGCTGTGGTTAAATAGTGGCCACGAGAACCTTTGCCTATTTCTCTCTTAAAACCTTATTTTAAAAAAAAATTTAAAACAATAATTTGTATATTCCTTCATAAAATAAATATTCTTTTAGATATAATTTAATTTAAACAAAGAGTAACTTTAAATTGCCTTAAAATTTTAAATAATATTACATATTATTTTGTATTTTTTTCTTCATATTATTTATGTCATATTGCCATGAAAATGGCATTTTAATTTTTGTATAATCACAGGGCTTATATTCCAATCATTATTTAGTCTAATTTATATTATTACTATCGGTTATCAAGATTGAAATATAATGAAAAGTTGCTTTGTACTAACATTTTCAAAATTTTGTGAATGCCTTACAATTACTTTTGAAATAAGGCATTAATTATAAAACATGCTCGGCAATATTTTAGATATATTGCATCTAGAATTATTCTATATATTGTGATGGAGATGAGAAAAATAATATGTGCATTATCTAGTGATTTACTTCCATTATATACCTATCCAATATCTAGAACATGATTTAATAGGCCTTTTTCCGATCAATTACGCTAATGTAATCCAAAGCCATTGCAGAATAGATAGCTTTTCTGCAAAAATCCAAATACAGTTTTCAACCATAGCATGTCATATAGACCCTTTAACCCTATATATTCATTTAACTAATCTATTTTTATATAAAAAAAACAAGTAATTTATTAATGGAAGTTGCTTTCACCTGTGAATTATAGGTAAAGTGCAAAAGTCGTATTTTATAAAAAATACAATTATAGATTTGGAATTTGGACAAATCAAAAACATGATAAAATCTCAGTTTTATGACCAGAAACTTTTGACAAATAATTTCTCTTCATTACCATTACATTTTCTTTTAGTTATTGATATTTTTTACTTTTTTTTTAAACATTTGTTTTAAAACGTATACACTAAACGCAAATTACACTAGATTCTTATGTACAAAACGTGTTAAATGGTAATTTACTATACACATAGGAGATTCGTGAGCCGAGCGAGTGGAGTTCGACCCCACTTAGTAAGGTTAAAATTCATTTACAATTAGTGGCGAATCCCACGGAATGAATCTTGACCTTCCCACCCTGGCTTAGAATAGGTTGTTAGGTCGTCCTTCCTGCCCTAGTTGGAATACATAATATTCCATTGTCCCAAAAAACAAACAACCAAAAAACTATACACATAATCTACTGGTTAAGCTCACAATACAATCAAATATTTGTATAGTTCCTAAACGGTAGGTTCTAAACTTTAGAGCAAAGTTTTTGTAAATATAAAACATTAAACATAATAATAATAAACAAGATATTGTAATGCAGAAAAAAAAGTTTACATAAAATGTAAATGTATTTGTATTTGTAAAATATCCTGAATAAAATGTATTACCAAAAAATACAAATAAATAGTTTTAAAAAAGGTTAAACTGAGCACTCAATAATTTAACCAGCTATTTGACATGGCACTAAAATTTCCGTTTCATCCTTCAAGATTTACTCTAGGGAAATATTAGTATTTATATATAATGTAACGCCACAATAGAAGCTTCTCTTTAAAAAATTTCAAACTGAAAATATTTAGATATATAAAATACTCTTTCTAGTGTTTTGGTTGAAATTACTTTTTATGTGTTTATTTTATTATGAGGAAAAGAAAATAAATCCCTATTTTTCTTGTTTTTTTTTATTAACAAATTCTTTTTTATAATTTGTAGTTGTCTTCATTGTGTTATATCAATTATTATTAATAATTATTAGAGGTCCAATACAATAATTAAAATATGTATATTGTGAACTCGTTGACAATTTCTTGGAAATGCTTGTAAGTTGGTGAGGCTATTACACGAACAGGTAGGCAAATGGTCATTATAGCACGAGATGTAATCCCCTTATATTGTTAATTACTATCTCATTAGATCTTGTTAATAATGGTGATAATCCAATACCCACGCATAGGCTTGATAATGCGCTTCTGAAAGCTCCTGTAACCATATTTATTCAGGCATAGAGGAGTGAATCGTGTCAAACAATATTATGCCCACGAACTGTACTAATAACGAAACTGCTTTAGTCTACCTATTAGTTATATGTTCTAGGTATTTCACTCCTTAATTCAAGGAGGGTCAGTATTAGGTATAGATATGGATTCAAGATGTATCGAAATATCGAGATTTTTCTTTCGATAGCAAATATTTTTATGTCGATAATTTTTCTTCCAAGTATTTGTCATCTCGATACGTACGTGATGTATCGTTATCTCAATATTATTTTTTATTATTTTTTTTTTTATTGAGTAATTATTACAATTTGCCACAAATGTAATCAATAAGTAATATAGATGGCTTAATGATTACATTCACACATTATTTACAGTAAAAAAAAAAAAAAATAATAATAATAATAATAAAAGATATAATAAAAGAAAATGATAAAATAAATTTTAAAAAAATATATGTAAATAAAAAACTTTACATTAATAATATAAAATATACATTTGGGTGAAATATATAAATTTAAAAAATTAAATTAAATTAAATAACAGTAAGTGAAAATAAGACAAAATTAAATTAAAGGTTAAAAATACAATTATACTTTATTTACAATTTACATTCATTCTAGAGATCCCCCGACCAGACC